>CM035814.1:40637071-41114571 GCA_020458035.1 Magallana ariakensis | reverse complement strand
AGGCAAAGAAAAGACCTCTTTTCTCAAGGAACAGAGCCAATTTTATTTTCTCAGGTAAAAATGAAGTGATACATCAAAAAATGGAAGGGGTCTAGCAGAGCTTAATTCCTGATGGGCTATTGTCCTTTAACTCTCATGCAAGAAAAGCAGACTTAAGAACTCCCAGCATTGGTCAACTAAGGAAAAAAACGACACGATTAATATTCTCTTTCATTTTAAAAGATTAAATCATGGAATGTCAGGTTCCCAAGCAATAAAAAGACGCCATTGTTCCCTTCCGGTTTTCCAAAGGTATGGCTAGTCTTATAGTGCCATTGTTTGATTTACGATCCTGGAGAGTTGTCAAGCACCTTTTTGGGTGATAAATCTACTAGCATGGATTCCTGCTGATGTCTTCCCCACTTGTTACATAAAAATACCTCTTATCATGGGTTTTGTTCCTCCTTTGTATTCTATTTTCCAATAATCTTTCCATCTTAAGAGCACTAATTTGATAACTGCACACCTATGACAATTTCATTTTTAGATTCTGAACTTCTTTTTTTTTGCATTGATTTTTCATGCTTCTTTAAAAGCAGTATATTTTATTTAGATATTTTCATTAATTTCCTGTGCTTTTCTGAAAGCAATAAATTTTACTTAGATATGGGATTATGAATTCTATAACAATTAAAAGTCAATATCAATTACAGCTATCAGCACTCATCTAAGTGGACAAAATTTAATCTTCATGGACTTTTAAAGTTTATATGCCTCTAATAGAATGATCCTTAAGTGATTCTATTGAACTGAACAGAACTTAAATAAAAACAAAATTTGGAAGAGATTGTGGAAAAAAGGGAGACTGATATTGTAGAAAAAATACAGACACCAAATTTTTTTTTAATACTTGTTATCATTACAGATTTAAATTTTGCAAAATCTACTGGAAAAATCTTCTTGGTCGAGTCATGCATGAGAGGGTGTAATTAGAAGGAAAAGCTCCGGAAGAGACATCAGCTAGGATTTGAGATTGTGCCAGCATTTGAATTTAACCATCTATGTATGCCTCAAGGTATCTACTGATACAGAACCGATATTGTTTTAAAACAGGGGAAGATTTTATAACACAGCAAGATCTATGTATGCAATAAATTATGATAAATCATATACTTGTTCTCAATGTGGAAAGACTCCTCTCTGATTCAGTGTGTAGGATGATGGTAAACTACATACTTAAGAACAACATGTATTTTTAACAGGGTTCATAAAATAGGTACAACCAGAAAACACAATTTCTGGTAAAAAAAAATGTTTCATTTCAAAAAATTTAATTTTACATTAAAATTCCAGCTTTCCATACATACAGAGCAAGTTAACTCAAAACACCATGCCATAATCTCAATGAAATATTCATTATTAGGGGAAAATATATACTTGTACATGTACTTATAACACTAACAAACAAATTGACACTTTTGTATCTAAACAACCTCTGTAATTTTCCATATATCAATTCAGAAGGACAATGTCTACATGGGATTATGAAATTATCAGTCTTACTTATCTACGCCAGTTTAGGAAATCATGTGCTATTTGTTTGAGCCTGTATATCATAAGTTCTCCAGGTCTAAATTTCAAGTGTATGAGAGATGGCGGTCCCCAAGATATTTATCTGAGCTGGCAAGCATTGTCCCAATATTAACTCAGTGATACCCTCCAGTCAAACTCCAAAGAGGACGGGCATGGCTATCTGGCATTATCTGAACCCCAACAACCAAAAGGTGTACAGACACATACCAATTTATGTTTATGTACCATTATATGATAAAACAAACAGTAGCTCCGATATTTCCGGGCTTATCTGCATTGATAACTTGTTATTACACAGACAGAGTCATAATTTCGTCCCATTGTACCTACATGTATAAGTACTGTACATTCTTGACTTCAAATTATTTACTCCTTTGGCTCTTCATTTAGAAGACTCAGAAAATGCCTAAAGATTCTAATGAAGCTTTTACTACAGACCATCTGAGGTTTTGATGAAAATCTAAAATACTTTCCAATTCAATTCTGTTTTATTACGTACAATACTCTATGGCATGTAGTCTTGAATCAAACAATAAAACCATTACAGTTCACAGTCTCGAACAATTCCCTAAATGTACTTAATGTGTGGTAAATTTCAGATCCAAAAAATTGCTTCTCTGACTTTTGTGCCAAATACATTATTTAAATGAAAGGTAAAATTCAACCCTATCTTTATCTGGCGGCTCTATAATAGGCCATATAAATGCTGGACCTAGCCTACCACAGTCGGGATTGTGACTGGCCAAATTAGACATGGTATATGACTGTCACAAAGACTCGGTCTTGGAGCCAGGACACAGATAGTTAATAACACCAAATCTCTTTAGGGCAGGTCATACATATGGAGATCTACCTGCATCTCCCCTAGGCAGACTGTCTGATAATTACTGCCACATCAAATGGCCGGGACACTTCCCTACAAGAAAATTGGACCTTGATTTGTTTAGATGACAAGACTCCTTAAATGACTGAACCTTGTTTCAGGCACAATTTGCAATAAAAGGGTGTGGATTGAAAGAATAAACTTGATATCTCTTTTTAGGAAAAGGATAACTGGAGATGGAAAAACAACAATTTTCTGAAATTTCTCATGCAATGAGATGAAGTGCTGCCAATCAAGCATAGAACCTACATTTTCTCCTTCATGCTGGATTTAATGTGAGATATATCAAATTCATGCTTTACTGAAGTTAATTTCTTTCTTCAATTCGAAAGATCTAAAGTTGATAAAGAAACAATTTGTTTTAAGGTTTCCATACATATCCTGATCAGATATACTACTTTTACAATCTAAATGAAGTTTTCTGTTTTTAAAATAGCGGATTGTAGGCATTTGCAATAACTTTGAAAATCTGATTGCATATTCATGTTCCCACAAAAAACGAACCAAGACATTAAAAAAAAAATAGAAAGATTAAAGATGCCTATCACAAAACATATTTCCTCTCCTCTAAGTTTGGTAATGTTTGAAGATTTAGAGATTTTTTTTATGTAATATCACCCCCTTACATGGAAACAAGATAATAAGGCTCTTCAAGTGATGTCTTAGTTGGGGAATCCTATGCTATCTTGCGACAGGGGCACTTTGAAGTGTGTTCAATGGTGCCACTATAGATCATTTTGTTTTCTCTAAGATGGTGTAATGCAGAGATCTAATGGTTTTTTTTCTCAGGGGAAACCCTTGGTCACTCGTCCATACAACTTCCTCTCTAGGTTATAACAGTGTATCTAAAGAGACAGGCTCCTAACGTCTGATGAAAAATGACGACATTTTGTCTCCTCCAGACTACATGTATAAAACCACCCACAGACACCATTTCTAAACTTGTCTAATTATATAAAGATTACCCCAACATTTTTTCATTCTTAATTAATTTTCAGTGAAAAAATTACAGTCTTGGCTTACTTACATATACTTAGTTCATAGTACATCAATGTACAATATGGGCAGCAACTCTTTAGTACATAAACTGACACCTCTCAAGTATAATGTTACGAGACTTACAATTAATGCTACCCCCAAGTGCTGGATTAACACCATTTTGGGAGGAAAACCTGTCCCCATAATTGCCCATGCTGAGAATTTTATGCATGTGAAGGCATCTAACAAGACACAAATATTTATTTACTTTAGTTCCAGAGATGTCATTCATTTCCCAGTGATCCATTTAAAAACATTACATTTTTGGGGCTGATTCAGAACTCTTGGAATGCTTATGGCAATTCATCAAAGTAGTCTGCCCTCCAGACTAACACATCATCTTGAGTTCTAGCATGAGCTAATCAAAATATCTTCATTAGAGTTTAATACACTGATTTAATGCTGATGATAAATAAATATCAGCCAAATATAGTTGATGTCTGGAATCTAAAACTGTGGGTGAAGATCAAGCCAGGCAGATAAGCTGCCATTGTTAACTCTGACTGTAAAACCATTAAATGAACATCCCATTTAAGTCTATATATTTATTTGAAATGAGAATCTCTCAAAATTATGTAAAGCTGTTCTCAGGCAAACTCTAAAAAGTTGTGCAAACATCTTGAAATTCATTCAAACTTTTAATCACCCCTCCCCCTTTTTCATTATTTCCAAAACAGTAAGAAACAAGAATAGTATAGACTTAGGTTTCTTTCATCCATCTTTGAAATGGTTAATGAAAAAAATTCATAACAGCACGCAACAGTAGAGTTCCTGTACCAATGGTGAATGAACTATGACGACACTTAATATCAGATTATATTACAGAGAAGTAGCTGCGTATGACAGACATAGTACTTGATGAATCAATAGAACAAGTACCCCTAGGCAATGCATTCTTATCATGTACTGTTAATGGGCTTTCATCTAAACTTGATATGCAGCTGTGTCGCTCATAGAGCAAGTGGTAAAATTTCTTTTAAGTTTACTTCAGTTTGCAAAGGGTTCATTGATCTGTTACACCCTACCATGTAATGAGCAGTAATTTTGTTCCAAGCTGAAACCTCTGGTACCAAAACACAAGGGAACTGTCCTAATCTCTGAGCATTTAATTGACAAGCAACTTTCTCTACCTTCAAATCCCATTCCAGTCAACTCTCTTGACCAATTTTATTGGATTTAAAAGTTTGACAACCATTCGTACACAAGGGTTATGAAGAAACTACCTAATTTGTCACACCTCAAACGAAGTAAAACATAAAAGGCGAAAAGGAACCCCCAACACACCTGACTCAGGTGATAATCTCCAAATTTAATGGACAGATTTTCGTCTTTCTGTTAGTCATGTGTTTAAATGAACTCCGCAAATGAAGTCAAAGAAAGGGAAAATCTTAATGATGACAATTTACGAGGCTTGGAATGGGAGAGTTGCGACTTTGAGCCATGATTTCGTTGTTTAATTCCCTAAAATCATGTCATCTGACATCAGCGGAACATGGACCTCCGACCCCATGCCTGTCACTACCAGGAGCAAAGGCACAGTTCCGTAACTCTGTTAAATTGAATATTTTATGACAATCATTGTAAATTCTGACCATTTGAAGGATTTTGATCTCCGTGTTTCTTTTATTGTAAAACACACGTTTTCATAGAAAATTAAATTCCCCGACAAGTCTCACGCAGACTCTTGAAGAGGAAAAATAACAAAACAGTTTAATTTATGAAAATATCATGAACATTTCCAATTACACTTGTTTATTTTTAATAAAAATTTCATTGCAACAATAAAAGTACTTCGATAACTAAAGCTCAACAAGTATATTTTCATATGTGCATCATTAGAGCTAAAAAATTGTAAAAATATACATTTGTATATGTTTTGCTGAAGAATGAGAATCAATAGAGTTTAATTGGCATTTTCCTGTTTTCAGTTTGGTCAATATTGTCACCCACATGCGTTCAAATTATCTATGCAACTTTAGACCTTTTCTTCAGGATAAATTTGAAGCTGCCAACTGTTGCAGGAACACAGAATAGAGAATCAATGACTGATCTGAAAAACCATTATAATCCAATGCTGCACTACCAGCCACATGTTACCACCATTGTCTCAGCCACCACAGCCAGCAGATAGATTAGTTTACCATTTTTATGTCTATCTCTAATTATTTTTCATAATTTGCATTAACTCATTTAGGATTGTACTATTAATTGGCATTGTGTGTGGATTTTTTTTTTGGGGGTGGGGGGTGGGAGGGGAAGGGGGGTACACAGAGTGGAGCTTATAGGAACCTCATTTACTTTTCAATCCATGGAATAGATGAAGAATGGCATACAAAACTGATACAACCTTAATCAAAATAAATATTATAAGTCTGTGAGGCATATACAACAGTTCTGATCAATAAAATTGCAAATGGGAACAAATTATTTAATCGCAACAAAAATAAAATTTCCATGAAAAATGTGCATCCATAAAATGTCAAGTTTGGCAGGACTGGGTAATGCATTAATCAATACCATCTTCTGTACATAAAATCGGCTCTGGAAACAGCTTACAGTTTGAAACATGACTGACTAGCTGGCTGTTCCGTACCAGATGTTACACCCCAGACCTCCCTACATTCTCTTTATAAGGAATCATATCGAATTTCTGTGTGGAGAACAAACAAAAAAAAAAACCAAGGAAAATAGCCAATAATCCAATTACCACTTTTGCACAAATGTACATGCAATATTTATTCTCTCTCTCTCTCTCTGTTAGAATCACTGATATTATTCTAAAGGTATTTTTAAATACAAGAACACCTTAAATAGATTCTGATTGTCGGAGTCTTCACAATCTGACCCCTGTTTTCTGATTATTGTACACGGCAGTAAATGTCCACGCTGTTTCCCTCTCCGCAATACTTCATGCCTTAGTGACAGTTAGATCCATCAAAAACAATATCTTTGAATCATTATAAATCATTGAAAATTAAAAGAAACATTGTTTTTTGTCCTAAGTTTGGTTTTTTTATTTCTAGTTCCTGATTTCTTTTGTCTGTTTTTATTCCATCATTTAATTGCATGTGCTTTTATAAAAAGTTTCTTTGAAATTTTAGTCTTCAAAAGATTTGTTGCACAAAACAACAAATTTAGAAAATTTGTTCACCTGAAAAACACTGGATTATTTGTTTCTTCTATAACAAATAACTCCATTGTATAACTAATGGAATAAACACATTGTCATTAATATCCTACAAACAAACAAAAGGGAAAAACGAATACAGTATTTTCCATAATTTATTCCAAAGAACAATTTACCGTCATTCCTTAGTTTTTTTTGAAAACTCTTAAAATGAATGAAAAAATGTATTCAACTTTTGTAGAACCTGACTACAAATATGGATTTATTATCATAATACATGCCAGATCATGTATTTCAACTAAAGATTTCCGCAAGAGAAATTTATAAAACAATTATGGTACTCTTCAAATTGACGCTTGTGAGAATAACACACATTGGAAATCTTGGAACTCATTTATAGCTATATTAGGGCACGTAATGGACCGTATATTTCTAAATTATCCTTGAAGTCAAATGTTAAGACTTCGAACTCATAAAACTTATTCAAGTACCATTCAGCCAAATTCAGAATGTTCCATTTTTACAGTTTGGTGCTATGTTGCGAAGGCATCTCAAGTAATAAAATGGTCACATGTAAAGTTAAGCATATTGTGCTGTTTCTTCCTCACTGAGATAAGAACATGGCCAAGAGTCCTTTGGTGGTAACTCTGGATGGAAAACAGGGTTTATATCTGGAAACCAGGTATAAAACCCAGTGTGTGTAATAAATTCCTTGATATACCAGAATAACTGCAGGACAATGGGTAATAAAGTAAAAATGAAAATTTATACTAACGAAAGCAGGCAAGCAAAACCAAGGAGACATATCTTGATGCCAGCCGTGTTATATAGGCGGCATCAATTTCAGGACCTAAATGACAATAAGTAAAACCCTGATCCAACACACTCCAAATTTATCCATCACGGTAATGACCCATCAGTCAAACCATTGAAGACAAAGAACAAGACAGAATAGGCAACAATCAATGGGCTAGGTATTTCATTCTTATTTGGCACTTCATTGATGCCACCAGGCTTCGAGACGTAAAAAGAAAAAAAACACCAATTTAATTGATTTCAAAATTGAAGTAAATTTTCTTAAAACAGCACATATTATGATTCACTAAAGAGCCGATATTCTTCAACTGCCACTGTCTTAATAACCACACAACGGTTTCCTGTGTAACTGACAATTGTTCAAACGTCTCCGAAGATAATTAGTGTTCAGACATATAGGATGTTATTTACATAATCTGTTTTCCTCTGTGTTTTTAAGTGTTTTTTTCTACATAAATAAGATCACAAATTGCTTTTTGTAAATACAAAATGTACTGCCTTCCAGACATAGACGAAAATCTGACGAATTATGGACCATTTTTAACCCGTACAGTTCTAGTGTTTCAAATATCTGCCAACTTAAAAAAAAAAAAATTTTCGTACACTAGATTTTTTCTATCGAATTATGACTATGCATATATTGTCTCGGAAAGGAGAAAAAATGAAATTTAAGTTTCTTTCACTGCGAAATCTGATTACCATCCACACGCAATCTGGCACCCAGTGAAGTTCTTAACATAGGTTACCATTTAGAGGACAGAATATCTAAGTTTCACCCCACTGCACAAATTCCACTGCCGACAAGAGGACAATTAGGTCCATTTCCAGTTTTTTCATACCTCTCTGATTGCTCACAAAAAGGTTTCTGTTGCCAGGCTTATATACCAATCTGGCATGAACCAGCAGTTTAAAAAGAGATTTTTGTTCTTCATTAGTTCTACAAGTACTCTTGTGGACAAGTCCTGTTCTGTGCAGAATTTGTTCTCTCTCTCTCTCTCTCTCTCTCTCTCTCTCTCTCTCTCTCTCTCTCTCTCTCTCTCTCTCTCTCTTACAAGCATATAAGCCTTAGAGGGAAAACAGAACTGAATACTGTCAAGTGCTGATTTCTTTGTGATAGCTAAAATGGTGTATCAGAAAGAAACATCTTAATCATAAAATGATAAATTCCACTTTGTGTTGAGTTCTAAGTACATAAAAGAAAAACTTTGCTTTAGTGTGTATATCTTAGTACAAATATCTCTCAGTAGTAAAAATAACTTTTCCTTCTTTTCTGAAGAAAATAAAATAAACCCCAAGCATTAATAAAATGTGTTGCATCTTTTTGTCTCACTTCAGTGATTTTAAATCTTTTGAGAAAGAGTCCCATTATCAACTTATAACAAAAACAAACAAAACAAAAAAACCCCACAAAACAAGAATTCCCTTAAAAACCTGGATGAAAATATGTAAAATCCTAGAAAAGATAGGAAAAGGGAAAAGTAGAATCTATTGGATAAAACTTTGTAAGAATCAACACTTGATTTTAAATGAATCGATTAACTCATTACCTAAATTTAGCATTCATATAATTTTTGATAGACTATTTCCAATTGAATTTAACGACTCTAAAGTACTATCATCAATTTCTATGCATGTGCAGTTTAGTAAGACCAGGACAAGAATTCGCCACATGATGAACCTCGAATTACTGCTGCACCAGGATACAGGATAATATGGTAGATTTATTGATAAGTACTTGTCAATTTGGAATCACTGTCGAAAGGAAATGATTTTTCAACAAGGAAAGTACATTATCATAAGACTTGATAACAGCACTTTGCTCATCAGTATCTGAAACATGAGATAAATATTCCCTTGCAAAAGATTTTTCATGATGTATACATGCAGAAAAGCCTATAATTATTTCCTTGTTGAAACTTAGAGACCAGGGCTGCAAAATCAAGGAAAAAATATTATCAAAATTAAATTTTTTTTTTATCATATTACTTTGACAAACAAGGAATAATTTATATGAAATAAGAAGTTCAATCGAACCTACTCCAACAAAAAGTAACCTAACACTCAACAATCAGGGAATGAGATTTAACTGGGGATCTTTGGTCCCAAGACATTGACGCAGTCAGAATCCGAAGTTTTGAGAAACACAGGAATGAAGATATGTCATACAGAAAAATAAAGACAATTTTCTTATTGAACAATCAAGTAATCACTGCTAATAATGTGAATGTAAAGAAACTCTCAAGTGCCTTTTGTGTACAAAGTACTTACAATTTAAAAAACTCAGATACGATCAAGCAAGCTAGGATGGAGGTGGGTGGGAATTTTGACAGAGCTGAAAGGGAGCTAACTCAAAATATCGATTCTACAGTGTTAGAGGATAATGTATACTTAATAACTTTCCTACAAACTTTTCAGATTAACTAGTCATTAAAAGAAAACAAAGAACCCATCTTGTTCAAAGAGCTGAGTTTTGAAAAAGCAGACATCGAAATAATTAGCAGGACTCTATTTGTTGCCAGATTTCAAAGCTGTCCAATATCTATTGCAGGAAGAGAGGCATCCGACTTCCTCATCTTAGCATCATCAAATCAGCAGATTCAGTGACCGAAACTCAGACAAGCCCCCAAACGAATGCTTTTTATTGAGTTCCAGAATTAAATCTTTGAGAGCTCTTGCCAGAATCATAATTCTTTAATGGAACTCATTTGTTTTCCAGAAAAAAGAGAAGATTTTGGTTCATTTAAAAACCTGTTTTCTGTCAAAAGTTTGTACAACTATTTATTAAATTTAAGACACTTTATTAGATTGAGCTTTGGTTCCAGTAACTTGAATTAAAGCAAGTTGTCAGACTTTGAGTATGCATTTTTAAAGATTAAATATGAAATTCAGAAAACAGTCGTTAGTGCCATCAAAAAAAAAATCAAAATTATATAAAGTAATATTTCAATGACTTCTTTTTTAAAGATTTGGTGCTTACCAAAAGATACATTTGAATGTTCTTTTCCTATCTTTACGATGTGTTCTCCAGTCTGGATTTTCTTGACCCTCCTTCCCATATTCAATGAAGGAGAAATCATCCAGTCAACTTTGACCAAAATAATTACACCAGGCACCAAAGAAGTGGTTCTGCAGAAATGATTGCCTTCCAAAAACTTATTTTCCAAACAGATTATAAAGACCTGTTGGGAATTTAATCTGACAATGTTATCTAAATTTTCATGAAATTGTTCCAAAAACACAAAAGTTCCTCTAGGTAAGTCTTGAACACACATGCCATTTTCTTATCCCTTTCACCTGTTGATAAGCAGGTGCCCCAGGGGAAGCAACTCAGACTGTATGACATAGTTTTGATCTGCTCCTTAATTTGATATAAAAACATTCATTCAAGAACTTTTATCAAAAGTGTTGAATATCTTATTATTGTAAAAACTTTTTTAATCTAAAATATTTTTTTTATGTAAAATCAAATAAAAACTTTTGTATATCAAAACATAAGTAATTTGTGAAGATACTAATACCAGATAGTAATGTCAAAATTAACAAAGTTAAATGTGCCATATTCCACTTAGTTCAAAATGAAGAGATTTTTATCAGAATATTTCCATTACTTTTTCTTTAATTGTTACATTTCTAAGTTGAAGTTCACAGGGGAGTTTTCAAAACTATAACCACAGGTCATATTAAAGAGCCTGAAATTTGTGTAGCAGGCAGACACAAAGCCTTTAATTAGCCCTTAGTACCTGTGGCATTGGAATCCACTCTTGTCTGAGGTATTCATGAATTACCAAATCTCTCAGGAGAAAATCTAATTAAGATTCAGAACAGACTTTCTGGCATCATGTACAAGAACTGGACATGATCTTGCATCAAGTTTCAAATTTGTGTTCACAGAGTGTGAATAAATTGGAATAAATTAACACTCTGGTACTCGACTATAGGGTATACAGCAGGGTTACCAAATTTCTGAAACCTCTCACACCCCAGAAGTCCTTGATTTTTAAATCTCACTTTTTAAAAACCTATATTGAATTAACATTAATAGTGCATAAATATTGCATTTGTTATCAAATCACTTTATCAAAGATGAAACAATTAAGTCCAAGTAAATAGTTTAATATGTATCAGCAAAAAGCTATCTTGAAAAAGATTAACCTTGCAGATTTGTCCTGTAAATAAGAATCCATTTAAGATTGAGAAAGTATCCAGATTACATCTTTAGCCCAATTTACCATGGCCTGTCTTTTACATTGATTTGATACATGGTTTAGGTAATTAAAGAAATGCATATTACGGTAGATGATGATGCATTATTACATGTACTATGTACACATTGTAAACAATAAAGTTCAGCATATATCTCCCTAATGTCATAAATATTAACAATCATATAGCTCTTTCTCTGGGATTATAAACATACACACCAATAAATATTAATTATTCAATAACTTTCCCCCCCTTTTTTTTTATCATATCTTGAAATTATTGAGTCTTTTATTGAAGTACGTTTGCACTAGTACATGCTTCGCTTCAATGCACTATAATACCTTCAGTGCATCTCTATCCTAAACAAATTAATTCCAAATTAATCAAACTGAGAAGATTTACAATTTTTTAGTATTTCTGAAATTCTCTATTAACTGATCAAGTACCTACCATTATATCAGGAAATCAGTAGTAGTAAAGTTAGAAACTTGACAGCTCCTGCACTTGAAGTCGCGATGATAACTCAAGGATCTGTTTCTCACTGTGACATATTTCCTCTTTATCCTGTTCTTAATCTTATCTTTTCCCCCGTCCAACATCCAAAGACCAATCTCAAGTTCTGGGCCCAATGCAATGAGGTCTCCACAAGAGGAAAACACCGCCCCCCAAATCTGTACGCATAAACAGATAATGCCCAAAGTGTTCTAGCATTACTTCTTGATAAATTAGTGGTGAATTTTGGCATTGTCTATTTATATACTGTGGTTTTTTTTTAAACATGTTCTATTTTTTCTACCCCAGATTTTCTTCATTAAATAAAAACAAATAAATTAATTAATTGTCAAGACTCAGAATTCCAGAACAGTTCAAGTGAAGATAGGTACTTGTCATCTAGACTCAATCTTGACTTTTCTCTAAAGCACCACTTCATGTTGCTTCTATCAAAGAGACACTATAGAAAACCCAAAGTTTTCATATGTATTATTTTTTGAAAAGCAAAATCAGACAGAAAATTTCTGAAAATATTTTAAAACAATTCATCAATATTCAACGCTCCCCTTTTTTGGCTGTATATTAAAAGTAACAGTAAGTTCATAGCATTTACTTCCTGATGTTCATAATTGTGGCTGACTACACATTGAAAGTTGTATCATTATTCCCCTCACAGGGATGGGACGGAAATATCCCTTACCAACACTACCCATAACCACCACCACCCCCCACCCCCTGCCCCCCCCCCCCCAAAAAAAAATAAAAACCCCATCAATATTGCTTTATTCGATTATGATAAAAGCAATAAAAAATGTTCTGGATGTTTATTTTTGAAAGGGATAAGTTGGCATAATAGTCATCAAAATAACTTTTTGTATTGCTTAATAAATGCAGTTTGGGAATTCCTAATTCTAGTCAGTCTGAGTATCATTTTCAATCTTGTCACTTTACTTCATTTTTTAATACTTTCTCATTTGTGTTATCCAAATTAAAAATAATACTTTGTAATATCTGTAAGACTGAACATTTCTAGCTATCATCCGACAATCTAATTGGCATATCAAACTTTCTGCTGAAAGAAGGATATTGGGAAGGGGTATGGACAAAAATTTAGAAATATATGGAAAGAGGTTTCCAACTTTTCATTGGCTTATAAGTGTATAATATAAAGATCTGTTCTTGCACAATTGAGACTCTAGAAACCTTGGCACAAAGGGGATGCTGAAACAGCAAGTACTAACTACTGCACCCTGAACATGAGGAGTAAAACGAAGCAAGTGTTGGACTTGACATTTACGCTGTTGTTTTCCTGTGAATCACTTTACACTGACGACGACAAGAGACAGTCACATGTCCAAACGCTTCCTTCACAAGAAGCAGGATACCATTTGGCTTGGAGTTTCCTGTTTTTGTTAGGTACTTGAAAACTCCCAAGTGTCAGTGACAGCGGGATTATAATAATGCCTTGTAAAGCGATAATCACGAGTCTTAGCATTTGTCATCCTTGCATCCTTGTACTAATTCTCTGGACAAATACATCTTCAGTTCAAAATCTCTAAAGGCCTCCTTTGTCAGGACAGGAGTTGGTCAAAGGGACAAAAAAGAGATAATTATTATCCTTAATGACGACTCGAGAAAGTTCCAATTTTACACTCCTAACAGTTGATTTGTATATAAATATAAGCACTGCCTGTACAATCTTATCAATTATATTGTTTGTTGTATGACTAAAACAAACTTCCTGAATACTTCAGAGGAAAACTTAACTTTTTTCAGTGATTAAGACACAAAACTTACTCTTGATACTCTCTAATTATTGATTTTCTTTTGCTCTGTACAAAGGGACATAACTCTTGCATTAAAAAAATCTTCCTTTTGACATGTATTTCAATAGTTCATTATATTGCAGCAAGAAACTTACATGGCATTGATTTTTTTTTTCAATTTACGCAGTAGTGTTACCTGGTTTTATACAAGCTCTGAATGTTTCTAAGTATTGGACTATGTACTTGCTTTTAAGAGAACATTTTGTCTGATTGTTATGATAACAATGGTACATGTCCCGTTCTTACTTTATTAATTTTCAAATGACAGCAATTACTGCAACTTAGTGACTTAAGCTTCCATGATAGTTAAAGGGTGTGTCTCTTTATAGGGTATCTGAAACACTACAACTGTACAGTTTATGAGAATATTTTCTCTCAGGGCATCTCTGTAATTCACATCGAGCTGTGCGGTTACCGGTAATCACCTGCACACCTGTTGATTCGAGATAAATGGATGCCCTGCTATTTGTGAACCCAAACACAGCCAAATGGTTCCAAATTTGGTTAAATTATTTTACATAAATATCAGCTAAAAACTTGGCGATCAGAAAAAAACTCCTCTAGGATTATTTTTTAAGCAAATGAAGTGCAGGAAGACCAGATAGTTACCATCGTTTTATATAAAGGTTAATGGCACTTATATATACAATTACAAAGCAAAATATTCAGAACGTTTTTGCAAAGTTTTTTTGGTTTATGTGGCATAACTGACACGGTTATTGTGAATGCTGCTTTTATACTTGTGTCATGGCATTATCGTTAATTTATAGACTTTTGGCAGCAAGTAGGGGGTCTGTTGAAAGTAAGGTGCACAGTTATACTGCATAGTCAGTGCCAGCGAAGTGTAAGCATAAATAATGAAGTATATATGCTACGCAGAACCGTAATAAGCTTTCATACGTAGAAATTAAGTTTAAGGAAACTTTTCTGGAACATATAGGTTATGCTTGTTAAGTAAGGAAGATATACAAGTAGATTCTACTAAATGATATCAAAAATATGGAAAGAAAAAACACAAAGGCACATGACCTTGCCTTTTTCTTTTCAATATGTCTATTATAAATCATTGCATGCCAAGTCCGACGAACAGTTGGTATTTACGGATGTAATTTAATTGAATCCTGACATTGTAGTTCAAAGGTTTTGGAAGTGCATGTATATTCCATTTTAGCAGCCATTAAGTATCATTTTCAAATACATGTAAGTCCTGGGTTAACTTTGATGTTACAGTTAGGAGTTGTATATATATATATACTGCTTCTATCAAAAATGCGCAAATATTTTTCAAAAACACAATCCATACAATGATTGACCCCTATAAGGATAAAATTTGATCAACCAATGGAAAAAATTCTTATTTTGACTTCCTCTTTCTTAAAAAATTACCTTTGTCTCTTGTGATTTCAGGAATAAGGAAGAAAATTTCATCAACAACTTTGTTACGG
The DNA here is from genome assembly GCA_020458035.1 of Magallana ariakensis. Lineage (NCBI taxonomy): Eukaryota > Metazoa > Mollusca > Bivalvia > Ostreida > Ostreidae > Magallana > Magallana ariakensis. Next base: position 41,099,169 of record CM035814.1, on the reverse strand, counting down.
CATGTTGTGTTTAGAGGGGTTGGGAGGGGGTTATGATTCTGAATTAATTTTCTGTGAATTCCTGTTAGAATTCTGAAAGGACCCATGAGAAGAGTTAGGGTGCATAGCAGTTGACAGAATGATTATTTTATATACATAAATAACTAACCTACCAACTGAGGGGGTGGAGGAAAAAATAATGAAAGGGGAAGGGGTAACTTACCTTAAACTTTGTTAGTGGTGGTCAATGGAAAAGCATTGCTCTACTGCAGGCTATCTTCCTTTGGTGAATCTGAATAAAATATGTATTCCTTATAAATTTTCTTAATAATAATGGGAAAAAAAGTTATAATGTCAAATTTTTAAAAGCCATATGGGCAAACCTGTTAATTAACAATCATGAATGCATCAGAATTAACCCTCAACATTTTGTTTAATATCTTAAAAAAAGATTTATATTGTTCAAAACACTAGGGCCCTTGTTTGGTGAATAAACATATACATGCCTCTTAGAATTCAATTTATACTCTAGACAATAAGGAGGAACCTTAATACATGTACCCAGGACGGTGGAAACTTAAAACAAAATATGTTAATTTAGTTATTCATCATTCTATTTGGGTTTTTGTAACAGATGATCATGAACAGGGATATTCTCTTCAATTCTAAATGGATTTTTCATAGAAATTGTCTTCCAGGTAAAAATATGCTTTTCATCCTCATTATGCATTTCCAAAAAAATTTACAACATTTACAATTTATTTGTCTCTGTTTTCAAACAAATTATTAACCAAATTAATCCTGGGTTTTTTCCCAAATTTGATTGAAAACAAAAGAACACTGCAGCATATGGAAAGTATGCAGATGTTGCAATGTTTACGGCATCCAAACTCCATCAGATTTGTCATGAAATGAACCAAACATATCAGGAGCTGAATATTTGATTCAATATCCTTTCAAATAAGAACAACAGCTGTGTACAGTGTACATTGAATTGAATTCGCCATCCATTTCCTCCAACTAGATTACCATTATGACAAAACAAATATAATCAATATAATGGAATTAAAGCAAACTGAAAGTGGAGACAGTTTGGCAAATTTATTTAAACAATTCTTATAGACTTTATAAATTCACACCAAAATCTACCAAAGACTATACTACCAGAGTAATCAATATTAGAATCTTGCTTTTCCACAGCTCTGTATCGATCATGAAATCTAAAGCACAGCCCTATAGTGCAACAGGTGCCCCTATCAATAAACTCTAACAACGTGGAATTTTGTCTTTACCAAGAAATACTGAAAGAAAAGGGACATCTTTAGGTAAAGGTCTCCCAGCAATTCTTATGTCACATAACATGCCATAAAATGACAGGGCCTTGCTGGTCTTGTCCAGTGTTCTGAAAGAATTTACCTGCCAGTGGAGTGATGGCTGGACAGGCTGGTGCCTATATTCTCTCTCTCTCTCTCTCTCTCTCTCTCTCTCTCTCTCTCACCTTCATCTCTCTTTCTCTAAAAATCTAAATAAATTTCAAGCACTGGAAGATAAGCCCTAGACTTTAAATTGATTAAGTAAACCCTTTCCTGTCCAACTTTTTAAATGGCACTGCATTCTGCCAATTCAAAGACTTGCCAACAAGGTGATACAAGGAATGATTTGGCATCATTGTAAAAATAATGTGACGTGTTCCTCGAAATGCCTGGCCAGTGGTTTATTATAGTTATTACCATATATAGTATTGAAAAAAAAAAATTGTATTTTATTTGTACCATGAATCTTTCATTGACTTATGACATATGCTAGCTATGGTTTCTTAAATATATAGGTTACATGTAGATTTCGCCTGAAGATTGTGTATTACATGTTAGGCCTCGCTGTTCCAAACAGGAAATGTGTACATGTTAAAGTTTCAACACAAAAAACAGGGCTAACTGATGTGGAAAGAATAAAACACTCAGTCAGCTATGAAACTTGAGGAAAAGTTCTCGAGAGATTAGCATTAAAATATTACCCGTTTGACATTTCAACATCGTTGTTTGAGAAAATCCTCAAGTTTGGTCAATTAAAGAATACACTTACCCAGTAGCCCAAAATTCTGTCTAGATCTTCTATTCCTGTTGTCAACTCGACGTCGTGATACTACGGTTATAAATCGGTGGCGAGCACTACGTACTTTCTGCTACAGGCGAAATTCCTTTTCGGCGTTGTAAACCTTGATAAATGCTAACTTTTGGACTACAGAGGGCGCAACTTCTCTTAGAAATATATTACCAAAAGCGGAAGAAATGAGTACAAACATGATGATGAAAAAGAGGCAGAGAAAGCATTGTGACATTTATTTTGTGTTTTTACATTTTGCCATATGTTCCAATTCAGCAAAATGTGCGCATGCAAGCGTCACGTTGGTTCTAGATTTGACATTGGCACCAATTACAGAATTACAGCTGACGAACAATTACTCGGCTCTGGCAACGTGTAACTTACTGTTAGTTAAGGATAATTGGGGGTATTTATTTTGGAGTTAGTAGAAAACAAGATATCTCTGTATATGATATTACTCTGGCTCCAAATGTGTCATTAACGCGTTATATATTTGGTTTGGTTTGATGCACGTACGAATCTACAAACGTTTTTGGACTCAAATTAGCGCACATGCAAGGTTTTATTTTTGGGTTTTTTTTCCAAATAAGACCCTTGTGTTTATATGTATCTCTCATCTCTGAGAACAAAGCGAATACATGCATATGGTGAATGACAAATTAAGGACTCTAGCAGTTGTAGTTTTGGAATGCTTTCTGAGAGAGAGAGAGAGAGAGAGAGAGAGAGAGCACCATTAACTTTTATCAATTTTCATTCAATTTCAAATTAATTTGTGCAGCAATTAATGCGAAGTGGGCTCGGTTGTCACTCCGGCATATCATGAATCAATGAGTATCAATTGGATTATAAGTATCGTTGTATATAGATGTAATTTACTATGTAAGGAACCTCTCGTGCAAAAAAATTGGACAAGCAGTTCATAAGATGATTTAATTAGCATTTGTTTATACGGGCGTCGGTTTAATATACTAAGTTTTGTAGTATTACGTATGCCAAGGTATCGTTATTGAATTTCTTTATACCCTACAAAAAATATAGTGATATATATCGCATCCAATAAGTGGTATTCAGAATTATTGAAGAGTGGCAAAACAATTTTTCGTAGCCTTGGGGGGCTGCCTTCAGAAGGGGGAGGGATATGGGCAGACATATCTCAAGTACATTGTATGTTTTTTAAATAAAAATATGCATTTGAAATCATTTATATCAATTTATATTTTGTCACAGAAAAGTGGAGAGGATAGTTTCCTTTGAAAATACTTTTAAGTCATATCAAATAAATTTTGCAAAAAAGAGTGGGGATGGGGTGGGAGCCCTGTTGCCGCGTGCCCCCAGTAGGTTCAGGGCAAAGTCCTGGCGGCGGTCCAGGGGACGAAGCTCCAAGAATCTCTTGAAGTTTGGCTCGTTAACGAGGAAAATGTACAAGTCATGTAGAATAAGCCTCAATATTGGTGTTCATGTGAACGTAAGAATTAATCAGAAGTTTAATCTGAAATTATTTTGAAGAAATATGTATATTAACAAAGGCATTTTACATTTTTAACAATGTGCAAAATTGGTTACAGAGTAAACTTTTGAATTTTGATACTAATAAGTGAATCATGAGTTCGAAACCGATCGGGAAACTAAATGCATGGTCAAAACTCTCAAAAATTTAAATAAAAATCCTGAGTACTTCTTCAATTTATGATCCTCTCTCGTCGACATACATGTAGAAATTGCAAAGTGTCAATTATACTATTTCTTCTTTTCTATTATTTTAAAGTACAAACCTTGCTGATTTCACAAAATATAGCAATCTCACATATATAATAATCGTTTTACTGATGACTTTAAAATTACGTATCCTCTCCGTATCCTAAGTAGTATAAGTCTCTAGCTTCTTAACATAATTGTTCACGAGAGAGAGAGAGAGAGAGAGAGAGAGAGAGAGAGGGGGGGGGTATAACAAACTTAGAGATAAACAGCACCGTTTAGGTTTCAGCTAGACTAAGTCTCTGATATTCTTTTTTTTATTGACTGAAGGAGCCATGTGGCCAATAGGTATATAATACGTGTAATAAACGAGTAAATAGTGCAGGATTCTACATTTTATAATCTGTGTGAAGATAAAATTCTTGATATAGGCCTACACGAAAACTTTATTTATATAATTTTATTTTTGTCGTTAATCCGAATTCATCAACATCAGATCTAATTTCATGTGTCTCTTGCTTCACTCAACGATATAAAAGTACAGAAAAAATAATTCTGAAGAACCCGACCGTCAAAATCTTTTCTGTACGAAATGTATCCGGAATGTCGTTCCCTTTTCAGTTCGCCTTTTTCCAGGCACAGCGTGTTTCCTGTGTGAAATTTTGATAATGTCGAGTGGATGTAGGATAAAACTTTTATTAGGCAAGCATTCTTGAAAGTAACTGTTGGAATATCTGACGTTTGTCTTTAAAGAGGAATAATGACTTGTAATTTCTGTTTAACATTTTTAAGAATACCGTGTATTTTCAGGGCTTTGTTCAAGGCGGAGCATTTCTACAACACCATGTGCATTTAAATATAATGACAGATTTACAAAGTATAAAAGAGAAATAAGAAGGGGTTTTGGAGCCAAATGGAGAATGGCGTAAGATTTCTTTTTTAATCATATATTTATTTATTCACCAATCAAGGGCCCTCAGGGGGGCATATACATAAAAACAATATCATGATTATAACAAATAATGAAGGAAATAATAACATAGAATGTCCAGGTTCACATTACACACAAACATATGCAAAAGATTCATCAATACAGTGAAATATATGTGTAAGATATACACATTTAGCACATTTATTCATATGTTCATAGCAATTTCTCTATTGTTCATGTTTTTAGCTTGGCCTTTAGCTAGTAGACTCGGATCCCCTTCAGTTTCTAACAATTTTTTTTCAATATATTCGAATTACTAGTACTATTTATTTAAGATATATCTTACTATAATCTGATACACTTTACACAACTGCGATGAAAAATGGGCTCCTTGGGGTAGGTAGTAAATAAATGTGTTCCACAAGTGGAGAGACACATCTTCTGAACGAATCTGTATATTGGCACCAATATAAAGAGGAATTAAGTGAAGTCGTACCCAAACTGACTTGTAACCAAACAGACTCATAATCAAAAGGTCCAGATGTACCCAAAACTCTGTGGTCCACTCGTACCCAAACATTTGATTATGACTTCACTAGTCGACTCATACCCACGAACAATTGATATTATTATAACAGAAAATAAATTCATGGTTTTTCAAATACTTACACACTTGTCAAAAATCAAAACTACTATAATAACTGTACCTTTTAAGAATATGACGTAAATATGGTCCTAAACCATGTAAACCATTATATCTGAATTGTAAATATAAAAGATGAGCTGATTAGCTTAGGTTTTGATGTAATTATAAATACCGGTAGTTTAGAAATTATGAGATAATTGAATGTAGAAAGTTTAATGTCTCCTTTTTAAGTTAACCAAAGAGCTTCCTATATCGACATATGATAGACAATTTCTGTTTACATGCAATCTTCTTTTTTATAAAATGATTAATTATATTGCAAAATTTATAAATTCTATTCACTCTTTGAAGACAGGCATAACTATATAATTGAAGTCAATTAAAAAAAATAAAGTTACACACAGTGATACCTGTGAAAATATTACTGTAAATTTACATACCAAATTTGTAATGTTATACATATAAAATTTCTGTGGGTACAAGTCGACTAGTGAAGTCATAATCAAATTTTTGGGTACTAGTGGATCACAGAGTTTTGGGTACGACAGGACTATTTGATTACGAGTTTGTTTGGGTACAAGTCAGTTTGGGTACAAGTTGACTGTAATTAATATAAAGGTAAAGGTAAGGGTTTATAGTTTTGCTCACAAAGTAAATAGACCAATCCACACTTTACAAAAGTTATGTCCCTTGGCCGCAATCTTTGGGGAAAAACCCATAGATTTCTCACAGAAACCTTTGTAGCTTTGTAGTTTATAACTTTGTCATTGGACATTAAAAATCTGTTTCCATTGTGTATTTTGATTGCCCCAAAATGGGGCAACCCAGATATCGAAGGAATTAATTAAATTCCAAAAAAATTCATCACAGGACGCCCAAATACTTGGTTGCATAAAGAAGGGAAAAGTTAGTTTTTCTCTTTTGACCTTTGGGGTTGACTCCACAAAGGGAAACAACTTTTGCAAAGAGTGGATTAGACTACCTCTCACATATTACCTCATGGTTAGACCTGTACAATCCATAGCATCCTCAACTTCCTGGGGAGCATGCAAGCAGAGCTGCAATATTATGGCGCCAATACTTTTCATTCACATAGCCAGCTCGTCTCGTGCCAGGTACCCATTTTAACCCCTGGGTGGTCCCGTTGTAGCATTGCTGTGTCTTCTGGTTTGCTAATCCTGTTTTACAATTAATCAACAAAATTAAACTCGTCATACTAGCCTTGCTAAGCTTACATTGTTTTGATTTTTTAAGAAAATTAACATTTCCTATTGGTGTATTTTTCTGGGGCTTTTTTTTTCAGAAATGGTAAATCACGTGATAATACAAGCTATGGTCCTCTGATAGATCTTCCAGATTTCTCTTACCTAGGTATGGAGTGTTTATTACTTGTACTCAGTACTTATTAGATGTTTGTAGAGCCAATAAGTTAACATTGTCTTAAATTTACATCACTTTTTTTTTCTTTAGATGGGAGACCTTCACCATTAACGCGAAGACAAATGGAACGAATTGAAGAGAAAAAACAAGCTGCTGTAAGGATATTTTTCTTGAACTGATGAAAAGTGACCATATGTATTTAACTGATTAAAAGTGACCATATGTTTTTAACCAGAGACATAAATAACAGAGATTGGCAATTGATCGAAATCTCACAAAATCTCACGGTCCCTATTGTAAAGTTTTCCCAGTTTAAATCAGTATATCTTTCTAATAAACAATTATATCGAAATATAAACAGCTAAAAACTATTACCAAAACATTCAAAATATTTTATTTTCATGAGTTTATGTCTTATAAACAATATTAAAAGAGGAGTTTTAGGAGGCAGTTGGCTACCCGTCGTCCAAGATTTCGCTGATGTTATATAGCTGGCCAATATATTTTCTATATATTAATCTTATTTTTCAATTTTTTGTTTTAAAAAATGTCTAAAATCTATCCACATTTTTCATAAAAACAATATACTTTTGGTTTAAGATCATTATCTCAGTATATTAATATGTAGTTCTCAAAGTAAGGTTGGTCCCGAAACATTTTTCAACAACAAAACATGCTAATGGCAGAGTTGCCAATCTCTGTTATTTATGTCTCTGATTTAACTGATTAAAAGTGACCATATGTATTGATAAAAGTGTCATTGTAGGTATTGTCATATTTGCTTTTTTCTTAATAATTTTGATTTTTAACTTCTTTTTTTTTTTTATAGAAAAAAGTATACACACTGCTAGGTGAAATTGAATATGCCAAGGAGCGTCACAGAAAACTCAGTGAAGAAAAGCAGCATGAAAAACCTTTCCCCTTAAAGCCAAAGTCATGATGTTTATACATTGTACCTTTAATCGTTTTTTAAATATATTGTATGCTGTGAGTTTTCTAGTTTTTTTTTTAAGAGGATTGCTAGAGATCTGCCGAGATAAATTTACAGTGTAATGTGTATCATTTTTTTATTGATGTAACTGGTATGGAAAATTTCTACCCCAATCTTTACTTGAAAAAAAACCCACCTTTTACACAAGCTAATAATTTTGCATAAGATATGCTGATGGTCTCAATGATACGTTTATCCAGAGTTTCTTTCTTCTGCCCCTATCTGCTCTATCACAGAAATAGTCATTTCTTGAATATTCTGTAGTAGAACGAAGGTCAATTAAAAAATACGAAGACAATGTGGCTGTCTACCATATATTTTTCATTAAAGTCAAAACTAACAGATTAATTTATGCAAAAATACTTATTTTATTGATAAACGAATCATAAGTTTGTTCCTCAAAGTTTTCTTATTTTTTACCGAATGTCTCTTTGTTTACAGTAAGACAATCCCTGAATGTCAGATGACGTTTATTTTGTTATCAAATATTTACAGATATTTTATTCTCTTACGTACTGTTTGATGTTCAAAATACATTTACCACAACCCCCACAAAATGTGTTAGAGTTAAACACAAATGTGAAAATAATTTTTGACTTATTTTTTCCACCACTGAGCATTTTCAGTTTTTATGGGTTTTTTCCGAGTTAGATCTACACTGTTTATACTTTTAGTTGCGCCGTGACGTCCTGCCACGTCAATGTTTTTAGTCAATTTTAAAGAGGACTATATGTCTTTAGTTACTGATATCTGTTCAACAAATGCATATATCCCGTCATTATTTGGTACATAGAATACCATATCAATTTTTAATTTTAGGTTTCAATTTTAGTTGGTTTTAAGCCCATGCAATTTATGGAGATATTACTTTCAACATAATATGTTTTATTGTTTACAGAGTACAAAGTTTGACATTGCATCGTGACCTCATTTTTGCAGGATAAGATTCTTAATAATTCTTAGAAATGAAAGAATATATGAACTTTTTTTATTTCAAATTGTTTGAAACAGTTGCTAAATTATGTCTACTAAATTTAGTTATAATATGACGTTAAATAACATAGTTATGGCAAAAGTCTTCGTATTTTTTGATTGACCCTCGTATGTGACATCAAGGTTTGACCCATTTGATTTCTACACCTCTTGTGCTCTGACTGCATGAATGAATAATCACAGGTTGCAAAGAAGGGGAAAAATGCATTACTGTAATGAGCTACGAGATATTCTCAACCACTGTCAGATGGGAGAGAATTATACATGTTGGCCAAGATTTGGGAGAATGCTTATTTCTATGATGAACTTTTAACCCCCTGTGGGTAAGTTCCAGACCTCAGGAGGACATAGCTTGAATAAATTTGAATCTGCTATGTCAAAGTAAAAATATTGATGTCACTGGCTACTGGTATTTGGTTTTTGAGATTTTTAAAACACCATACCCATTTTCATTATTTTCTATTCATCTTCCCTTGAAAGGGGGCCTGGTCCTTCATTTCAACAAAATTTGAGAGTCCTTAACCCAATGCTGCTGTATGCCATGTTTCTCTGAAATTTACTCAGTGGTTCAGGAGAAGACATAAAAATATCAAGTGATCAGAAAAGTTGATTTGAACCTTCAGTTCAGGTAAGCTCATAAAATGACATCTATAGAAATCAAAGCGATTAAAGACTACTGTTTATAATTTTTAGGAAAATAAGTACATGTACAATATGTACTAAATTTTTTCAGAAACTTCTACATGAAATATTTATTTTTTTTTTGGTGGCAATGTAAAAAAAAAAGGTAAGCAAAAGTTTTAAAGATAGATGTACAATATGTATGTAGAAAATAGAACACGTTTTGAACATGAAAGAAAATCTTAATGTTTATAAAATTTAATTAAAAAAATTTATTTCTATTCAAAATAAAAAAAAAAAGAAATCAATCCATTATAAACCATTTTGTATGTTTGTGGCATATTTCCATAAGTCCGTACCACAATACAAAACAACAAGTACATATCATTTCCTTCATTTGTTTTATTTTCTCCCTGTTCATAATCCTTAGCATACATATATCACTGAATTACTTGTACATGTGTATCACATAAAGTACATTGAATTTAAACTTGAGCACTTGGTAACACAGAAGCAATTTGTAGACCTATTCCCTGATTGCAATGACAGCTTGGTATTTTCTTGTATAAATTTTTTATATTCTTCAAACATATATTGATTTAAAGAGTGTATGCAAATTTTCGATAAGAGATACGTATGTGTTATTAAACAGTATAATAAATAAGTCGGAGACGCTAATGAAGCATGGAATGCAGTTATACCTGACACTTAAACAATCATACAGCATCACTAACAATTTAGAAGTTGAGAGGTCTGCGTTAACATACACCAATACAGTAAGATTTCTCCGTGGGTTGTCTTTGAGATATGCTTTATGGGGTCACAGTTGAATGCCTAGTCAGCCTTCATCATCAAGAGAGTTTGAGGCCAGCAAACTTGGTGGCAATGTCCATGGCCTCCTTCAATGCCCCGGTGTTGGTGCCTGTGGCCTGGGCTGAGGCCTCCTTGCCTCCCCCTTTGCCATTAATTAAGGGGACAATCTCGTTAATCCATCCATTGGCGGTTAATCCAGCAGATATACTAGACTGGAACAAGGAATACAAAAAAATTATCATTGTATAAAAACGTACAAAATGTAAAGAGAGACAATCAGTTGGATAATCCATGAAAATGATCTTTAAAACTTTGAATGTTTTTGTCCCTAATCAAGCATGTTCTTAGTTCCATCAAAGCTTACTTTTGGTGTACAACTCATGCACACAATTTTCCCAGCACTCTGGTCCACTGTGAAGAAAAGGGCAGCAGTTTCTGGACTGAGGGCCTTGTACTGCTTCATTGCAGCATCCAAAGCCTGCAAAAAAAACCCAATTGAACTGAACTTTATTTATTTTACAACGATTGATAAACAAGTTCTACAACTTATATTAATATCTCTTGTTGGCATGGATATTAGCATTATTAGCATGAGGGGGTCATTGATGTGGGAAGAAACTAAGAACATTGTACCTGGAGAAAACCCAGCTGTCCAAGCAGCAATACCTTTTTACGGTAATAAAACTGGGGTTGCAGCGGTGAGAAGCAAGTGGATTGTTCACTGTGCTACTTGGACACCCAAAGAGCAATTACACCTCACTTCTAATGATGACAAGTTAGGACATTACACTAATTACCAATGAGCCACATTTGTACACTATTTTATTACCTTTGCATTGGCATCTGCCTTGAACTCATGAACTACAAATTTCTGGTTCGGACTTGCTTCTATCATTTTCTTTGCTTCTTCGACCACCTGCAGAGAAATAAATATACTACATGTAGTAAATGAATCGGCATGCAAAAATTCCATGAAAAATTCTACATCTAGTACATGTAGCCACAAGTAATCTATAAGTGTACATGATCAGCTTCTTACCTCTGTCATTACAGCAGCTTTTCTGTTTTTGTCAAGCTCATCCATTTTCTGTTTCAGTTTTTTCACCTTTGATCGAAGTTCATCTTTTTTCCAGTAAGATATCAAAGATTGAGACACCTCCTGCATAGAAAATCAAAATGTTTAAAATTTTCAATCATACACGAGTAATGTATTACCGGTACATGTTATCATTCAGGAAAGTCACCTACATCATCAAAGGACACAATTTGCCGAGTGAGCTCTTTTTCCGAGACAGATTTTGATTTCAAGCCCTCGTCGACATCTTTCTGTAGCTGTGATAGTGACTTCTCCAGTAGATCTACTTTATGCTGTGCCTGTCAAAATATTGATATTTAATTCTTTGTACAAGGACCTTTTTTTACCAAATCAAAGTATTTGAAGAGTGTACAACTGAAACACAGACCCAAACAAATTCTACATTAAACTTATTTCAAGAGTAAGATAATGCTTCAAGAATTTGAGAATACATGTACATGTATTATACTGACGAAACATGTGGGTTACCTTAACTGCTTCAGTTCCTGTGAGAGCGATGATTCTTCGGATTCCCTTGGCAATTGCTTCTTCAGATACAATCACCATTTTCCCTATATGTCCAGCTCTTTTCAAATGCCTGTGGGGAATTAATTTAACTTTATATATTATATAGGTATGTACAATGATATATTAAACTGAAGTTTGTATTCATCTAAATGATAAAAAGGTTGATCCTACAAAAATAATTCTGTCATTAAGACTGCACTGCATATTGATACATGGAAATTTCCACATCGGAATTATTTTACAATACAAACAAGCACACAACAAGACATTTTTTCATCTCTGAACTGGCTACCGGTAATATACATGTACATTTCATTTCCTAGAGAAATCTTATATCGGGAAAATACCTACTTGGTCTGCTTTCACTATGGATTCTCATACAATAAACAAACTTATATTTGCATGCTAAAAATTCATGAGAATATCATTACGTTATTTGTCACCATGAGACACTATTTCAAGTCCTGTTCATTTGTTTTGTATGCAAAAAGACTAAGTAAAAAATATAAGTACATGTAGCTGCAAACCAGATTATCAACGCCACAAAATATAATACTGTAAAAGTGGTAATTTACGCTGGTGGTTAAGTACGCGTTTTCTGTATTTTCCGTGAATTTAAGCTTTCTGCGTGACTAGTGTAAATTTCCCCCACGTGTAAATAACCACTTTTACAGTATTGCAAATAAACGTTGGTTTAATGTGATTAACAGCAGATAAATATATCATACTGTGGTTGCATCAATATTCGTTGAATACCAATTTTCGTGGATTTCGTTCTTAAGTTTATCCATGAAATTAAATGTTCATTGAAGTTCAATTCCTACTAACATTTTGTTTTGAATAGGGTCAATGGCCACGAATTGACGTATCCTTGAAACTGCGATTTTCACTTTATCCACGAAAACTGATACCCTTGAATATTAATGAAACCACAGTACTTGCAATGTTATATGTGCTTAATTACTGATGGAATCGATCATCTTGAATTGTAAAAATGATAGACTTACGTTCCTCCGCAGAATTCGACTGATGTCGTGGAGGCACCAGGTCCCATGGGGTCTTCCACCAACTGATTGACGTCGACCCCGATCGACACCACTCGTACAGGGTCAGGGTACACCTACAGACAGGGAACATATCAGTATACCCTCATATATCATAATGGATTCACATAATGCACACAAATATCTGATTTGAAATTGTGGACATACATGTATGTCCAAAGTCAGAATTTATGCAAAACTTTTGGAAAACATTTCTTTTTATTATAAAGACAAAGTTTATATGCTTATAGAAATTATGGTGAAGCAAATTACATTTATTTTTAAATGGAATGTTCATTATTTGCCTTTCATTTTTGGACAGATTTTTCAAGAAAACAACATGCAAGTACCAGTACAGTGTATACACTTATTGCAGAGATTGGAAGGCATTTTAAATTTTTTGAAAGCAATGTTGATAATCTTGATAAAAATTTTGATACACAAAAAAATGAATAAAATTCAAATTTCCAGTTGCATAATTCAGGAAGTCTATTTTATCTTTGGTTACCAGTGAACAGACACCAACCTCATCGAACACAGCACGCAGTCCCTGTATCGCCTTGGCAACAGCGAGACTGACATTCATGTCGTAAACCTCACCATTATTCTCGGCCATTTTATTTACTATCTCTTCCACTTGTTTAACTTCCAAGACCTTCATTGCTCCCTGAGAGAAGAATCACATCCTTAAAATTTTGGAAATCTCTATTACATGTAGAGAGACTACCTTTAGACATCAAGTCATATTTTACTTCAATCCTTTCATTGTTGTGCTTTATGTGTATTAAATCTCATTAATAAACGTAAATAATGCAAAAACAAGTACTGAACAAGTAGATCAGTACATTATAGTCTCAGTTCCTGATCTTATAAGAATGTGTGGTTTTTTCAAATTTTTACTACCTACCATTAGATTTTATAAATACATATCATGGCCAAATATTATTAATTTTTAAAATCTTACAATGATGGTTATATCTCAAATAGGGTGAACTTTCATTGCTATCTTTATCTCAGAGTATACCATTCCTCCTTAATTTCTAACACTGCCAGTACACAGACATTAGGTAATAGCAAAATATGACTCACCTTGGCAGAGAAGTCGAACCTCAGCCTGTCGGGAGCAACCAGAGACCCCCTCTGGTCTGCCTCTTTCAGGATTTCCCGAAGTCCAAAGTTCAACATGTGGGTTCCTGTGTGGTTTTTCATCACTGAACACCTTCTTTCCTGTATTCAAACCAAAGTATCTTCTTTACTTAATTTTAATTAAATGTACATCCCATGGTATGTCAAAATAATATTTGCATCTTTAAAAATAATAAAACATTCACCAAGCTATGTGTAAATTGTTATTTTGTTCACTATAATAAAATTTTGTTAATCTAAGGCATATTTCAATCAATAATGAAAATACATTCTTAAATAAAAATACATGTACTATAAATGCTTAAAATCCATAAAATGAGGTTGAACTACATCTGACCTCATCAATGTTGAGCTGTACGATATCTCCGGTCCTGAGCACTCCCTCCATCACTCCGATGTGTAGCACGTACCCGGCTCTCACCTGGACATTCCTGACACTGAACTCCACATCCTGTATTTGGGTCAACACAAATAAAGCTCATACTGAGAGAGATTGGTTAATGAATAACCTAATGTTTAGTTATTTAGAAAGGACCGCTTATTTGCTTCATTTCAGTTACAATTGAGTAAGTAAATTATTCACCTTGCATTAAGTATCTGATAGCAAGAAATGTCTTTATAATATCAAAGTAAGATTTGATTCACTAGGAGCCATAAAAAAGAATGATAAAACTGCTGTTACTAACAGACGAGCACTTACAGGATCATTTTCCTTGACCATGAAGCCTGTGTCATATATCTGTCCTCCCTGTTCCGCATAGAAACTGGTCCTGTCCAGTAGGACCCCACACTCCTGTCCAGAAGACACTTCCTCCACAAACTCCTTGTTTCTCCGCAGGGCTATCACCTTGCCTGTTGCAGGTTCAAATGCTGGAACGAAACACAAGTTCACATAGATAAAACACTATTTCTATAGTTACTGAGAAAAAAGTGATTACATTATTTTGAGACAAGCTTACAATATTTGCCATTCTCAGTGGCCTGGTATTTGTATTTTGGTGCATCATCTGTAGTGGGAACCCCCCTGTTCTGTAGGTCACTGATAGCATGTACATCTAGTCCAATCAAATCAGCAGCAGTACCCCCTGTCCCCTGTGACAAAGCCTGTCAACAGCAAGTTAAATTATTCAAGATTGATTCAAGCAAATATTTGTAAGTAACTGTCATGCTCCCCACAAGGTTCTTAATACATTCATATATTCTCTGTACTCTTACATAACATTTTGCTTTACTGATGAGAAATATGAGAACACAATGCATGACAAAATTTGAAAGATATTCTGCTTATTATTTGAATATTTTATAAAGGAATAAAAGATATTTAAAGTTATCTTCCTCATAATCAGATCATTGTAACTTAAATTAGCACCAAAATGAGTCCTGGTTTAGAGTGACAACAACCATAAAACCAACTCACCAGTAACAATTTGTCTGCTTTTGTAAATGATCTTTCATCTTAGAGAGATTTATATAAACTCTTCTATGGATTACATTTCAATCCCACAATTAATTTACCTGTGCATCTTTTTTTGCAGACTCGTAAGCTGGCATGTCGACAGCCAATCCTTTCTCTTCTGCCATCAGAGCAGTCAAGTCAACAGGAAATCCATATGTGTCATACAATCTCCATGCAATGTCACCTAAAGAAACAACAGTTCTATCAAGGATTAATATCAATCTTTTAAACCTTCTCTGAGTCATGAAGGCGCATAAGGCCGGTGTTTATCCCCGGTTTCCGTGGTGCCAAGCAGATGAGAGTCACTGACTCCCCCGGGATGGGACTCAAGGCCATCACAATTTAACTCCCAGCATATGCCGGTACCCAATTTAAGCTGGGTGGACTGAGACAATGTAGATAAAGTGCCTTGTCTAAGGGCACAACATACAACATCGAGTGACCACAGCGGGGCTTGAATCAGCGACATTTGGGTTAGTGGTCTAATGCCTATGACCACTGAGCCATGTGCTCCACAATATCAATTTTTAAACAGATATAAATTACTTAATAGCAAGACCAAATTCAGCATTTATAGACTGAAATAAGAATGCTCTCTTACCTGGTAGAGAAGTTGTGTCCCCTAGCTTTCCTATTGTTCTTTCCAGTAACCTTCTACCTCTGGTTAATGTCTTCAAAAATTGGGCTTCCTCTTCATTGATAATGTCTTTGATCTGTAATATTGTTTTAAGAAAATGACTGTATTGCCTCAGATTAGAATGATCTTTTGTCACTGGATAAATAAGACGTGTCTGAATTTCTGTCGACAGCTAGCAGCAAAATTTAAACTGCAACATGCAAGAAGGACCGCTTTTTCATTTATTTTTGGGCTTTTAATTTATTAATACATGTAAACAAAAGATATTTATCTTATGCAAAACACAACACTTATCAGGTTTGATACCAACTGTCTAAGGATATTTGTTAAGATATTTAAAGCCCTGCATGCACAGAAGGTGCAACATAATCCTTCTTCTATGGACTAAAACATTCCAACAGAATACTGTAGCAGTCAAAAACAAACTAATGATTGATAATTAAATTCACATCTTAAACGTTACATGTATTAAAATCGATTTGAACTGTCTCTTGAAAAGAGTTATTGGGCATTTCTTTAGATCTTATTTAATTCCTTACCATCTCTGGGTCTTTCTTAAGTTCTGGAAAAGCATCTCCCTGAAAGAAGCAATAAATAATTCATAATTATTTTTTCAGAAGTTGTAAACTGCTTGCAGCTGATTACACTGAAATTGTCTTTTTTGAAGAGAGTGAATGAAGAATTTGATTGACAACTAGTGCACTTACAAGGGATTCCACAACAACATCTACAAGAGAGGCAAACATTCCTGGCTTAGCATTCAATTTCTCAGTGCCATACCTCACAGCACGCCTCAGAATTCTCCTCAAAACATAGCTATCACATGAGAAAGAATTTAAAATATAGTTATTAACACATGTTCTGGGAACAAGTATTTACATAGTTGATACATCATATAATAATCAATGCTGAGAATCCCCTTTACATACAAATTTCAGAAAAGAAAGATATAAAAAAGTTCTTTGTTGAATACTTTGCACAGAGTATGGCCATACAGGATACCAATCCAACATTCTTTTAAGTCTCACATTGAACTGAACAAATTACTGGTATCTTTTCTTAATCAAATAAATCTTTCATCTTATAACTTGATTTAAACATGATCAAGATTTATGTTTTTGGAAGCAAAATATCAAGAATAATCAGCACCACAGATCACTGTAATGTAAGCTATAATCAGACAGTTTATATATCCTTTTTTTACCCTCTTCCCATATTATCAGGTCTTCCTCCGTCGGCTAGAGCTACTGTCAGTGTCCGAGCATGGTCCGCCAACACTCTGTAAGCCATGTCCACTCCGTCCGCGTCAGCTTTTCCAACACGCCCTTGGTATGGTTGGGAATTTGTTGCCTGTGAATCATCAGAAGAGATTCACATTATTTATAAGTTGTACAGTTTGAAGTAAAATATCCTGCCTGGTACAGCTCAATACTCCATCAAAATAAAATAAACTGATTGACAATAAATAGAATCTCTATGATCAATTTGTAAAGTGGCCATGGTTGACACATTAATCGGTTTTTATCTCATTTTTTCCCCCTTGATCCTTACTTTTTGTATGAATTCGAAGTACGGTGAGAATAGGTCTGTATCGTAGTTTGAGGTTTTTCCCTGCATGACACACACGAGACGTTCCAGTCCCATCCCACAATCACAGTGTTTCCTTGGCAACTCGTTCAATTCTGTCTCAGATTCCCTAAAAAAGCAGTAAACCAGTCTCACTCTTTTGGTCACAACAAAACTAGGAGAGATGTAAAAATAAATTGGCTACATGTACTTAACATACAGTAACATTGTTACTCTGAATATACACCTGTGAAAATCTTCTCAAGTGTAAATTACATACAGTATGTATATTTTGGAATCAATAAAATTTTAAAGGGGGGCCCTAATTTAATAAGATTCTTAATTTTTTAAAGGTTTGTTGGGATGCAATTTCTTGGATTTGCATCCATGAATACTGAATAAAGACTGTGGGGATATTAAGTTATCGGTAAAGGGTATTGAGCCCCCACGAATATCAATGATTCCACAGAATTACCAGGCGGTGCATACCTGTTAAACTGAATGAACACAAGATTCCAGATTTCGATGACCTCTGGGTCATCCATATTTACAAGGGCTTTAGCATCGCGGCCCCCAACCTTATCATAATGAATTTCTGTGCATGGACCACATGGGCCTGTCTCTCCCATTTCCCAGAAATTGTCCTTCATTCCAAACGGAAGCACTCGCTCAGCAGGAACTCTGAAACAAACAGTAAAGCAGTTTTAATATGAGGTATTCCAATGATTTTTTTTTTTATCTTCCCTCCTTTTTTTTGAGTTAGATATCTTTGTCATAGATAAAAAAAAATATCAACAGGTCCATAGTTTTGATTTTATACCACAAAAATGTTCTGTAATTGTTGGATATAAACATTTTTCTGAGCAGAACAATAAATCAAGGGAAATTAATCCTTTATCAAAATTTCTGACTTAAAAGTCTTGTATCATATTCAGTCCCATGAAATGAAAATCTACCCCAAGTTCAACCAAATGTTTTTGGTTTCATCATCAGGTAGCAGATTGAACTTTTCGTTTCCACCAAAGTAGGTGACATAGAGACGGTCTTTAGGTAGCCCCACCCTCTCCGTCAGGAACTCCCAGGCCCAGGCGCAGCACTCAGTCTAAGTAACAACACAGGACAATCACAACAAAGTATACATAAAACAACCATTCATATATAATCCTTTCAATTTATAAATGCATAAAAAGAAACACTAACATCACTTAAATCTTCAATAATAACACTTGTATCATTGTCCTATGTGCTGATTTGTGCACGGGTATCCAAGAGTTGAAAGAGTTGTTTGTGATAACTTTCCATTGTCCTTTAGGCAATGTTTGATTAAATGTACTCTAAGTATACCATGTTTTCAATGCACACACTGCCATTTATACTCTTTGTTGTTTTTCATGTTAGCCGCCAAAATTGAAACTGCTAAGCACAATATATGCAATTTAACTTTACTGTTAGAACAAACCTTGAAGTAGTCTCCAAAGGACCAGTTTCCCAACATTTCAAAGAATGTGTGATGGTAGACATCTTTGCCGACATCATCCAGATCATTGTGCTTTCCCCCTGCCCTGATACATTTCTGGGAGTTGGCTGCACGCACATACTTAGCCATGTCACTGTTGGGATCAACAATCTCCAGAAAGATGGGCTTAAACTAAAGAAAAACAAATATGTGTATTGAAAATAGAAATCCTATACAATTTAACATTTCTGTACCATGAATAATACATATGATAATAACATATCAACGGGAAAAATCAAATGGAATCTATTTTAACAGCTAAAATTGATTAAGAAATCATACAGCATAGATGTCAGATAGGTATTAATTGTCTGTTCATCGTGAAAGGTATTTTCATAGAGTATTCATATACCCCATCCCTCTTGTAGTAAAATACAAACAGTGAGTCTTGCGCAATCTTACCTGGTTCATTCCAGCATTGGTAAACAAAAGAGTGGGGTCATCAAGAGGGACAACTGATGAGGAGTGAACATACAGATGTTCTTTTTCCTTGAAGAAGTCCACAAACAAACTTCGAATCTCTGATCCTGTCAAATTGCTCTCCATGGCTGGTGTAATCTTCTACACCTGCAATCAAATCAAAATTTTACAATATGCTTTGTTACCAATATATACAATGTCTTTAACATTTCCATCAAACTTTAAAGTAGTTAGCAGAGAGAAATCACATCCCAGTGACGTTATGATAAAGATTGAAGTCACTTGTAGAGATACCGATGTTGTTGACGAGACAGTCCCAGCACATACACGATTAAAGGTTTTTACAATAAAAAACATGCTTCTCTATATAAGACCAATTTTGCTAAATGATGAACTACAGGTAGGAACATGAGCAGAGCAATGACAACTAGTGTTGGCAAATTCTCATATTTCAGTACCGCTTGAAATCTGCACTTAATAAAGATCCATATGTAACAGGATGGGAAAAATAATGATGGGCCAGACCAGGAGTCAAACCTGGGTCCCCTAAATCAGGTGCTCTTATTCTGAGCTTTTTGGCACTGGTGATAAAAACGGTCTGACCATCACATTCCTTCCCCATTAAATGGTCTTCACCCTCAAAAATCACCATCTCAGGCTCTTTCCCCTGGGGGAATTAACCTGTCAGTTAATGGCACCAAATGTAATGGAATGGGACAAACCCAGGCCCTATTCAGATCTAGTTAGGTGCTCTACAAACTGAGCTATTTGGCGCCAGTGATCAAACCAGACTGACCGTCACACATAAATTTAAAAAAAAAAATGGTCAGCGTCAATGAAGTCTTAAAAGTTAACAGACTTTCTGACATGTGTTTTACAATATGAAACATATGTATTACAATTTTAAAGTTGTAAATAATGTATAAACTATCAAAACGGTTAAATTTGATTAATTGGCTTTATTTTCATCAAAAGATTTATTCTTGGATAGAGTCTTAATGACAGAATCTCGAAAAGCCGACTGATGATGCAATGCGGATGCCACATTCGAATTTCCTCAAACTTTGAATATTCAATGCTGGAACTTATTTTTAATAAAAGTGACGATATTCTTAAGTTTTAAACGCCAAATGAAAGGAATGTGATATATTTAACATGTGTTTCATTGCTTGAAATTTCTCCTTTACCTTTCCTATAGGAAATGTTTTCAATCTGTTCTAAGTTAGCCCTAAAACGTGATTATTTTTTTTCAACCAAACGGTGTCTTGTCAATTTTTATCCCCAGTAAAAAAAATTCACTAACATTTATTACATGTTTTCTTATTATCCAACTCCACTTTGTAACCTTGTAATGATATTATAATTTAAAAAAAACAAAAACAAAATGAAGTAAACTTACCTTCTAAACAGTTATTCGGAGTGAATTATACTGATCTTGTCAACACTAGCTGAAGGTGCTCGAGTGACGTTACGACGAATTGTGCAACTTAAAAGGAAGTTTCGGATTATTAATTACGACTGGTTCCAATTTAAATGACATTCTCGCAACAGTTTTGGTGAACTTTATATTCATAAAATATCTTTTAATTGATATCAATTTCACGAGATACGCTGTCTTCGGCATTGTTTAGCTTATTTAGATTTTTACTTTTGGCGCCATATTTCAAAACCATTACGTTAGGACACGGCGCTGAAGGGGAAAGTTGGGGTTTCCCTTTGGACCCGCAAAGGGAATCAACTTTTGCAAAGCGTGGATTGGACTATACAGAATGGCCTAAGCCCTTGCTGGTTTTTCATTTAATTTGGAAATATTATATTGTATTCTTTGTATAACTCATGGTTTAAAAGTCCTCAATCCCGTTTCTGTAGAAGATTCATTTCGTCAAAGCTAGTGATATCAAGAAAGATGGTACGCATACCAATCATAGTGACAAACATACATCCATATACAAGGGGGAGGGGTGCAAATCTGCCGGAAAGTATATATGTGTTTGCGTGAAGAATGGATCACAAAACTTAGCAAATACATTAGACGCATACGTCTAACGTTTAAGAAAATAGTTTTAAAAGTTGTTCAGTTACGACAGTTAGACCCACGAAAGCCTAAAATTATAGTTGAGCTCATTTTCGTATAGCTATTTAAACCGTCAAAATAAGATTTCGCGAATATTCAGTGACAAACGCGTAATAACTTTCGCAATGAAACGATTAAACGCATGTAAGTTTCAGTTGGTTTAAATTGTTATTAATTTAAACAAAGAACTAGCTTCTATTCAATCCCTAAAAGACGCAAAGAAAATAGAACAAATATAACAACAACAACAAAAAACCCTGGTAAACACATGCTATGTATCGTTTTTTTAGCTCACCTGAGCTGAAGCTCAAGTGACCTTTCTTTTCCGATCACATTTTGTCTGTCGTCTGTCTGTATGTCTCTCCGTAATCTTTTCACATTTTCAACACCTTCTCCAGAACCACTGAGCCAATTTCAACCAAACTTGGCACAAAGCACCCTTAGGCAAAGGGGATTCAAAGTTGTGAAAATTAAGGCCCACGCCCTTTTTCAATGGGAGATAATTTGGAATTTTGGGAAAATTTTGATAAATCTTTAAAAACTTCTTCTCAGAAACTAATCAGCCAGGAAAGGTGAAACTTATGTGGATGCATCTTCAGCTAGTGTAGATTAAAAGTTGTGTTAATCATGACCCCCAGGGGTAGGGTGGGGCCACAATGGGGGGTTTAATTTTTACATACGAATATATATAGAAAACTCTTTAAAACCCCTCTTCCCAAAAACCGATTGGCCAGAAAAGCTTAAACTTGTGTGGAAGCATCCTCAGGTAGTGACTTGCTTGTTAGATTCAAGTTTGTTCAAATCATGATCCCCGGGGTAGGATGGGGTCACAACGGGATGGGGGGGACAATTATTACATAGGAATATATGGAGAAAGATCTTTAAAAATCTTCTACAAAACCATTTGCCTAGAAAATCTGTAACTTTAGTAAAAGCAACCTTAGGTAGTGAGAATTCAAATTCGTTAAAATCAAAATCTTGAGGAGTAGTGTAGGGCAACATTCGAGATCTAATTTTACAAAGGAAAACATTTCAATTCACAAAAACTGAATTGTTGTATTGCATGGTTTTATTTTTATGCAAGCATTTTGACAAATTGCTGATTCTTTAAAATTGTTAAGACTTTGGCCCCCGGACAATTCTTGGGCCTCACATGGGGTTCAGAGTTTGATGCTTGATGTTTGTTGTTATATCCCATTTATAAACAACTGTCTAGGATTTTGTTGAGAACTGCGATGCTCAACATATGATATGACTATAAAATCATCCTGTTAGAAAAGGGACTTGATTATAAACATTAGAATATCCAAGGGAAAAATTTATTTTTATTTATACAGGATCTACATGTATTATACTACATTGTCCAGGTATTTTTTATTATGACTCCATTAAGCTGATTTTATCATGCCTATTGTTGCTCAGGTGAGCGATGTGGCCCATGGGCCTCTTGTTATTTCATGTTTTTGACAATGGTTTTTGTTAGACATAGAACTAATTAAATAAGTTTCGTGTTAATTAAAAAAAAAATCCAAAACCTCAGATTAAGCTTAGCACCCAAGCCTTAAAATGTTTTGATACCACAAAGATGCATCATCCGTCCTAGTTTTGTGAACATATTATCTGCAGTAACTTACTTAGATATTGGCATCAAAGGGCACCTGTTTTTAACGCCTCCTCCAGCATCAAATGCAATTGACATTATGTATTTTTCTCATAATAACAAATCTATACCCGCTACCTAATAATACACAAGGCATTATTTGGTATACCTAATACACAAGGTATTATTTGGTATACCTACTACACAAAGTATTATTAGGTGTAACTAATAATACCTCGTGTATTATTAGGTAGAGGGTATACATTTTTTGTTATGAGAAAAATACATTACATCAGGTGCATGTGTCCAGCATCTGAAGGATTCGGCTCAGGGTTAGGGTTAAATTCATCATCAATGTCTGTGTAGTCCTCAGATATCCACAGATGCACCATTCATGCTAACATGGCAGTTTCGAGAATTTAAGACCGGTAATAACTTAGATATGGGACCAGCTAAAAAAAAAAAAACTTTAAAAAAGAAGAAAAACCAAAAAGTGAACTTTATCTATTTTACAACGATTGATAAACAAGTTCTACAACTTATATTAATATCTTTCGTTGGAACGGATGTTAGCGCGAGGGGGTCATTGATGTGGGAGGAAGCCGAAGTGCCCGGAGAGGCCCCACGTGCCCAAGCGGGCGACCACCATACCCTTGCATATACATCCACTGTTGATCACGGGGATCGAACTCGGGTCGCAGCGGTGATAAGCGAATGCATTGTCCACTACGCTACTTTGACACCCAAAACTTACTTTAACCGGGCGCCGAGTGTATAACGGTAAGCTAAAAATTGGGACAGACACCTTCCAGTTTGGAGACACCTACGGAAAAACCCATAATGTCAAAGCAAAAATAGATTAAATAGAATATAAATTCAAAGCAAAATAACCGAGAACGAGCAAAAACAAAATAAAAATACTACGCTAAAACAAAAACGATGGTCCTTTAGTGAGATTAACTACTCTGTATGAAATAATAGGTATCTAATGGGGTGGGTGAATTCTAGCCTCTTCCAGGCTACCACCAACAACATTAAAAAAGTAAGGGCTCTAGCCCCTTTAACACTTGCCGCACCCTCCCAGGTGATTACGCCAAAGGATCTGGAAGACGTCATAAAATTTAGAAAATACTGTGAGCAAAGAAACTGCGGGCACTACTGCCGCAGTAGCAATTAGATGCATTGTAAAAATCTTTATATAAGTGGGTTCTAGTATTTGGGAACTTAGATCTTTTATATATTGATAGAATATATGGAACCTGTGCCTGCTGTTCATGTTTATGGTTCTTTTAATTTTGTTTAGATCAAAATTATTATCGGTGTCAACTGTGCTAGCTTATATCCAAACTACAGATTTATCTCTCTTTCGTTGAGATAATATTTCATATTCTCTAAAAATTCTTATAATTTTATCGTCTATGGAAATAAATATGAATAGTTCAAATCAACAATTAAAAATATTATTCCAGGGTAGGATACGACACAATACTTTCGTTCTTGTCCCTTATAGTTTTTTAATTATCGTCGGCAAACCAACTGGAGGGAAATTCACATAGATTCTCTCTCCTTCGCGGACAAAATAACGTGATTTGCGGTATGCAGTGAATTTTGAGCTTATAATTTATATACATATATGCATTGATATTTAAACCTCTTTTACATTTCTGTTTTTTTTTTATCTCAAGAGCGGGTAAAATTATAGATACATGTACATGTATCACGTCCCGATCAACAGTTTATATGTATGTACATGTAAGTATATCACGTCCCGATCAACAGTTTATATGTGTGTACATGTAAAATATATGATGAATTCATTTCTTTGTTCAAACACTCCTCTTGATAGTGGGTCACTGAAAACAGTTAAATTATAAATATCTACGCAGTACTGTGTACATATATATTGTAGTTTGTATAAAATTGCATCCCATGTATGTGATAATGTACATTTTCATTCCATGAAACAATTTAATACCCATGTGAAATTTGTCATTTCTCATTCTATGTACATGTATTTTGGAAAATGATTAATGTAATATTAAATTGTTTAAATAACACATGCCTCTAGAAGGCCTTGAGTAGTGAATAAACAAATAAACATGTACATGTACTTGCTATTGACTGTTCATTCATTTCATTATGTTGTAGTGTAATAACGCGCATTAAAACGATTGCATGTACATAATAATAACAAAAATATACAAAATAAAGGGCCTTTGTATATGATTTATTTAAAAACAAATGAAATTTCTTTCATGTGAAATGAAACATGTGTTATGAATCAGGAAACGATAATATAATAATTATATCCTTGTTTTGTAAATGTCATGCCGTCAAACACGCGCATACTCAAACGGTCAAACATCGTGTCTGTGAAAAATCCTCTGTAAGTGGACGAGGTCTAATTTTATCTGCTTAATTTGAATTTGATACATTGTTTACATGTGTCTGTGGGTAGGTATTATCGGCCCGTTGAACAGGTGCGCCGGGGGATTCTCAAGACTACGCGACATGTGCTGAAGAAAGAACAGCGACCACAATGAATTTAATTCATGAAGGTAAAACTTTACTAGTAAAATATACATGATCATGTACTTTAACATTTTGATTCAAAAAGGGGGATTTTTTCATTATTTACAAAATTTACATGATTATAACTTTTTTACGTTAATTTTGTTATATAATTATGATTTTTGTTTATAAGTTGTTCTTTTTTTCCCACGAAAGTTTGAAAGTTTTGACAAGTAATAGCATTAAGGATGCTGATAATCGAAATATTAGGATTATTTCTTCTCTCCAAGACATCAATCAAAATGTTGAAATTTTGAACCACTTCCTTCTATGTGCATTATGAACCCAAAATATTTCCGCAGACAGTCCGTATCAAAAATAATTAAAAACTAAGACTAAGTAATAATATAGATATAATTTTAATATACATTTGTGTATAAGTTGATTTCAGGTCATATAGATAGCAAGGTTAATTTTGAGTTTTCGTGGAGAGAGAGAGAGAGAGAGAGAGAGAGAGAAAGATAGAGCCGGAAAGAGTGTAAGCTGTTACAAACGTGAAGAGACGATTCATGCGACATTTTAGATGATAAATTAACATTTGCCATTGTTTTAGATTTCATGTACACGTGCTTCAAGTATTTTGACGTGTTGATCGATTTACATGCACGCGTTAATGCAGCAATACATGAATCCATAAATATAGCAAGTTCAAGTATACGTAATGTTTAAAAGAACGAACTTCCGCGGTTTTTTAATACATAGGACGGTCTATAGTTTGTACTTAGTCTACGTAAAATGAATTTAAGATAAAGCAAGAACCAAAAAAAAAAAAACTTCCTATTAATAATTATTTAAATAAGCATAGCAGAGCAAGGTCAGCAGTGGTTACCTGTCATCTAGTTACACCTGTAATTTTGAAATGTAGAAATATTTAGTACACAAGCAGACACGGGCCGTGTCTTTAGTTAATTTACCAGCGATTTATAATGCCCATAATATTGATGACGATTTGTATAACAGTACCCAGGAGATATTTGTGCATGCAGTCATCTGTGCGCGTCATTTTAGTCCGTGTCAGAGCAGCAGATTGCATCGCGTTACGCCGTAAAGTCCGACGTTGATGCAACATGAATGGAATGAAGACCCGAGAGTCTTTCTTGGACTGGTAATACCAGGTGAAGTCCCAGATATCAATATTTGGCCCCCCTAGGAGGAAATTTTATCAGCATCGGTGATAACTTGTGCTCACATAGCGTGTATATATCGAATATATATTTGACTTTAATGGATTTTAAATAATTCCGAATTGCAAGAAAGTAGGTAAGTGATATATGTCATAAAGTGTATAAAACTACATTTTACATTTATGTATGGCAATTTAATGTTCACCTAATGTTCGCGGGTATTTCGTTTGATAGTTTGCATACTTAAAGTGTAATCGAGACGTGTTAATTTTTATTCCTTCTTGTTCGACTAGTCACAGACCCAATTTTTAGAAGGATTAAGTATTTGATCAATCATACTTGATCGACTTACAAAAAGAGAGAGAGAGAGAGAGGAAATATACGCATGTTACCTTCCTACAAAAAAAATCCTTAATGTATAATTTACGTGATATGTAACTCCGCATTTTTCCTGTACATATATCATATATATGTACAGGTAACGTCTTAATGAACAACAACTTACGAAATATTGGCCTATTTGTAATGTGACACACTGGTCCAACACTTTGTCTTAATTTACAGATTTTTGTTAATTCTCAACTTGAATCAGGAAGTTAATTATAAATGCCATGATGCTGGTTAAATCATGTTTTTTTTTTTAAAGTGTGAATTGGTTTAAATTACAGTTCCTTAAATTCTACCTCTTGCAATTTGGAAAAAAGGAAGTGTTAACAGTTTTGTTTTAAGAGGAAGCTTTTTTGGTAACTAAAGCTTAAGGGCAGCTTATTAGAATGATGAATTTTATACTCGGTAGGCATTACGGAATGTGAGCTTCATGGAGTTGTATTACATTTCAGAATTTCTTGGTTTTATATGTCAGATTAGTTTTTGAGTTGAAGTGAATGCTGTTGAATTATTTATTGTTATTCATTCTTATCATGTCACTTTTATTATAATAAAGTTATCTAAGAAACAAATAGCTTTACATTATGTATACTGTACCAACAATTGTTCGTGCCATTGCTAGATATTTTGATAACCTTTACTATCTTTGCCTTGATCTATTTAGTGAACTTGTATATGATACTGTCTTTAATAGAAAAGGTATTCACATTGTCCCTTCGGAGGTCTTTTGATCAAACAAATAATCCCCCACCATTGCTGCATGTTACATTATATAAATACATGTAGTGCCTGTTTGGGAGGGTAACCGTTGAAATTGACACCCCGAGAAAACCATTGTCAACCTCCGCTTCACGTCGGTTGACAATGGTTTTCGAGGGGTGTCAATTTCAACGGTTACCCTCCCAAACAGGCACTATTTATTTTATTATACTGAATGTCTTAAATTTAGAGAAAATTTTACTGCTTTTATATAGAAATGACGTGAATTTAACGGCGAACCGTACGCGCATAATTTACGTGCATGTAACAATTCGTTCTATCGGCCCGTTGCCAAGCGTGAGGGTAAGGGAACGGATTGTCAACTGCGTCTAAACCAATCAGATTTCAGTATTTAACATGAAAGTATAATAAAATGAATATAATGGCTCAAAAGTTTGGACATGACATGGCACATTCTTTACATGGATGTACAAAAACAGGAAACTTGTCCCCAAATTCAGTCATCTCCTAGACTATTAAGATTCCATCCTCAATAAGATATAAAGAAGTATAGTTGTTAAACCCCTAGCTGTTTATTCCTTCCAAAATCTGGAATTATGCCATGACTATATCCTTACAGTGTTAATATATCGAACATTGTACCTGACCACAAACATACATCCTACGTCCTAGCTTCCCCTTTTTGTTGAAAGTTATAGATACAGATGTAGTTTGCTTTTCCCTTCTTTCATTTTTCCCAGGGAAACAAGAAGCTTGTTTTATCACATTCATAAAATCATCAACTGATGCAAATTTATGAATATTCATATCAATTAATGAAGATAAAAGCATACGTTATGTCATATATCAATATTCAACAGAATTGGGACAGCTATCTTGAACCGAGAGCAAAATTTGTATGAGTTACGACCAAACAAGCAAGAAGAGTTTACACAGGAGCAGAGCTTGGGGATATTATTTCTAATGACGGCCCAAGTAACTATACAGCGTTTTGTGGGATAACAGGTCATAGAGAAACCTGTTAGATCCTTCATCACTAAATTACCTTAGGTTAGAAAAATCCAGATTTGGCTACCTCCTAAATAGTAGTTATTGCCTGAACTTATTTATCTCTGACAGATGAAGAGAATGCATATTTTATTGCTAGACTTAGTGAATAACAACCCGCTTTTTGGTGTTTTTAATTTAAAAAGGGATAGACAAGTGCAGATTATATTGCAATATTTTTTATATGCATGGGATTTCATGATTATTAACAGTTGAATAAAGTGTTTTAGTCCTTATGATAAAAAAAAAGTGTGATGGATTTATCAATGTCGTCATTTGATTTAGTCATGAGTTGATAAAAAAAGGGACAGCATTTATTTTCCAGGTCAAGTGCAGGTAAAAACAGAGGTATTGATTATGGCTCTTGAAAAGGTCCATAAAATTGTAGCTGATGATGTTTTTAGTGTTTCATTCTACAGTTTAAGCTTTTAGCTCCATATTTAACTGCTTTAATACCCGAATAAATCACAATATAAGGTTTTAGCTCTCAACATCTGTTAATTTGCTCTCAATAATTTCTTTCAGACATGAATTAGCTGGACAAGAAAAAGTACCAATGACAAGCTCGCTGCCTGATTTGCTGTTTTGCGCAAAGAGTTCCAGATTAGGAATCCAGGTACCAATATTGGTATCAGTGACAGCAATTAATTGGATTGAAAATTTAACGTGTTTGTGTGAAACAGTTGGAGGTACCATGAAGTATCCAGTTTAGCGAATGATCTCGTTAATGACAATGATCACAAACAACAACGCCTTCGGAATTAGCCCAGTGGGCAAAGGGTCCCGCCGGAGAAGTTATGGATTGGTTAATGAAAATGGAGAGAAATCTATGTGGAAGGAATTCTCGTTAGCTCACATCAAGGTAGCTAGTTTTAATCAGTCATACACAAATTAGTGTCATCTTTTATTTACATGGTGGTTGTATAAGAGATGGGCTTGCTTGGCATAAAGGTGTATATTTCTGCCTAAGTGACATACAGTATATCTGGGGTTTTCTGGCTTATTACTAACTTTGCAACAAATGAAGCACACCTGTATGTAATACATAATAGTGAAAAATAGTGAAAAAAATTATACTTTGATCAAACCATTATCTCATTATCATTGAATTTCTAAAACTCATGACTAGTATTCGTATGTGGAGGAACTTAAGATCTAAAGCATAAAAGGGGAGCATGTGATGTCCCCTCACCAACACCACTTCCACCGAAAAAAAGAATAATATCTAGGTAGTCTGAAGCAATATCAAAATAACTGATACAGTAAATTTTTATTTTCAGCTACCAGCATTTCTTGCACATATTTCCCGTCTCATAAAAGCAAACAAAAATATTTTTACCAGCATGTATGAAGTGATCAAAGAAAATAGTGATCTTTTATATGAATAATTTGTAAGCATTTGATTTTATTCTAGATCTGATGACAATCTTTAATTTATCACTTATTGATCAAATCGGTTGATTTGATGCTATCTCCTGTATACAAACACTCAAAATAAATGTGAAAGTACCAAAGAAACTCACAAGTTCTATTAATTGATATTGAATCATATACAGCTAGAAGACTTAATTAATGGATATTTTGAAATTGTGCACTCTAGATTTATTTATTGTATTGACATTCTTAATGCTTTCCAAATGCAGATATGAATAAACTTCAATAAAATTTTTAATTCTTTTCAGTCAATATTATGTTCACATTAACAAAAAATGTATCAGACTTTATCATTCACTTTAGAGAGTGTTCATTATAATTCTTATGCTTTATGAAAACAGAATTTAATCCTGTTTTCTGGTTAATTAATTGTGTGGTAATTTGTCCATAATCTTGTGACGGCAGCTTTTTAATTTATTGCCTTGATGTACGTGGTTTGTTCATCAGCAATATCTCACACTGTTGTCTAAAATTTCTATAGCATAACACCGTAACTCTGTCACTACCCAACATCTGTCAATTTCGGGAAACTTTGTGTGGTTGTTATCAAATGGGATAATGACATCATATTTTTGCCTGTCAAAATCTGCAATCAAATTTCAACAATTTATACCTACATACCATGATATATAGTATGTGAAAGCAGAATTTAGCTCTTTTCCAGATTTTTTTTATAGCTTAATATATGTTTTTAAAACAATTTTGTATTCTACAGCTATGTTTTGTAATCAATGCATAAAAAATTCTCTTCTTAGGAAATTAAAGCTATAATCTTAAACTTAAAATCTTAGGAAATTAATTAAAGCAATAATCTTAAACTTAAAATCTTAGGAAATTAAAGCAATAATCTTAAACTTAAAATCTTAGGAAATTAAAGCTATAATCTTAAACTTAAAATCTTAGGAAATTCAAGCATTAATCTTAAACTGTTCAGTGTGTACCAGAAAGTAGTCATTAGAAAGTTACTTATACAGCGCACGAAAAGGCCTTTGTATTAAATCTTTTATTTTTAAAATTGAACAATCTCTTATAATTGAAATAAAATCTTAATTTCAGAAATCAAATATTTTGTGCCATGAAACGATATATTTTGAAGTGAGAATAATAATTGCATGTATATCAACTTATGCTGAAAAATCTACCAATAATTAAACTGAAATTCGTCTAAGAATATGCTAAAATTGACTGCGAAATAGACTATTTCAGTATGAAATGATGGACATTGCAATTATAAGTGTCTGAAATCTGACCCTCATCCATCACACAGTCTTAGCCAAGAAAATATTATGTTGGCGATTTAAACACCCAGTTCTTGAGCATCTTGACGGTTTTATATTAATACTCTATTTTCTCTCCTTTCTGTTTAATTCTACTTACAGGCATGATGTATGTGATAATATTTTGACCAATATTTGCCTCTAAAAATACATCATCTATCTTCGGTAGATGTATAAAGAGAGAAATTGAACGGTCTCTTCCTATTTATGATACTTTAATTAATTTTACGTAGGTTGTAGATGTGTATGAGAGTGTCGATCCTTCTTGATTTAGCGCATTTCTGAATGTACCTACCAGTATTTATCTACCTATATATTTTACATTTGGCGATGGTCTTGATTTAGCGGATGCCGTTTTCCACCAAAACGCTAAAAAGAATACACAGCCAAATGTAATATGTTTACAGTCATTAACAAGAATGCTGTCTGACTTTAAAAGGTTGATCACTGCTAGAACTTATAAAAGAATTATCAAAAAATGAACCTTAAACTTTAAGGTATAATTCCTAAGCTTTTTGCTGTGTAATAAATTCTACATGCTGTGAAATGTCTTTTCACATATTATTTAATCTGCATGTACCATGCATTTTCAATTCATGTCATTTAAATTTTAGGATACCTTCAAAAGTCTGCAAATGGAAGAACTGTACCAATACTACTGTGTGCACATGAAGAATTCCTTGACAATTGCATTAGTTGTCATGGCAACCCTTATATGTCTTACCGTTTTGTTCTATCACCTTTTTGACACCAAGGTAAGACTCAATTGTTTCGGAGATGGATATTTATTTTTTTAATCTGCTTATCTGTTTTACCAGGATAATAGCCAAGAGGAAAGCAAAAGTTCTTCGAAAGAAATTAAAAAATCATAATCTAGCTGTTAATAGATATCTCCTGGTGTTTTTTTTTTTTTTTTGAAGATAAAACAAATCTGACATGAAACAAAAGAAATATTAATAAATTATCTTGTTATTTTTTCAAGTGTGTTAGTAAATCATTTCTTACTAATAGGTAACTTAAAAATAGATATACCCCCCCCCACCCTTCCATATCCAAATTTTAGATAGAATGTAAATAATTATTAAGAATACATTTCCAAAATAGAAATCATTACGATTAAGCATGTGAATTATACTGAGTTACTTTTCTTAAGGGAATTTTCTCCCCAAACAAAATCTGAACTAAACAAAAATTTGCAAGATTGAGTGTTATCAATCCAAAATATTTCTATGGACCTGGAATTATAGCCTAAAAGGATATAGGGTTTTGAAAAGGAATGATAAGATTAACATACATGCCATTAGAAAATAGCAATCAAATACAAGTCAGTTAAACAGCAACTAAGCATAATTTGGAAGACTCATACATGTATATGAATTCAAATGATGATCTGCCTTTATTATTTGCATTATCTCCATTCATTACAGGACACAACAAGTACAGAATTTATCTCGCATGTAGCAATCTTATCCTCGGGAATTGTTGGAAACTGTTTATATTTTGGATTTGTGGTGCGGAGTAAATTCTACTGTCATTATCCAACCAGTATTTCAATTTCCTACTGGATATTCCTTCTTGTGTTGCTCAATTTATATTTCAATGTGCCGTCCTACAACAGACGGCCGACAGACGATATGGTGGTCATTTTTTACACCATTTTTGTGTGTTATACCATGCTTCCGCTCTCTAAGTGCTGGTCTCTTGTACTGGGAGCGTTGACTGTTGTTCTGCAGTTGATTTCTTCAGGAGTTTTAGCAGAAGACAAGAAATTTCTAGTGGGACAGGTGAGATTTTTATTCTATTCAGATGATATTGGTATATCAAAACAGTGTGTTTGAAAGACTGGTTGAATTGATAAATTATAGAAAAATGAACATTTCATGAATGTGTCAAATTGAGGATATACCCTAAAAGAAAAATGATGGAAAAAAAATATGGAATGAATCGCTTTCCATTTGGAAATATCCCTTTAATTCACAGTTTTGAAAATACCTGGGAGTTAAATTGGGTTGATAAATTTGTGTCATGTGCTTTCCTCATGTGAGTACCTCATCGATAGCTATTATATGGAATGTGGCATCTGGGTATCTTAAATTAATCTTCGATAACTGTCTAAAGTTTGATTAACCCAGTTCAATAGAAAAAAATGCAATAAATCATTCAATGCTAAATGTCCTTTTATTGAGGATGTCTTATTGCTTTAGCAGTGAACACTTCTTCACCAAATTATATGTCTATGGATACTAGTAATCCTTTCAAGAACTTAAATCTTGATTGATAAATGAATAGCTGAATTTTGATTTCAATGTCTGTAAAACTGATGTTGTATTTTTCTACAGCTGATGAGTAACTTTGTGATATTAGTATGTGCCAACATCAGTGGAATGTACCACAAGTACCTAACCGATCTGACGCACAGACGAACGTTTCTGGAAGCCCGCAATTACATTCAATCCATGTTTAAACTAGAACGAGAGAAAAAACAGCAGGTAAGGTTTACATACTTCAGTAAATCAAACTGCAGTCTAGTATGACGTGACCCAGGGACACAGGCAAGTGTGTCTTC
The DNA here is from genome assembly GCA_020458035.1 of Magallana ariakensis. NCBI lineage: Eukaryota > Metazoa > Mollusca > Bivalvia > Ostreida > Ostreidae > Magallana > Magallana ariakensis. The sequence continues at coordinate 41,064,830 of CM035814.1, read as the reverse complement.
AGAATCACAGTTTATTAACATAAGGCTGCTTAATGAATCTTGTACATCGCTACACAGAGTCCAAACTTGAGATCTCTTGATAGCTAGGGCATAATTTTTCCTTCATTCATGAGTGATTAACATATATGTTACATTTAATTCATTTAGTATTATCAGTGTGCAGTTGTTGTGCATTTGAATTCAAATGGTAATGCACATGTAACAGGTAATCGATTTAAAGTCTAGTGTTATTCAATATTGCACATCTATGCACTGAAGAAAATAAGGATGTGAAACATGAAATAGGTTCATATTTCCTTAATTTAGCACTATGTGGTTATTCAAATGAAATTGCATGTATATATTTTGCAAATGCATTCAGAGATAAAAAGATATATATTGGTAAAACCAATTTCTAACTACATGTACTAGCTGCCAAAAGCTATTGCTAGTATATCTTTGTTTGGATCATTCTTTTGCAAAACTCTAAATTGTCCAACAGAAGACCCTGGTCCAAAATGCTAACATACTCTAGGTATGAGCTGTATAGATGAGGAATTATAGCTTAAAATCTATCGGCTTTATTTTGAATTGTGGTGTATGGTTTCTCTTAGGCGCAATATCCACACTGATTAAATGGTCCAAATGTCCCTTAATTCCAATCTCGCCATCTTAGCTCAAGGTCATTCCAATGCTAGATCCTATCTGCACCAGACTAAAGGTAATGATTAGGGACAAGAGGTCAAACAGAGACACATCACATTAACAGGTGTGCTACATTCAGGTGATTCTTCCCCCTCCCTTTTCCCTCCCCCTCTCCAACCCAACCACATACACTTTTATGCCTCCCCTCCCCACCTCTCCAACCCAACTACATACACTTTGATGCTTCCCATCCCTCCTCTCCAACCCAACCACATACACTTTTATGCCTCCCCCCACCTCTCCAACCCAACTACATACACTTTTTTGCCTCCCCTCCCCCTCTCCAACCCAACCACGTACACTTTTATGGATTTTTTTTGCATTCTACTTCATTTTATCAAGACTAAAGGTGAATGTAATGGATATACCAAAATGCCATTGAAACTTCCTGATAGCGAGAACTGCCAACAGTAATTCTTCTTATAAAGGATTATCAGCATCAATATCTCCCAATATTGCTTTTCGCTCATCAATAAAAATCTATGTGACTGAAGAACTTATGTAGCAGATTTTCTATTATAGATAACTTGACTAAAATTTCCTTTGTTCTTTGTTGAAATGTCAGCCTCCCTCATACTGCTTGGGGAGAGTCAGCTTTTTATGTGCGTACCATGGAATAAAGCAATGGTTTTTACTATCATATAAACGAGGGAATAAACTTGTTTATTCCATTACATTATGATGGAGTTCATTGTATATATACTAATTTTTTTATAAACACCAGCTGGCATTGAGTTCAGAGATGAATCACATCACACCCTCTAGAAGTTATTATGATTACGGTAATAAAAACTGTGTGAGGCTTGCAGGCATTGATGTACGTAATGTACTGTCAAACTGCTACCAAGTCCCATCAAAAACACAATATTAATTTAGGGATACTTAACTCATGACCAATGATATAGTTAATTTATTTTCTGTAACCCCCCTCCCTCATCTGTTTTTGATTTTTGTTCATTGTTGTATGTGCAGTCTTTGGGCTATTTCACTGGACTGTGGATATTGGCCTGAATAGGTCAGTGGTAAAGCACCTAGAGACTAGAAATACAGGGGTTCCAGGTTAAATTCAGGGTCCACCAACAAAACTTTTCTGCTCTTATAGCACATGCCTGACTATATGCACATAAGGATAAGTAAGATTAAATTCTCTCATTGGATCACAGTGGATTGTATGAATCAAATTAAAGATAAGTGTAATGATTTACTCATTGGACTATCTGTTGTTCTATAGATTCAATGTTTTTTTTTTATAGTATAGTTAATTTTTTAAAAGTTTTAAAGAAGCTAGTGATCATAGAATAGTTTTAATAGCCATAAATTTGTAGAGTGTTTTCAGGGTATAATAATTAATAGGAAGGCTATTATAGATCAATGTCCATGTACGGTATTTCAATTCAGTTAATTGTTTTATTTAAGTGCCCCAGGGTCAGAATTGATGATTGATTTAAGATATGCTTCATCTTTTTATGATACAGTTAAGACACACAAAAAAACCCATCTATCATATTACTTATGGTTTAATTGTTGTTTTCTGGACGGTCCAAAGGTAACTTTTATGATAATTTGATTTAAGGAATTACAGATTCATTACGTCATGTTTTGATCATGCAATAGAGTTTGGGCGCTGATTCTTTAAAGTGGTATGGTACATCATACCGGTAATTAAAATACTTTCATTGATTTAGAAGTTTCAAATTTTACAATATTTCACCAAAATATTAGTTTTAAACATTTTTGGAAACTTACGGTAAAAATTTTAAAATCCCCAGCTCATGACGTACAGATTTGTAGTGAAACCTCTAACCCACTGGGCTACGGAGCTTATAAATAGTACGTATCAACATACCTTAATTTATGAAAGGACTGATACAGGTGCAAATATGTATGAAACTAGAAAGAATTTGATTGAAAATTGTCATCATTAGCTGCACATGTATTCCAGCTTAAGGATGCTGGATGATCAACAATTTACCGTTACCCATCAAATCGACCTTCAAATGATATTTTTATATTTTGGCCATTAACTTTTATTAAAAGGAAATAAAATTCCAACTAGCTTTCAAATTTGAATACTTTCCTTTATCTGTATGTATAGAGAGTTTTTTGTTTTAAGGAGATTTACATAATCTAAATATATCCACAACCATCTAGCGCTCTTAAATTTATTTATTGTTGGACAACGACCAGGTGCTTTCCTGATGTGAAATTAATATACCTGTACTGGAAATGAAAATGAATACATGTACCTGGTAAACAGACTGATGATCCACACTTAGATCAAGATTAATTTCCCTAGATGTTTCTGTGTTTGTCCCAAATATTAATATATACATATATCAATTATGGATAGATGTTGATCACTCCCATGTACTGGTAAATGAAACATTGTGCGTAAATGTATTACCATAACAAGATCTGGGTATTTACTGACATTTCTGTAGGAGATATACCAATGAAATGTTAATTATGCAAAAAAATTGTTAATTATTAAAAAGAACATGAATAAATTCATTGTCAAAAAAAAGATATATTTGTTGACCACGAAAGTCTATTTTTTGAAACAGTGGATGGTATCTTTATTCTCTCATTTTCTAAAGTCCTTTTGATTAATAACATACCATGCAGGTATATAAAAGCTGATTTTTATTACATTTTTTTTGTAAATACAGTAAATTAAAAATTTCAATTTTTATACAAGTGAATGAACTAGGAAGAGCCAAAAGCAATATCTGACATTTTTTAGGAAAAAATCTTCTGTAAAAATGTATAGTAATATGATTTTCCTGAGAGGAATTAATTAAAACTGTTTTGAACTTGTGACCTTTTGTTCCCCAGTTGGGTGATTGACTTAAAGTTTGACAAACAAAAATGCAATTGTTATTTTGTGATGTGTTGAACATAAAAATGTATTTTGAAATAAATAAAAGAGTGTGGAGGAGAGGGGTTAAGTTACAAAGGATTCAAATGTATTGAAACAGTTTAATATGATGGAAACAACACAGACTTAAAAGCTGGCCCCGGCATTAAAATGTCATTGCTTCAGTGTAATGTAAATGAAAAAAATAAATTATTTTCTTATTTGTTTGTCCTTTGCAGGAGGAACTGTTAAACAGTTGTATTCCCAACGACTTGGTGGAGGAGATTAAGGACCTGAGTAAGAAGATGAGAAACAGTCAGACCTCTCCATTTCACGACCTTTATGTTCAGCAGCACTCGGATGTCAGGTAAGTGTCCGCTGATTTACCGGCTTATTTACCTGCTTCTCCCACGTTGGTCAAAATTGTCCTCCCAGAGAATGACTTCTTAACATGAATTGATTAAAAGCTAGTGACATCCAGAAAGCTGATTCCTCAGTCATAAATTACAGTGTGAAATCATGACATGTTTCCCTTAAAGATTATAAGTAATTGATAAGGGAGAATTGATTTTATGGGGTAGATCATGTCATCTGCATTTAATTACATGTATTTCATTTTCTAGCAAATTCATGTTACTGTTACTGGCATCTCTCTCTGTGAGACTCTCTGTAATTTGCAGTTATATCTTATGATTACTGATATTGCTGTTTTCTTTTTGTTTTTATTTTTCAAACAAGTTTTCATATGGTTTACTGCAAAATCTTGATTTTCTTACATTCAAATGGAATTCAAAGAAATTGCATGATCAGTTAAACTTTCTGAAAAATTTTGAAATTTTTATTTATGCAGGTAAAAAATGTTATTTTGGTATAGCTGTTTATTATATACCCATCAATTTTCCCGTCTTGATACTGTCAATTTTACAGAGTGTGATCCGATTTACTTGATTACCACACTGTGGTTTCCGATTCGGTATCACCATCTCTGAAACTGATGACGTAGTACGCATTAAAAAACGTCAGTATTTTAGCGCGTTTTAAAAGAGTAATTGTTATACATGTATAAGTAAACATCATACAGTTGATTTTAAAAACAAAGTTTTGTAATTAAAACTTTTAAATAGACAAGGGTATATAAAAAATCTATCATTATAAAAATAACTTGATCCAAAGAGCCAGATCACATCTCGTTGCCTGGCACAGATCACCAGATCAAACTCGACACTTCGCGTCTCGTTTCATATGATGATCCAAGCCTGGCAACTCGACGTGATCCGATTTGGATTAAGTTACTGTTGTAATAATATATATACTGTGGAACCATTAGATTTTGTGGTGGCTCAATTTTCGTGGAATTCGTGGGTACCTCTCATCCACGAATTAACATCCCCCACAAATTAATAAATTAGGGTTACAAAGTCATAATTTCTTTTGAAGGTATAAGATAATACACAAAATTATGTCCCCACTAGCCCGTAAAATTTAAGCAATCCACGAAAATTGGCCCCCACGAATTTTAATGATTCCACAGTATACCGCATATGATATGGTGCCAACCCAGCCTTTACCATTGGCATGTTGCTCAAATATGCTCCTTAGGTTCCACAAATTTGCTGAAACCTTTTTTTTTTTTCATCCAGCACATATATATCAAGCTTTACTGCAACTATTGTAATTGAAAATAAAAAAAAGTGATTGGCTTTCTGTTTCTTTATTTCAGTATTTTGTATGCAGACATTGTGAACTTTACTCCTTTGGCTGCTGAATGTACTGCAGAGGAACTGGTCAAGATGTTAAATGAACTCTTTGGTCGTTTTGACCAACTAGCAAAGGTACATACTTAATATCATCATTATTATGAAAAACATTTAGTCCCAGTGTTTATAACTCCATTTTACCAGATAGGTCTTGATGTTTAAATAAAGTTGTTCTCGGATATGGATAATGTTTATCTTCTAATCTTTTATGTAAAAGTAGGATTATGTTTGGTCTCAGATATATGTATATTAATTGAATTGCATTCACTTTTCTCTTCAGAAAAATCAGTGTATGAGAATAAAGATCCTGGGTGATTGCTACTACTGTGTGTCAGGACTACCCAACCCTAACCCCAACCATGCCGTTAACTGTGTTAATATGGGGCTACGCATGATTGACGCAATCAGGTAAATACCTAATCTGAACCCCAACCATGCCGTTAACTGTGTTAATATGGGGCTACGCATGATTGACGCAATCAGGTAAATACCTAATCTGAACCCCAACCATGCCGTTAACTGTGTTAATATGTGGCTACGCATGATTGACGCAATCAGGTCAATTCCTAATCTGAAGCCCAACCATGCAGTTAACTGTGGCCTGAAGTATAGGGTTATGCAAATTGACACCATCAGGTAAATACTCAATCCAAGCCCATACCACCCTTTAACTATACTTGTTAATATGGAGATCTGTTTGAGTGGTGCTAAGAGGTAATTCAACCGGGATCCAAACCCTAACTATGACAAAATGAATACAAAAACATGTTATAAATATTATAGATAATGTCAGTGTGCTTCTTAATAGCTCACCTGAGCTGATTTTATCATGCCTATTGTTGTTCAGGTGAGTGATGTGGCCCATGGGCTTCTTGTTATATCTTGCCAGCTCTTTTAAATTATGGACATGTCCAGCTATAGGAGTCTGCTGAGGCATCAGTTGACTTTACTCTTTCAAACTGGAATTTTTAATTAGACTTCTTCATTGAATTCACAGACTTGTGAACATTTGTTTTGTGTTGTTTGCTGATGCAAGATATTGAAAAATCAGCAATATTTTTTGCAGTCTCAGAGGTCATACAATCATGAGTGTCTTTGAGCAAAATGTTTGGAGCATAAATTAGGATGAAAAAAAACTGGAATTGCAAATAAATGATGCTTATTCCCAATCTCTCAGTGGTATTGCCCAAATGGAAGTGGAATCAGTTTGAGAGATAAAACACAATAATCGACTAAGTAGTCCACTAGATTTGGCATTGACGGTCCTCAGAGTTGCTCGTTTTGATCTTCATTTCCCACTAGTTAATAGCCTTTTTGAATTGACCTGTCTTTGATGCCGCTTCACGAGCATGATAATGGGTTGGTAACATGACTGCCTAACACTTGATGTTGGACTTCACACTTCCAATCTCTTCATCTACATAAAAACAATTGTTGTTATTTAGTGCCAAAATGTAATCAATCAGTTTTAGTGGATTTTTCCTTTTTAACATGCACGATTAGTAAAAAACTTCAGAAATTGAATGTCGAAATTACTTTCAAACTCACTAAGTTAATTGCTCAAATTTAATAATAACGGTATTACATGTATTTTTCTTAATTTAATTAACCTATTGTTTAAGATTTTCACAGGGTCAGATTTTCTATCCAAGTGATTAACAAACGAGGAAAGTATTTATTATTTTATTTCTTTAAGGCTTTTTTGGTCTAAAAAGATATGGTTTATTATAAAGTTTGTTTGTCACATTTACAAATGCTACGAACCATATCTTTTACAACTGCCCATACTGGATTTTTCTATGAGACACTTTGAAATACTTTTAAATGTTAAATGTTGTACGTGATATTATCGCAAATGCCAAAAAAAAATTGTTTGGTTGTTATTCAAATACATTTATTACAAATAATGAATCAAAATGCAAAGATAAGTTTAGTTATACACCATGCTATAATCTGATACCACATATAAATTACCTCTAATAAGATGTTGGAGAGCCACATGTACCGGCAGTTATAAATACAAAGGAATAGATTTCTGAAAGCTTGTGTAACTAAGATCTTGACCTCTGTAAAACATCAAACTTATAATTGGCATTTTTAACATGGACATTTCAGATGTCAAATAAAAAAATGCATCTTAGTCTTTTGTTGATAATTGATTTTTTTTGGTTATAAGGAAGTTTGACTCGAGGCATTTTGGAAAACTTTGTCAACTGATGTTTAATTTGCTCGTGTAGAGGGTTTTGATAGACGTTTTACAGTAATCTGATATTAATGAGGAAACAGACGTTATTTGGCTTTCTTGTTAAGGATTGATTATTGAAAGATGCAGTGGGATTACCTCTGTCATGTTTTATGCAGTATGCTCATAAAGGTTTCTAATTTTGAATCACTTAGCTTCAGTAGTTACAGAGACATCATACACAAGTGTCTGTTAATCTTTTATGCTGCAAATACCTAGATGGCAATAACAGACTTTGAGATTGCATGGTTGTGACGGATTTTATTTGGAAAAAATATATGTCAAAAATTGATTAATATTGAATATATTAAATATTTAAAGCTCTAGGTATTTAAAAACCTTTGTTTGAAGATGATCTGCATTTTGAAATGCAGGTACCCATGCAATGACATAATGTTCAAAATTCCCCTTCCGTATGCATGTCTCTCAGCATACTTTGAAGGGTGCAGTTAAGATGATTTGATAATTTCATGCTCCTGATATTATTTTGTCCACCTTATTGTTACTTTCTTTAACACTTGACCGTCTCCTTAGCTTTCGAAGAATACTTTTTTCTACACTATAGTAATGCTTCATTTTTTTTCATTTACCAAAAATTAATTACCATATGATCAATATAGTTAATGAGGGTGACAATCAATTTCCTAATTGTAATTTAAAAAGTTATCAAGAACTGTACCAGGGGTTCATTTATTTTGGGAATCTTAAAGCTTTAATATGGAGTTCTTATTTTGGTAGAGAAGTGAGGGAGGCTACAGGTGTTGACGTAGACATGAGAATCGGGGTACACAGTGGAATGGTCCTTAGCGGGGTCCTAGGGCTCTGTAAATGGCAGTACGACGTCTGGTCAGATGACGTAACCATCGCTAATCACCTAGAATCCGGAGGAGTTCCTGGGTAAGAAATTTACTGTAAACGTATTTTATTATTAAGGTGTACTACATACACATTAAGCGGAAATTGATTTTACAGATAGTTAGCATAGATTTGATTTATACAGTGCTTTTCAGTGATGTACCTATTTACTTACATATATGCCTGACATAATCAACATTCTTGATTTAATGGAAGTGTCCTTCTGCCAAAACTACTACCGGTACATAGAAAACACTGCCATATGTATTTCATTTATGGTACATGTACTTATTTTAAGCAGAGGATTTATTTTTTTGCAAACCTTATACTCCTGGTAGATCATGTTGCAATTTTCTTTGTACCTATACTCTTGATAATTAATAATTTTTATTGGATTTTCAGGGGGAGGCAATCTAGAATTAGACTTCATCAGACATATAGAAAATGAATTCAGATTATCCAGTTAATTGGATTTCTATTTCTAGTGATTTAGATGAAATAAATCCCTCTGTTACTTGGCAGCACACTGAACTTTCAGATTCTTATCAATTATCTAAAATTAATAATAAAAGTACATTTTCTTACTTTTGAATCAAGTTTTTATCATTTAAGATGCTGACATATTGGGGATCAGAAAGAGTAAATTCACGTCCTGTTGTATTGAACTTATTAATTACCTAATGTTTTATTGAATAAAGGAGATGCAGATGATGTAATTATTAACACTGTCAAATAAAGCTTTTTAATGATCCAGATTACTGTAGTCTTATTTTCATCTCCCGAAAAACAGTGAATTCATTGATTTGTTTTAGCAAAGTGCACATCACAAAGAGCACCTTGGATTTCCTATCCAATCAGTTTGAGGTAGAGCCGGGAGCTGGTCACATGAGGGATGCCTACTTAGCGGAACATAATATCGAAACCTTCCTAATCAAGCCGAAAGTCCGAAAGGTAGAATTGATCATTTAGTACGTTGTTCTGATGGAACTTTTCTGCCAGTCAAGGTTGAATGCTTTACAATGGGATACTTGGGATGGAAAAAGCTAAATTTTATTCAATAATAGTAGCTGGTAATAAATAATTCAGGTCATGAAATAATTCATAAATTAATGCAGTTTGCATGAATCGAATAATATGTGAAAAACACTCAAATGCGAATTTAGCTTGTTCATAGAATGTTGAATTGTTCAATTTAAATCCCTCCCTTGTTAAATTTAGATGTAGCCAGGTGTCTTGTTTAGTGTTTCATTAGAATGCAAGTTCTAAAATTACATTCATTATGAAGTGTTTTATATACTTTATCATGCAGGGAAGATAATAAAACTTAATCAAAACAATTCAGATATTAATACCTGGACACACCTTAGTACAGGTGCATACACTGGATCAATTAATATGGTGCCAAACAATCGGCCAAGTTAGCTAAAAATTGTGACTAAAAATATGAGAATTTTAAAATAATTAAAATTTTTTTGTTTGACACGGATACAGAAGTGCATTTAGGAAAAAAAGATTAAAAACAGAAATTTGATTTGAACATATTTTTATTGTACAAAAATACAATTGGGATTGGGCACATGTTCCATAACTTAGACCGCCCTCTCCCATAGAAATTTATGCTCTTTCATAAATTTATACATTACCGTTTGCCTTCTTGCTTAAAAAACTGGCGTTATTAAAATAAGTTCCTATTAAACGAACAAAATATGGAGTGTATAAATTGTGTTTTTTAACCTTCTATTACTTTGTTTATTTTAAAGACATGTTTTTGAAAAGGAAGTAATTTAAATGTTATTTACATTGCTGGAATCAGTATTGCCCAAAGTACAATTTTTACTTGTAAAGTTGTCAAAAAAAGGACCTGTAATTTTTCATGAGTACTTAAATCAGTTTAAGTTTAGTCAATTGTCAAGTTAGTGTTGATTGTATCAATAAAAAATTTTTTAATAGTAAAATATTTCATAGTATTAACCAAGCATTTATTGTCTCTTCAGTTTGATGAGAACAGAACCATTCGCTCCCGCTACGAGAGCAGCCTGCGAGCCTCACTCCGAGTCACCAAGTACCTAGAGAACTGGAACGTAGACAAACCATTCGCCACCCTCCATGTCAGTCCCATGGCAACCAAGCTGCTGAGTGTCACTGTAAGTAACCATGGTAATCTTTGCTCTAAAGATCTTGACCCATATTACCGGTACATGTATTATCGTTATATTATATATATCATGACATGAGACATGATTGAGTATTCTATATGCTGGAATTGAATTTACCAACACTGACCCTTTCAGGAATAGTTATAAATGTACTATTGGGATGAAAGGGTTTGCTGAAATTTGCTCTATCATTGTATTTACAGATGGAAATGGAACTATTTTAACAAGATCTTGAACTGTCTGTTGGACCTACTGTTTATTTTTTGCATCAAAACAAGTTAAAAATGGCGCTTGTTGCGAGTTAAATATGCATAGATTGTGTAGTCAGCTAAAAAGGCCAGACAAATCTTGCAGCAATGAAATAGACAGGCCTATGTCATATTGCAGTGACACATCTACTCAAAGTCCAAGCTCTTGTTAAAATGGTTCTAGAATCCATGATAGAATAGCGTAGAGTCCCTCAGTCTTAGTAATAGTCTGAATATTTACCAATCAGCTCCTCTAAAAGCATTCAATGTACAGCTCTAAAAGCATTGAAATGAATGTCAATATCTTAATTTTTAAAAGTAGAAAAATAATATAAAAACAAAAGTACTGTTGTAGCTGCATGTGACTGTAGCTCCAGCTCTGAAAAAAATTTGCATGGACAACCTGGGAGCTACAGTGCCTCCCATAATAAAAAACTGCAATTTATGATGCGCAAAATGTTGCACTAGTTTTGGACTAGTTAACCTTATTCACACACAAATTCTGTGGAAAAATACCATTGAATACTTCAGGCAATTTACTACTGATATCATTTCTTTACTTGCCTCAGACATTCTCCCTAACATGCTAACCGACATTGGAAAAAGAAATTTGTTAAATTCACATCAAGATCGAGAGTCAACAATTTCATGTAAACAAACTGCACCTTTGACTTCACTTTACGGGACTGGTGATAGTATTTAAAAGAATATCAGAGGCAAGTGAAGTAACGTTATCTGTAGTAAAGATTTGGAATTAAATATTTCTACAAAATGTGTTTGGAAATAAGATTAACCAGTCCAAAACTTCCAGTTTTTTACTATGGGAGGCACTGTGGCTCCCAGGTCGTCCATCTTAATTTTTTCAGACCAGGAGCTACAGACCTGCAGCTCTAAGTATTGTTGAATCTTCATGTTTATATTCAAAGGAATCTTTTCTGAATATTTCTATGATTACCAAATTTTTAAATGCCAAATAGCTATGAATTAAAGTTAATATAATTAGCATAGATATGAAGCTAGACATTCAAAAGAATATATGTGCCAAAGAGGCACAGACTCAATATGAGTGATGAGTTTTGGAGTTATATACAAACCTCCTTTTAGTACATTGATGTGTACAGTAGCTAATAAAGTGTTTAATTAGAGGAGACTAGATGGTGTAAATTCAGAGTGAGAACAGAAATTGAAAGTTTTCGGTCATTGATGGATTGTCCTGATCAATATGGAACTCGATGTAATTCAGTGATTAGTTTTTGTAGGTTTATAAGTAATTTTATCCAATTTTACATAAAGAGAATAAAAAACATATAGGGCCCTTTCTATTTTCTTAGTCTTTATATATACAATTAGCTTGAGAGTTGTTGAATTGAAAACTAATTATTAGATACCGTTCTTGCAGTAGGGAATTTGCTGGTTGCTTGTTATCATACATTGCCGTTAAGTACTTGGCTGTGATGAAAACACTAAAGATGGCAAAATAGGCCATCATAGAGCATTGTCCTGTCATGATAATTAATGATGATGGGTCAGGAACATAAAAAATGTGATTAGCTTGGGAGTACAGTATGGGTGATACAATAGAAATGATTGGATTGAATTGTTGGAGACCTTGTGTGTCCCTATAGTTGCTCCCAAATGCATGGATGTACTTATGTTAAATTACAACATGAACTGAATGAACTAAGAACATGTATAAAGAATTGCTATTACTAGAAACTTTGATTGAAAAAAAATTGGAAAGAACTGGTTTGTCCTGGAAAAATTGCATATCTTTTACAATTGATTCAAATCCAAAGAAGTCACATCTCTCTGCATGTGAACAGCATATCAAAACAGGGACTTGGACATCTGCGATATGGGAACAGTAATAGCATGATGCGTATTACGAACATTTTGTTTGTTTAATTCTTAAGAGATTTATTCATACAATGTATGACCATCTCCAAACTAGCTAAAGCCTGAAACACAAGCTTTCATCACAGATGTATTTGTAGTTTGTTTGCTGCAGAGTCTCTGCATCGCAAACATAATTTTTTCTCTTAAGTTTCTATTGAGGATAATCAATGTTTGATAATTCCAAGTTGTTGTTTCGTGTGTTGAGTGGATGGTAATAAAGTTTTTCCAGACTGTTCTAGAAAGATACAATTCTTATACAAATGTCCATGGAAGATACAAATTATAAGATTTTCTGAAATGTTGAATGCCTATACAATTTTGTGTGCAATAGATTGGGAAAAGAGCATATAAAATAACTTATTAATAAATCTGTCCTTCATTATTTTACTGTATCACATAGCATGTCAGCTTATAAAAGGTAAAGGTAGGGGTTTATAGTCTTGCTTGCAATGTAAATCGACTTCTGCATATTAGGTTATGAAGTTAGATCTCCTATTATTGGAAACCAGTGATAGTCTGACAGAACTTAATACTTTTTTTGCATTGAACACTGGGTCCCTGATTTAATATTTCCCTTTAAAATATACTGTGGAGTCATTTAAATTTGTGGGGTTCAATTTTCGTGGATTGCAAAAACTTTACAGGTTTAAGGGAACGTAATTTCGTGTATTCTCTTATACCTACAAAAGGATGATTGATTTTAAAACTCTAATTTATTAATTCATGGATGATGTAAATTCGTGGATGAGAGATACCATGATCTTTTGTTCGTGGAACACCTTCTCAGACTTAAAATAGCTGGAATAAATAAAAACCATGATCATTATATCGAACTCAAAACTTCACACCTCAAGTTTATAGGATCACAGAAAACTGAAAGATCAATAGCTCAAGTAATCAAGACCAAGAGAAATTAGTTGGTAGCTTTTGACTGATCGGTTTCATAAAATATGTATATAATACTTGGAATTTTTTTTTTGAGTTATGATTGATTTGTAACGGGATGGATATGATGCATTGCAAGTTGAAAGAACACAGATAAAGATGTTGATATAGTCATGCATTTTAAAAGATACTGATTGAATGCACAAGTGATAATATTTGTGACAGCTTTTGTGTAGACAAAATGTCCGGTAACGGTGGAAAGTCTGAGTGTTTTCTTTGTCATTGTCAACTTCTTATATAGTTGAAAAATTTGAAAAAAGGTTTCTTGCCTAATCGATCACATAATGGTATGAGATGTAAAACAAAAGCTTTGATGAACATTTCAAACTGCAAGCAATTTTAAAATTGGATCCAAAAGAGGAAAAAAGGACCTGTTTGTTAAAACAATGGTTTTTTTAGTGATTATATTAAGGAGAGGGTGTATTTAAAAATAAATGATTAACTTATTGAAAATAAGTTACTGATTTTGTTTTCCAAACTGATCCAGTCTATGAAGTGATGGGACATAAGGTTAAGGTACCTCACTACACCTAGACTTATACTATTTAGACACTATGTCACAAGATGGCGATTTAAATGTTTTGTTAAACTGTTTATATCGTTTGATTGGGTTGTATATCGTCGTAGCTCAGTGGTTAAAGTATTGGGCTTCTGAATGGCAGATCATGAGTTCGAAATCCAGCTGGAGCTTTTGTTCATGTTTAATAAATGAAATATTCGAAAATGTAATTTTTCATCCAAAATTGCACATTTTTTTGCCAATTTGATTCAAATACTTCTTATCCAATATGATATAATCATAATCAAGTAATTTTCTGCTTATTTGAGAAAATATTTCAAGGCGTAGTGAGCCACCTTAATACTTTTTAAAATGATGCCACAAATATAAATATATATAAACAGGGTTATAATTATAGTTTTGAAAATTGAAGCAAATTTGATCATCCGAATTTAAACAGAAGAGTTCCAAGCTTGGAACTCTTCTGTTTAAATTCGGATGATCAAATTTGCTTCAATTTTCAAAACTATAATAATGTAGTGGGTGTCAAAACTAGGAAGTTCCACATTTTTGGAATTAATGAATAAATCAACCTTATAGTTCTGACAGATATTGATGAACATTCAATACTTGAGTAACACTACACTGGGCTGACATCACAATGATGGAATATTGAACAAAAGAAATCTGAAGTCAAGTTGATGTAGAGTTTATATCAATACACACACAGAGAAAGAATTTGCAAATAAACTTGCTTGCAATATTTAACATACTTTGTGCTCATATAATCAGTTGACAGTTGTGGGGAAGGGGGGGGGGGGTTAGACAAGTAGTAAATAAGTTAAAGGCTGATTGACACATAAAGCTGTAAACAACACTAAAAGATATCCAGAACATTTAAAACTTAAGTTAAAAAAGAAGCTCAGCTGATCAGAACTTCTCTCTTTTCAGCACATGTTGATGGCATCTACCTATACCATCTACTATCACCCCACCCCACCCCCCATTTCCTAATACATGTATCCTATAATCTCTTCTCATAAAGTCAACTCTTTTACAGTGAGTGGCTTTTGGAAGGGAATGCTTTGGGAGACAAGTGTGTTGTTTTCAAACTTAGTGAAGAATATTGATATCTTGTACCGGTAGCCTTTTACCAATTTGACCAGATTCATTAGCATATGTACAGTTTAATTCATCCTAACTACACTGAATAACTCAAAAAGTTACCTGAATGTAACATCTGAATATGTGTATATTTATTTCTACAGAAGGATTATCATGATTTCATGTTTGTAAGTGTTTACTGGGATCGGGTTTAATATCTCCTATTGTTTTCACTAACAACAGGTATTTTAGTTTTGGAAACTCTCTGAATCAAAATGAAAGGTAGATGCACATCAAATTCATTAACTATATGGAAATACAATAGTATTGCATTTTACATATCATCAAATAATATTACATGTATACATCAATGTAAAATGTTTAGCTATTTATGCCTTGAAAAGTTAATTTTTTACCATGTATCTGCCATTTTTAGAATGATGGTAGGATGTTGTGCTATACTTTCATTTTAATATCAATGAAAAATAAATCATGCGATGATATTATGTCTGTTATTGTGTACTATGTAATACTTAAAATTTATAAGTAGGCCAAAAAAATTTGTTTACAGTCATATAATTCATTTTCGCAAAATGAATAAAAACCTGGATTTATTAATTAAGATACTCCACTATGTGTATATTTGGTGATTTCAATGTTTCAAAGGCCATATGACAAGTTCAGCTAATTTTCCCCAAACCCTAAAAAACTAGGACAAATTATCAGTTACAAAACCCCCCAGATTTTTTACTTAAAAATCATTTACTAGGTTAATGGACAAATGTTGTTGTTGTACTGTTGAGCTTAGTTCTTCCAGTGAATAGTGCCAGAATTGTATCTGTGAAAAAATATTTATTATAATTCATCATGCTTCATTAGATTATATAGAATGGTCTTTATGGTCTTCTTCACAAAAAGTCTGCTGCCTGTCTGCTAGAATGGGTTCAGATATTTTGTTATTTAATACTCTTCAGTTAGTTTAAAGAATTCGATCACATTCATCATGTTATATGAATGAGAATATTCCAAAACATGTTAAAATCAGTTATTATTACCGGATAGTAAAATTTTGTATGTAAGACAGCTGTTTTTTTTTTTTGTGCTACAGTGTACAGTAATGATGAATTTTTGTTTTAATTTTTTTTTGGGGGGGGGGGGGTTTGTGTTATTTTTTTGTTTTGTTGGATCTTTTGAAAGCTTGAAAAAATTAAAGAAATGCCTCAGGTGACATGAATTTTAATCTTGAGATGGATTTTTTTTCCAAGCTATTTAAAAATGTTCATGATGAAAATATAAATGGTACATAGTGATTGATAATAACTACAAAATGTATAAAACATCTGGATATTATACAGTAAAAAATAAATGATAAGGATTATTGGTACAATAACCCAATATTGACAAGTTCATCACACTTAAAACGTGGTGTGATCTTTATTAATTAAAACTGTATACAAATTTTTAAATTTAAAGTTGATTTTATACCTCTTAATGTGTAAACTGTGTACCGTATATTACCGTACTTCCATAATATTATTAAAGTGATTAATTAATAGGACAATCGAGAAACCTAAGTCATCTCTCAAGATTATACTTTAAAATTTATTAGATGAAGTTAAAATCTGATTATTTGAATAAGAGTTCCAAACCTGCATGCCGAGAGAGGGTTATAACAAAATGTTTGATTGGTAGTTAGTGGTACTGTGTAATAGGCCACAGTAACATTGTTATCTGTACTAAACAGATCATCCCTGTAAGTTTCTGGACAGGTAAATATCACAGCATGCTGACATCACTAATCAAAAAAGGGGAATAGCTCTTACTAACACTTGAATAATCCAGAGTTATGCATACCTACATTGTGTTCAAGGGCAATAACTTTAGATGTTGAAGTAGTCTGCTTTGGAAATTCATAAAATTCACTTTATTTGTTGAATAAGCAGATGAAAAATGGGCATGTCAAGAATACATGTAGCAATGTTTAAAAATATATTGCATGATCAATATTCATCAGAAGAAGAGAAATATTTCGGATATGTACCAGTAAATGAATATGGTGTGCTTTGTCAATTAAGATATATACTCAGAATATGTATGTTTCACCTGCAGACTGATTTTTATCGATAAAACATTATGTTTTTGTTGCTGTTGTATTTAACAAGATTTTCTAGCATTTGTGTGGTTACACATGGTGGAATAAAATACATTTAACCATATTTGGATGTCTCTTAAACCTCTGAAATTTACAGATGCAAAATATTTAGATGCTGAAGTAGAATTATTTGAGATTTAATATATTCATAAAAATATCCTTGAAGTAAATTTGTTTTATATAAAGTTATTAAATTGATATAAAACTTTGATTTTTGTTTCAGAGTTTAGCCTTTCTTGATTCTAACCTTGTATTGAACAGTATTGAAAATGACCATGGGTAAGTTTCAAGTGATCAATACATATTCTTAAGACAAATAAACTGTTTGCCTTTCTCCTTTCTTTCCTATCTCCTATCTTCTAGTGTGGTTGATGTTAAAAGACATTACAATAACAAACTTAAGAAATTTGTTACATAGCTAGATGATTATATTTACCTTTACAGAATTATTGGACCTAGTCAGCAGCTAAATATAGAAGTCAATGCTGAGTTAGCAAAAAAGTCCAAAGATCTTGTGAAGAAGTAGTAAGTATCAAATGAAAGCATCACATAGTATTTATGTTTTTACACTCATATGTTTTTTCTGTGCTGTATAGATAAAGCTCTATTATTCAAGATTGTTTGTGAAGCTGATTGTATATATCTGGGGTCTGATACCCCTGCAAAGATTTGGCTCTTGGGCCACTCACAGTACAGGTATTCATATTTAGCAAAACTGTTACGTTTGTGGAGTAACAGTTTGCATTTCTCTTGTAGTTCTTTTAAGTCTATGAAGAAGCCCAAGGAGGATTTTAACCCGATCTTGATGCGCTTCAGTAAGCAGCAGGAGGGGGAATACCAGCACAGACCTGACCCCTCCTTCAAGCTGGGCCTCCTCTGTGCTCTGTTTATGTTCATCGGAGTTGTGGTGGTGCAAGCTATCATGTCAACCAGGTAAAATGGCCAAACAATGAGGGATTGTGTTAAGTCTTTCATATAAATCAGTGTTATAAATGTGAGGGAATGTAAGGACAACAGACATCAGTTGATTAATAATTATTTAGCTTATCCACTTCCTTTAGATTTAATACACTTTTAGGAGCTAAACATTATATTTTATGAAATCTTAATTTGGAAGAAAAATATATTCCTGATAAACTTGTAATGGACTGTATTAAGATTAATTATAATAATTTTCTTCCCTAGAGATGCCTTATTCTTTGTCAGTATTGTGTGCGGTTGTGCTGTTTTTGGATTGGTTATCACCTGCAACTTCTTTGCGGAATGTTTAGTAAGTATGTTGTATATCCGTTAGTAAAGCCTATTAGGATTAATTACCATCTCCTACACAGAAGGAAGTCTTGTCTTTTGAGATAAATACATGTAGTGAGCTGATGTACACGAGGAAAATTAATTGTATTGGAAGTAATTGGTTGTTATGCTTGATAAGGTAAAAAAAAATATCCCAAATTTTTTTAAAAGAAGGATTGAGTATAGTTAATGCAAATGGCAAAGAATCAAAATACAAGTATTCAAGAGAATACACTACAATTACGACTACAATTAAGTGCAAAGCTCATTATGGTAATGTGTACATGTATTGATAAAATACAATGATATGTCGATCATGGAATTTCTGTCACTGTTAACTATATTTGCTAAAAATCAGAACAATGATACAAACAAAATTCAAAGCTTTCAGGTTAAATAAATAAATAATGTCACATTACAGTATAAATGTTCATTTCCTTGAATATCTACAGACACCTGTGAAAGGCAGCCCACTGACCAATCGACTGCTAGTATTGGCCTGTTACATGACCAACAGCTTGGCCGCCCGGATCTGTGTTGCCTCCCTGTGTGTGTTTTGTGTTTTCTTCACCTCTATTGTGCCTGTGGTAGGTCAAACCATATCTTTTTTTTGCATAGACCTGTAGAATCAGTATAATCTGTTTGTTGTGGACCATATTGCGCCCAGATACCAATCGCCCACAAAATCATGTCCTCTTTACCTATGTCATTGTTGACAGTCTGTTGCAAAGATCATACTTGAATAATAAACTCTTAAAAGAAATGATATCCCAAATGAATAATTATGTAAATCTTGGGACAATGTTCAAAAATTGATTCCCCCCCCCCCCAAAAAAAAAAATGTTTTGTTAATCATAAACATTAATTCTAGGATCAGATATTATACTTGAGACATTACACTATGAGCAATATGACCTGTTTGTCATCTATGTCTATATTTGGGATGTGTGGTTCTTTGTCATATTTAGGAATTAAAAAAATCATTGCAGTCAGGTTAAGGCTAACTGGTGCATGCTCTGATATTTGAACATTGGCGTCATGGGATTTATAGCAAAAGACCACCTCAGTAACTCTATGTTTATTGAGGGAATTGAATGAATTTCAATGCATACGTTGCCTTAAGCAAGACAGCGGAGTTGCTGCATTAGATCAATGAGATTGGCTCTGATGGGCTAGCTGCTGTTTAGTATTTCCATTGGTAAAGGGAAGATCAACACATTATCCCCTCTGTTTATCTTGTTGTTGTGAGAGAGGCTTAACTTGCTTTTTGTACAATATAATGAACAAGAAATATTATATGCAGGTAAAAATCAATAAAATCCACTGCAGGCATAAATTAATTTTCTGTATGAAACTTTTTTGAGGACTTTCATTTAATCCTATTGCTCTTTGTACTTGATGCAAATTAATTGATCTGGATTAATTGCTCATATATTAGTTTTCAACTATATTGTTAATGCGAACAGTTCTTGTAGAAATTACGTACACTAATGTTAATGAAATTGCACTCATTGTTTCGACAGTCTCTGTTCAAAATATGTAAAGTATTGATTAACATTTTTCCTACATAAAACTGAAAGAGATTAACAGGAGAGAAATTGAATTGATAGGTCAAATGTCAATGATATTACGTAATAAGTAAGACTACTGGACTAGGTCTGACGTGTATGGTTTAACTGCAATTTTGCTATTTTTCATTTCTGACAGATAAGTAACCAGTCTCCTCCAGAAGACAGGAGTGCTGTCAACAATACAAAAGTCTTGGTAAGGTTTTCTGAGAAAAGCATGAAGAAGTTGTTTGTGTCCTTCTTATGTGTAACATAATAGTCTGCATGAATAAGCACCGCACCAAAATGAAATTTATTTTTACTTTTGTATCTTTATAAATTTGAACATATCTTTATAATATATGTGCTTTGATTCTAATCTAAGGAAACTATATGAACTTGAATTTATAATTATACAGTTGCAATGTTGCTTGTGTTCAGATTGAGTAAACTACAGTCAAACTTCGTTATCTCGAACTAGATGTGACTGTTTAAAAACATTGAGATATCCAAGTATTCGAGATATCAAGGGTAAAATACTTATAAAATAAGTGGTTGGGACTTACAAATCACTTCGACATATCCATTGTATTCGAGATATCAGTGTTCGAGATACCGAAGTTCAACTGTATAATGATTGAAATTTATCTTTCACACAGTACTGGGCACACAGCAGTCTATTTGGAATGGTGACTACCAGCTTCTTTCTACAAATCAGCCTCACTTTCAAAGTCATTTTGACCATCGGTGTTGTTATTGGTTACAACCTAGCTTTCCATTTTACCGAAGTATTCCAAGTTGAAATGTTTATAAGGTAAGGTTTAGTACCGGTACTCAGTGTAAGTTGATAATGACAAAGAAGAGAAAAAGAGATGGGCATGTTTAAATAAAGAATTCCTGTATGCTCTCAGAAGCTTTTTCTTATTACCTTCATGAATTTCCACGATTTTCTCTATACAGAAACAGTATTGCGCCTCTAGACATTGCCACGGGGATGACTGTATACCTGGCTGTTTTTGTGCTGACCTTGATTTTCCATGACAGACAGGTATATGAATATATCGAAGTGAATTATTACCATCTTTTTCTTGCTAGAGTCAAACTCCTCTGGATTAAACATTTTTAGCTCACCTGAGCTTTTCTGATCAAACCTTGTCCATTGCCGTTTTTGTGATTGGTGTTAACTTTTTACAATTTTATCTGCATCTCCAAAACCATTGGGCCAATATCAACCAAACTTGACACATAGCATCCTTTGGTGAAGGGAATTCCAACTTTGTTAAAAATGAAGGGCCCCTTACAAGGGGAGATAAAAACAACTATTGAAAAATTGTTGGCATATTTTGTAAAAACCTTTCTCAAAAAACCATTTGGCTAGAAAAGTTGAAACTTGTTTGCATGGAAGCATCCTCAGGTAGTTAGTGTAGATTCAAGTTTGTTTAAATAATGATTCCTGGGGTTAGGTTGGAGCCACACAGTGGGGGCAGAGTGGCGGGGGGTGTTATATTTCACAGGAATAAATAGAAAAAAATCCATAATTTTTCCTGTAAAAACCATTAGGCCAAAAAAGTTGAAACGTGTGGAATCATCCTTAGGTAGTGTAGGTTCAAGTTTGTGCAAATCAAGATCCCTGGGGTTGGGTGGTGTCACTGTAGGGTCAAATTTTTACAAAGGAACTTATAGTGAAGAATCTATAAAATTCTTCCTCTCGAAACCAATTGGCAAGAAAATTTGAACCTTGTGTGAAAGCATCCTCAGGTAATGTAGATTCAAATTTGTTAAGTCATGATCCCTGGGGGTAGGGTGGAGCCACAATGGGGGAGGGGTCAATTTTTTACATAGCTACCGGTATTTATATACATAATCAAATTGATTTTTTTTCATGAAAAATTGAAGTGGACAAATATTTTGATTATCTTTGGATTTGATATGCTTTTGTAATAGATGTTATTATTTATATTTGCACTATCTTCACAAACCAGGAGGGTGCAAAGATGGTTATGAAATCTATTAAAACATAGCTTTTTCCCAATCATACCTCATATCAATTTTCTAGCCATATCAGCCCTTAGATTGACATTCATTTGTATCTTTAATATTGGGTATACCGGTAAAGTATGGTTAGTAATATCATAAAAAATATGATATTTGATATTTGAAATTGCAGGTTGAATATGCCAACAGATTGGATTTTCTTTGGAGAAGAGAATTTCAATCGGAGACAGAGAAGGTCCGGAGCACTGCGGAGCAGAATAAGAAGCTCCTGGAAAACATCCTGCCTTCCCACGTAGCCGACTACTTCCTGAGTGGAAACCGAAGCAAAAATGTAAGTTAACTGCTCTTGGTTATGCACATTCAAAACATTGCTTGATCAAAATTGCACAATATCCACACCACTCTTTGAAGACAGAGTTTACAAATGTCAAATTTAATGGTAAATAGAATAGAATTTGATATAACATGCTCATTGACAACTACTGCTAGTATAATTATCATACTAAGCAGTTCTTAATATCTTATTGACCAACACAGCATATTTTTGAATGTGGTGGGTCTGTTTGGTTGTGGGAAGAGAATATTTGTCACTATCGATATATTTCTATGTACCGTAATGGAGGTTGAAAAGGAAGGAAAAACTATTCAGACATTTTAGGTCACAATGCCATATATTAAAAGTTTTTTGTTACTTTTGTTCACATTTCAAGACTTTTCCTCCCAGGTTTATATTAAGCAGGAATAATTTAGGTTTACTTCAATTCATAAATGTTAAGAATCTAATATTAAAGAAAGCATCCTTTATATGTTATTAATGGTTTATTCTCAGTTCAAAACAAATGAAATTACATAACAAGAATATAAAATTTCAGTTGGAAAAAAATCACATGATGTCTGTTTTCAAAATTTGGGGTTTTTTTATTGCAGGAATTATACAGTGAATCATATGACAATATTTGTGTTATGTTTGCATCGATTCCCAACTTCAAAGAGTTCTACCATCAGAATGCATCAAACAAAAATGGGATAGAATGCATAAGGGTCCTCAATGAAATCCTAGTTGATTTTGATCAGGTATGCATTCTGCACTTCCATATCTCTTTGTCAAACTAAATCATATATTTTTAGGTCACCTGAGTAAACTCAGGTGACCTATTGCTATCTGTTTTCGTCCGTCGTCGTGCGTCGTGCGTTAACAATTTACATTTTTAACTTCTTCTTAAAAACTACAAGGCCAATTGTTCCCATTTTTGGTGTGAAGCATCTTTATGGTAAGAGGAATGTAAATTGTGAAATTGGTGGCTCTACCACCACCAAGGTGCCACAGGTGGGGCCAAATATGCAAAAAACAGCCAAATTTTCAAAAATCTTCTTCTCTACTCCCACACATGTGAGGAAAAAACTGATTGCATGGTTATGATGTCCATGAAGCCCTCTACTAAAACTGTGAAATTCATGGCCCCTGGGTCGGGTTCAGGCTCTAGGGTGGGGCTATGGCCATATAGTAAAAATGTATTAAATCTTAGAAAATCTTCTTCTCTACTCCCATAGATATTTGTTAAACACTAAATACATAGTTATGATGTCCATGAAGCTCTCTACCAAAATTGTGAAATTCATGGCCCTCTGGGTCAGGGGTTCAGGCTCTAGGGTGGGGCCAATATGGCCATATAGTAAAAATATATTAAATCTTAGAAAATCTTCTTCTCTACTCCCATAGATATTTGTTAAAAACTAAATGCATGGATATGATGTCCATGAAGCCCTCTACCAAAATTGTGAAATTCATGGCCCCTGGGTCAGGGGTTCAGGCTCTAGGGTGGGGTCAATATGGCCATATAGTAAAAATGTATTAAATCTTAGAAAATCTTCTTCTCTACTCCCATAGATATTTGTTTAAAACTAAATGCATGGATATGATGTCCATGAAGCCCTCTACCAAAATTGTGAAAGAACAAGGGACGTTATTGGCCGAAATATGCCGTGTTTCAAATATGCACAGCACAAAACATTTTAAAAAGCCTTGAATTTATCAAATCTAATGGTATATAACTTATATGTGTGACTTAAACATATACATCATGGAATTTATGCTGAAAACTGTTCCGTTTTTTAGCAAGACGTCGCAATTTTAAACGCGACGCCATGCATATTTATGCGAGTAGTTTATCTGTGTTGTAAAAACATACCGGTTTCTGTGCATGAGTTTCGGGCTTGTGAACCGCAGATCACAAGTTTAAATCTGCATGCGGCCTATTTCATTGAACTTTTGAAATTATACGTTTCAAATACAAAATTGTATATATTTTCGCCTACATGTATATGACTTACATTTATACATATTCTTTGATGTATTTTGCTACATTGTATCTTTTATAATCAAGTAATTTTCTGTTGATTTGAGAAACTATTCCAAGGTGTAGTGAGTCAGTTAAATACAAGTACCTTATGGCTTCCATTAGTTATTCATTAAAGTACAGGAAGCAAAAAAAAATTCTAAAGCTTTCATAACCTTTCTGATCACAATTTTTTAATTTTAAATGCATGAACAATGAACTCGAAAAAGGTAAGAAAAAGGGGGAAGGGGGTCATCGACTGTCAGCAAGTTTGATAAGCAACCTCAAGAGAGAGAGAGAGAGAGAGAGAGAGAGAGAGAGAGCGGGGGAGGGGGCAGGCAGAATAAAGGGGACGGAGATACGAAGAGAAAATATTAAAAACGTTTATGTTAGAGATTCTTTTTTAAATGGCTGAAAAAAAATACTTTGATAAATCATCTTTTCGTGTAATCAACCAAGAAGTATTCTGTCCCTTTACATTTTGATTTTCTTTTTAATATTCGGTGACATCAAAGCAAATCTGTTAAAAAATAGTATACATCAGCGTTTTATCATGGAGACCAAATCAATTTGTAAATAAAAATGAATAATATATATACCCTGTTTTAAATGAGTGGACAATTAGAGAGAGAGAGAGAGAGAGAGAGAGAGTGTGTGTGTGTGTGTGTGTGTTACACGTGTAGTTTTCTGTTTAAACAACGTAATATATACAAATCAACTTGATTCATGTTATACGTTAAAAACACTATAAATACTTTATTGTGAATGTCAAACATATTTCTATTTTCTTCGGACTTGAAAAACATGATGGAAGGAGCACGTGGTGCAGCTCGCAGGCTGATTTGATTGACAGGTGTAGCACGTGGACTCTGACTGAAACTGCTTTGTTGGATTCTATCATATGGTGGCATATATCTGCCCCTTGTGTGCAAGTTATTTTTCTATCAAATATGTCGACATGCAAGATAAATATGTTGACATGCAAGATAATTATGTCAACATGCAACATAACTATGTTGACATGCAAGAAAATTGAAATCAAATAAGAATTATAAAAAATCTCAAAAATCTCAAATATCGCCAACATGTGACATCCAAAATGCTAGATGCTACCTATTTATGTCGACATGCAACTTATTTATGTTAACATGCAAGATAAATATGCTGACATGCAACTTATTTATGTCAACATGCAACTTATTTATGTCAACATGCAACTTATTTATGTCAACATGCAACTTACTTATGTTGACATGCGAGATAAATATGTTGACATGCAACTTAGTTATGTTTACATGCGAGATAGATATGTTGACATGCAATTTATAAGTTGTATGTCAACATAACTAAGTTGCATGTCGACATAAATATGTTGCATGTCAACATATTTATCTTGCATGTAAACATAACTAAGTTGCATGTCGACATAAATAAGTTGCATGTCGACATAAAGAAGTTGCATGTTAACATAAATAAGTTGCATGTCGATATAAATATGTTGCATGTCAACATATTTATTTTGCATGTTAACATAAATAAGTTGCATGTCGACATAAATAGGTAGCATCTAGCATTTTGGACGTCACATGTTGGCGATATTTGAGATTTTTTATAATTCTTATTTGATTGCAGTTTTCTTGCATGTCAACATAGTTATGTTGCATGTTGACATAACTATCTTGCATGTCGACATATTTATCTTGCATGTCGACATAATTAATAGAAAAATAACTTGCACACTAGGGGCAGAGATATGCCACCATACTATCACAATGTGCATTACTTTAAACGATAAAAGGGTTATTTATTCATGGAAACTGAATTAAAAACAATGTCTCCTATAAGTGAATTACAAATGAAATTTCTCTCTCTCTCTCTCTCTCTCTCTCTCTCTCTCTCAGTTTCTTCAAACAGATGATGTCTAAAAAATGTTTAAAGTGTCCAATAAAGATGAAGTCAAAAATTTTAAGACAAAATCACGGAAGAAACTCTATCTAAATGTAAAAAATGTCTGATAAAGATGAAGTTTTTAAAGATAAACTTTAAGACAAGATCATGGAAGGAACTTTATCTATATGTTTAAAGTGTCTTATAAAGATTAAGTCAAAAACTTTAAGACAGAATCACGGAAGGAACTTAATATACTGGTCCACTGATTCTACGCGCTATAAAAGTGAAGATACTACATGCACAGTGTAGAAACGGAAGTGTACAGTTTTGGGTAGCGCTGTTTGTCGAAGCGAATAAACAAATGGAAGAGGTAGCTCTGATTTTAATCAAATGAAATGATAAATAGATGTAAAAAAGAAAAAAAACTTCCTTAACAATGATAATATTTTATGGTACTAAACTGGCATAAGTATAAAAACTTGTATTCCTTTTGCAACATGATTTTCAATGAACTTTTTGACAATCAATATCGAAGGTCACATTCCAAAATTGAAATGATTATTAAGTACGAAATACAATCATTACGACTGAATAGGGGACATGTAGAGGTAAATATATACCTCAAAAGAGTAATCTGACCTGGAGTTTGATATAATTGCAAATAAAAGTAGAAAAATTTCTCAGAATATCATGAGTTGTCATTATTTCATTCTGTACGCGTAGCGCAATTTTAAGCATATATTCAGAATTTTACTGTACACGTAGTTCTATGATTAAGCATTGGCTTCGAATGGTAAGTTAACTCAGTAGAATGACCATTGTATGAATGGACTCATTCAAAAAAAAATTCAACGATGAAAAACTAATATTTTTGCTGCGATTATTTCTGTAATTAGTAGTTTTTTAATCGACCTTGCACATCCTTTTACATAGCTGTCATATACACGAGTGCTAAACTGAAAACAACTATATAGGTTTTGGATTAAAGAGATTTAAAAGCGGAGTACTAGTACAAATATTTGGATACAAGTATTTATATTGACAAGTGGACTAGAAACTTTTTTCACAATATACTTGCAATGTACGCAATTGATATCAAAACCCTTAATATAAAAATAACTTGATGACATCCCGCGCAAGCGCGGGAAATAACACTTTACAAATTAATGGGGTTTTTTGTACACATTTATTTGTGTCCGATTTTTTTTCTTAATTGGTTTCTTGACCTTATTTTAAAAACGAATTACGGACGTAATTTCCGTCAATAGAAATATCTTAGCTCATTGTAATGTTCGAAGTTACGCATACAGATGTGCATCTGAAAAT
This sequence comes from Magallana ariakensis, assembly GCA_020458035.1. Classification (NCBI taxonomy): domain Eukaryota; kingdom Metazoa; phylum Mollusca; class Bivalvia; order Ostreida; family Ostreidae; genus Magallana; species Magallana ariakensis. Next base: position 41,037,051 of record CM035814.1, on the reverse strand, counting down.
CAGACCTACCCTTACATACTTATATAAGAGCTCCGCGTACAGTAAACAATATCAGGGCATGTTAAAAAAAAACCATTTAAAGAATGCATTGCTTCCTTCATATATGTAGTTTTTTTGTCTGAAAGATATCGTATTGGGGAAATATTTTCACAACAAGAAACAAACTTTTTTTCTCAAAGAAATGAGAAACACTTCTCTAGAAATTTTGATTCGATTTCTTATTGAATATTTGCACTGTTTTGATACAATAAAATATTTTCCGAAGAGACATTTTAAGATTTCAAGATTGAAATGACGAGTATAAACTTATTCTAGTTAACTACCGTATTAAAAAAAATCGCGATACTGTCCCTTCAGAGATTAGTTATTGACGTATTTTCCATCTACGATCAAAATACTGTACGCAGCGCAACTTGTTCTCTCGCTTCGACAAACAGCGCTACCCAAAACTGTTCACTTCCGTTCCTACACTGTGATATGTACATGTACATCATAAACATGTATTGTAGAAAAATATAAAATATAAAATTTCACAAAATATTAAGCTATATATTATTCTTTTTGAGAAAGTACAATTCTTTTCATCAGCCCTTTAGATTTGATTTCGTTGAATAGAGTTAGTGAGAAAAGATTACGATTGTTTTGATTAAGCCTTTCAATATGTAAGCGATTATTTTCGATCTTTATCTCAACGGAAATCCACCGGAACAAACGCAGGTCTAAACGTTGCTTATCTTGTAATTTGCTGTTGTTGTTCTCTGTTTCTTTTCCTTTAGTTTCTCTTAAGTAAATAAGTTAAGTAAATAAATAAATATTTAAGTTTGGCCTCGTTTATTCAATGCATACAGAACCCGATAAAGAACCCGAACATTAAAAAATTGGAATATAAAAAATTAATTTTCTCGAAAATATGACAACCAGACGGTAAAAAAGTGTTAACTTGATCTTTAGTTTGACATTTTGAAGCTGTTCAGCAAGTTTCATGTTATTCCTCAAACGCAAAAAGGAAAAAGTGTAGAAAACTGAAGTGGGACAGACAGACGGACGGACGGACGGACAGGCGGACTGACGGACGCAGAGGAAAGCTATAGTCCCCTCTGGTGAAACCGGTAGGGGACTAATAATGATAATAATGATAACTTATCAATTAATACATTCTGCTAATCAGCTTCTCACTCAGCGTCGATAGCGTTGTTGACGTCGATAACAATAGATAAAAACGTTATTGACGTCGGTAAAATATCATTTTCCGTATTCATTTTTTTTTAAATTCATATTGTTCACATGTGACAACCAACACCATTTTTATTGTATGAATAGATGATGAAATTATGAGACTGCACGTGAACTATAAAAGTGGTTGTTGCATGTGAAAGTGTCTAATTTTAACGAAAACTACTCATAAAACATCATATCGTAACGCATTTGAACGAGCATTCCATGTTTAGCGCACATTAGTGACGTCATAATGAAAAATGACGTCATTTTAGTGCTTGTAGGATTTAGCTAATATCATACTAAGTATAATGCACAACTTCAATAACGCGGACAAAGACGTTGAAAATTTCGTAAATTTTGCGGCCAAATAATGCCAATACCGTATCTTGTTCTTTATGGTCCCTGGGTCAGGGGTTCAGGCTCAAGGTTGGGGCCAAAATGGCCATATAGTAAAAATGTATTAAAATTTAGAAAATCTTCTTCTCTACTCCCATATATATTTGTGAAAAACTAAAGGCCTGGATATGATGTACATGAAATCTTCTACCTAAATTGTGAAATTTATGACCCCTGGGACAGGTGTTTAGGCACTAGGGTTGGGCCAATATGGCACAGGAAGGGCCCAAATATATTGAAAACGGTTAAAATCCCCACCTCTAAACCATATATATTCTTGTTCCTTGTGTTAAGGGCCATCAAATGGTATGTAGGTCATGGGCCTCAGGGGTGGTTCCTGACCCCCTTCAAACAGGAAGAGCCCAAATATCTTGAAAACGGTTAAGAACCCCACCCCTAAACCATATATATTCTTGTTCCATGTGTCAAGGGGCATCATATGGTATGTAGGTCATGGGCCCTTGGGGTGGTCCTGACCCCCCTCAAACAGGAAGTGCACAAATATCTTGAAAACGGTTGAGATCCCCACCCCTAAACCATGTATATTCTTGTTCCTTGTGTCAAGGGGCTTCATATGGTATGTAGGTCATGGGCCCCAGGGATGGTCCTGACCCCCCTCAAACAGGTAGTGCCCAAATATCTTGAAAATGGTTGATATCCCCACCCCTAAACCATATATATTCTTGTTCCTTGTGTCAAGGGGCATCATATTGTATGTAGGTCATGGGCACCGGGGATGGTCCTGACCCCCCTCAAACAGGAAGTGCACAAATAACTTGAAAACGGTTGAGATCCCCACCCCTAAACCATATATATTCTTGTTCCATGTGTCAAGGGGCATCATATGGTATGTAGGTCATGGGCCCTTGGGGTGGTCCTGACCCCCCTCAAACAGGTAGTGCCTGAATATCTTGAAAACGGTTAATATCCCCACCCCTAAACCATATATATTCTTGTTCCTTCTCTATGTTAATAGTAAAGTAATAATTGGCTAACTAAAATCACTGATATATAAAGGTAAAATGATTTTGGTATATATGCCAGATGGTGATTCTCAACGAATGTTAAATATTCAAAAACTGGAACAGGAGAAGTGAGTAACTCATGATGGCTTTTATCGATAAAGCTGGGTTTTTTTCGTTTGTTTAAATGCCCATAGGGAGAGTTTCTGTCTGCCCCGGGGGGATGGGGGATGGGAGGTTGTTTTAGATAAAACATGAATAATAGCCACCTTGTTATTATTATTAAATTATTTTCTATCAGAGTCTTGCACCTTTTCAATATCAGGTCATGCACTCTTTTATGATCTTTTAAGTTTTTCGCTAAAATTATAGGTTTAATAGTCCTTTTTGAAAGATTTCAGGCAGGGAGGTGGTCGTCATTACAAATTAAAAATTTTTCTATTCCAGAATAAAACTTAACTAAATATGCATATATGAGACTCCTTGACAAGTTTGTGTATGGGTTATGCTACTCAGGTGACCGTTAAGGCCATTTGGCCTCTTGTTCATTTAGCTGTGTGTTTATGTTTTCATCATCCATTCTCTTCACTTCACTTCATTACATGCATATCAAGGTATCAGGTAGATTGTTATAAGTTTCTGTATTATGTTTTATGTTCCTGCTTGCCCATCAAAAAATGAAAACTTCCTGACTTTAATTAACTTTAATGTCAATATCCACTTCCAGGCTTGTTTACTCTCTTTGACTTTTATTCAGTATTTTGAAAAATTAGACTGAAAGATTCAATAGTTGTCCACAAAAGTTTGATCGATCCCTTTCAAACATAAAAAAAGATTTGTTTCCTTATCAACATCTCCTTTTTAAAAATCAAACACAAAATTGATTTATAACTTCCTGACTTTAATTAACTTTAATGTCAATATCCACTTCCAGGCTTGTTTACTCTCTTTGACTTTTATTCAGTATTTTGAAAAATTAGACTGAAAGATTCAATAGTTGTCCACAAAAGTTTGATCGATCCCTTTCAAACATAAAAAAGATTTGTTTCCTTATCAACATCTCCTTTTTAAAAATCAAACACAAAATTGATTTATATTTATGGCTTATAGACTTTCTACATTTAGTGTATAAGAAGACACATAATGTAATGCATGTACACATGTACTTATTTTGTTGATCTGTTTTTCATCTTAGGAACAAAATTTTAAAGTTTAAATCAAGAGGGATCAGGCCTTTCCTGTTTCTATTAGTAACCAAATGGTTAAAGAGTATTAAAAAGGTGCACTTGTTTCATATTTGTACTATAGTACAATAAGAATAGAGATTCAGAAGCAGCAGCTATGTACTTTCTGTTGTATTCTGGGTTCAGGAAAATCAGTTGAATTTTTTATAGCAAGGATGTGTAATGATTCATTTGAAAAATCAAGAAAGACTAATTAACAAATTATTTTCATCAGAAAAATTTCTTGCAACACAAATAGATATGCTTCAACTTTGGAGCTGGATTCACTTAAAAACTTTCTAAAATCATTCATAAAAATGAAATTTAAAAGATATTATAGATAATTTAAAAAAAAACTTAAACTTTGTCTTTGAATTGTAAAAAAAGTATGTATGGATTCTTTTTTCACAGCTCCTGTCAAGACCAGAACTTTCAAACATAGAGAAGATTAAGACAATAGGGAGTACGTACATGGCAGCGGCGGGCCTACAGCCGGGGCGTGAGAGTGGGAACCAGCATGGGGAGTGCCAGAAAAATGTCATCAGAATGACAGAGTTTGCCCTCATGATGATGGTCAAGCTTGAAGAGATTAATTTCAACTCGTTCAATCAGTTCAAACTCAGAGTGGGTGAGTACAATTGTTCAGTGATTCATCTAAATATCCTTCTTCATCCATCTCAATTGATGAAGATAAAATTTGTATGACGTTTTGCTAAATCATAGTGAAAGGGAATACAAAGAAAAATAAGATACCATAACTCTCTAACAAGAAAGATAACTCAGATTGGGGCTTTTCACACAGGTGCTTGCTTCTGTAATAGAAGTTCACCCTATAGTATAATAATAACATGAGGGTATCTTGCTCTCAATTCCATGAAGCACCTTCCTTTCTTAACTATAATATATTTTGTAATAAAATAAATAAAAATAATACATGTAATACTGATATGTTGTGATCGACAGGAATTAACCATGGTCCAGTGATAGCTGGAGTTATAGGGGCGCGGAAGCCTCAGTATGATATTTGGGGGGATACAGTCAATGTTGCCAGTCGCATGGACAGCAGTGGAGAAGCCAGTAAAATTCAGGTAACAAATATAGAATGGTGAAATTGAGTGGTCCAATAAGGCATTTAAAAATGGATGGAAACAGATTCCAAAACATTACTTGTACCATATATCTATTTTGTTTTTGTAGGTTCCGCTAAAAACAGCAAATATACTCATGGAAGCAGGCTTTAGATATGAATACAAAGGTTTCACCAAAGTGAAAGGCAAAGAGCCAATGCAAACCTACTTAATTCTCCCGCCGCCTGCAGACACTTGACAGTCTTGGTTGTAAACAGAGATTATCACTGCAACTCTACCAACACTCTCATGTGAACGGAGATTATCACAACTCTACCAACACTCTCATGTGAAGGGAGATTTTCACAACTCTACCAACACTCCCATGTGTTGGTTGTGACATTAGGCTAGGTTTCTAGTATCTCTAACCAGGTTCAGAATAATGGCCTCTCAGGGTCCTGTATTATGTTTTTATTGTGACAAACTCTTCAACTTCAGAGTGTAAAGAAAATGAACTACGGTACAATTAAAGAAAATCAAAGCAGATATGAGAGAGAGAGAGAGAGAGAGAGAGAGAGAGAGAGAGAGAGAGAGAGAGAGCAAACATCCAAGCACACGCAAAAAACAACAAATCCGTAAAGTGACATTATCCATTATGGTTGTGCATGCATTTGTCATTGACTTTTCTACAAGCAATTTGATTGAAGTACTAAACAAGTATCATGGTTGTAATGTTTGTGTAGAAGACATTTTTTGTAGATGTGTGCCAATTTCCTGATATAACAAGTTCCTGTGATTAATACACTCATTATCAGTTTAAAATTACTGAAAGATGATGATCTCTACAATTTGAATGCCTTTTCTTACTTGAAACATGGTATCAAATGTTTTGATATTGCAATGATATTTATGGACTGATAAAGTCATATTCACTATCATTTCCTTGAATTTAGTATGTGATGTTGTAGATTTTTTATTTATATTTTAGAAACAATTTTTCACTGTGATACTTTATTGGGTATAAAGAAAGACTATCAGAGTGTTTTTTTAAAGACTGATTTTGTCTCTTGTCAGAGTTATTTTCGTGTACCCGACTTTAGATTTATTAAAGGAACTTATACTAGTAGGTCCTTTTTATAATTAAATTAAATAGAAAATCTCCAATGCCGCAAGTTGTTTAATTTAAAACAACTAAATCCTATAACATTTCATTATGTACTTATTTAACTTGCTGTGTGCTTTGTAATACAGTTATTATTATATTTGTGTCTATTTGTATACTTTAGTACCGTAATATTTTCATATCAAATAAACATTTCCAGTTATATTGTGTGAATGATTTTTAATTTCATCAGTCATTTCCCCATGGATGGAGTTAAAGTGTTGATCCTTGAACCAAACAGAGTTATAGACTTGAAGGATAAATCTTAAAGTTGTATAAAATTGTGTACCGGTACATATACGGTACTAGTATATAAAAACATGACATTAGTGTCTCTGCTAATTGCAATATTTAAATATTTCCTGTTGAATATATACTGTTTTGCACAGCACAGAACTTGGAAATGGATTAATACATTGAAAATTTCTTTTTCTTATACAAAGTACACAGTTTTTTTAGTACACTTCTACTTCAGACGTCAATGAAAAAAATAATTGAGAAGAAATTTTACAGTTTTTTTGTTTATTCTTTTATTGAAACTTAACTGTTCATAACATGCATAGACAACTCATACACATATATATCCATGTATACATAAATATCTATAATAATAAATTTCAAGTTTCTATTTCATTCATGCTAATAAAAATTGTTTTTAATACATGTATAAAGATGGCCTATATAGATATTAATTCAATTTCCATTTCATTAATAAATAAAGCATTACACATGATCTCTTAATATAAATAACCAAAGCCAATCATTTCAATTCAAAGAAAATACTGTTCACAAGTCTAAAGAAAAGATGAAATATGAGTTTATCAAAACTTCCTAACTCAAAGTTGATGAACCTTCATTGGCAGTGTTCCCGGTAGTTTTGCAGGGCAAGAGTGATGTTTGCCATCGAATTGAAGGATATGCCTAAGAACTACACGTACTCATACATGTATAATTCATGTAAATAATTTTCCATTCCAGGGCTATAAACAGCAGGGCCTTAAGATCGATAGCTCTCAGCTGGTCAATTGTTCTCTTGACTACCTTGACCCTTTGAAGGCCGACTTCCATTCTGAGCATTGATTGTAGTCCATGTAAAACTATTCATTCATCTTTTGGTTTCATGAATTTCCTTTTGGAGGGCTTTTTCTTCTGAGATTTGGGGATTTCCTCTTCGATATCCATACTCTCGTTGGCTTTATCAAAGGACTCATCAATTTCTGCATGTTTTCTCTTTTTTGCAAACTTTTTGGCAATTGTATGGGATAGAGACAAATACCTGCAAATCAATGAAATGTAAGATCAATCAAACATCTGCAGATTAATTTGGGAATATCATTAGAAATTTTATATAAGATGTATGGTGATTTAATATAATTAACAATTCTTTCAACTGGAATATTTAAAATTTCATCAAGTACTTTCTCCTTGGGACAAAGAAGACAATGTGGCATACCTGTTGGCCATTTCCTGGTCGTTGACCGAGTTCTGTGCCTCTCTTGTGGCTGCTGCCTCCAGCTCCCTGTCTTTACTGTGGATTTTCATCAACTTCTGGAATCAAAGAAAGAGATCATTTGAGACATTATAGGATATGAACCTCTGTCATAAGTGTGTCCCATTGCCAGTTTACAAGTCCTAAGTCTGGAAATGATCCCTGGCACTAACCAATCTTTCAGTGTGTCTCAATGAGAAGGAAAAATAGGCTTGGGGTTTAGAAAAGGGATTTAAAACACTTTTAAATAATTAAGATAATGAGCACTAAATATAAACCATGTACCAGGTACTATATTTGGGAGACATTTGAAATTATATAATGGAAAACTTTCCCAATGAATATAATTTAACAAGTAAAAGTTTTGCCAAAAATAATCTATGCAAAAATTACACACAAAAAAAATCCAACAATATAAGTATCAAATGGCTTGTGATCAGATTTGTAAATGAAAAAAATGAATGGAGAGAGGGAGGGGTTAAGAGTCCATTATAAATTTTATATAAACACATAAACAAGAGTTCCTTACTTACTTCAACCTCTGGATTGCAGCCATTAAATGAGAATCTACCATACTGCAGCTCTTCAATACAGGCGATGCTCCTTTCAATAACATATCTGCTTCTACAATGAGAAACTACATGTATTGAGTGTTGTCATAAGAATTTGAATAATTTGATCCTAAAAAACTATTCACAACTCTTTAATTATATGTACTTAATATAATCTAATTAAAATTAGAACATCCATCACTCCCCGGTGTTGATACTTTGTGGGAAGAAAATTAGCAATATTTCTAAGAATTCACCAAATTTGATTCAATCAATTTCTTTGTTAAAAATGATTGCCTTATATTTCCTCTCTATTGGACAAGTATCTTTAAAAGATTTTATCCATAAGTTTGAAAAATATGAACAAAAGATGGTGATTATTAGGTCACCTGAGTCACTCGGGTAACCTATTGCTATCTGTTTTTGTCTGTCGTCGTACGTCGTTCGTAAACTTTTGAACATTTTTAGCTTCTTCTTTGGAACCACCCAACCAATTTCAACCAAATTTGGCATATAGCATTAATGGGTGAAGGGGAGTAAGAATTGTGAAATTCATGGTCCCTGTCCCCCTGGGGCCTGAGGGGTAATTTAATGCAATCTTTAAAATATCTTCTTTACTCCTGGACATAAAGCAGTCAAACTGCTGGGATGATAGTAATAAGTATTGAGCTCTCTACCAAAATTGTGAAATTCATGGACCCAGGGTCAAGGGGTTCTGGCGTTATGTTGGGGCTCTAATGATTATATAGAAACAAGGACACCGCAAAGCGGAGCATCCCCTCGCAAAATAAAATATTGTGGGGGAAATGCATTATTTAGGATATACATGTACTTGTAATTGAAGAGACCAAATATTTATCTTCTTAAAACCTCTTTGAATTAAAATATTTCGTTTTTCCTATCCCCTTGCACGCTCTGGGGTGTATCCAAAGGGGGGGGGGGTGTGTGTGTACATTTACATTTACGATTGTACAATTCCTCCCACACTCCCACAATTAGCAAAAACAAAACACACCACAAATGTTTTAAACTTTAGTAATATAGTTTATAGTTATATTCTCTTTATTCAGTATAATGAATATGAAACGTAGCTAAAGATCTAGCGATCTGTAGTCTGCCTTATGGAAAAATTCGAGTTAACATGTCGGAATTTCAACCCTGATATTTTAAATAGAGTAACGTATCTACAGAGATTAACATGAAATGAATTCCTGGTTAATATTGTTGACTATACTCGTCAAAGTCTCTTCTGAATTATAAACCTGTTCTTCTCTTAGTATTTTCGGGAAATTTAGCCCGAAATTTGTCTCAGACATCTGTTTGTTTTGATTAAATTGGAATGAACTTAATCTCCTGCTCGCTTCAGTTTTACACTTTGGACATCCTTCTAACTTCCAATTTCTAAAGAACATTTGTTTCTTACCTTTAAAAGGCCTAAATCCAACAAAATATCAAGTTGTTGATTTGAGATGTTTACTATTGTGAACAGGAAATGTCTATTTCTATTGTCAAGTCGTACATAAAATTTTTATTTTAAGTGTTGTAATTAACGATATTTTAATAAATATTTAACAGAATTACTTGAAAATGAATAGGGTTTGTCCTTTACTATGCTTATAAAGTATTCGAAGTTTGATAAACATGCACGAGAGGATTTTCTTTGAATTTGCTTAAGAGGCTAAAATGGACACACATACATACACACACGCACAGCAGCGATGCTAAATCCCCTTCGCAACAAGTTGCGCGAGGGGATAAAAATGCATTAATTCTTTAAAAATCTTCACCTCTGCTCCTGGGTATTTAGCCAATGAACTATTAAGTACATAGTTATGATGAGGAAGAATGCCTCTTCCAAAATTGTGAATTTCATGGCCCCTGGGTCAGGGTTTCTGGTGTTAGGGAAGGGCTCTAATGATTATATATAGTGAAAATACATTAATTCTTTGAAAATCTTCCACTCTGCTCTTGGGTATTAAGAATTATGTACATAGTTATGATGAGGAAAAGTGCCTCTTCCAAAATTATGAATTTCATGGTCCCTGGGACAGGGTTCTGGTGTTAGGGCAAGGTTCTAATGATTATGTAGGGTAGGGTAGTGCAGTTTCGACAAATTTTTTTTTTTTTTGTACTTAAGATATGTCACTGCATGTTATGCTACAATTTTTAAATAATTTTTTTGAAATTTTGAAAGTTTATTGGATTAAAAAATCCCGGAATATTAAAAATGATTTCATTAGCCCTGTAATTATAATGCACATGAATATACATTGTAAAAGCCACACTGCAGTTACTCAGGTGACCGATAAGGCCCATGGGCCTCTTGTTTTCATAAATAATTGTTTATTTAAAAAATAAAAATAAAACATCTTACTGACATTACTTGACATGATTTATTAGCTATTAATATCATGCATTTTTTCACACCAAATTTTATTTACAGTGTGTTACTTGCAACCAAAACAGATTTTCCACTTTCTCATGGAAAATATGAAAAAAATTGTATAAAATAATAAAGAGCTAATATTATTATAATATGAACAACAATATCATTTTTCAGAAATGATACTTTAACAATCCATTGAATAAAATTTTGGTTTAGCATTCCACTTTAAACTGAATTGGTGATTCACTGCAGCAATATGATCGTACAAAAAGGACAAGGTTAATGGTACACTGGATAGGCCTAAGCTAAATATTTTGTTGTATGCGATATCAATGTTTTTAAGTGATGGTGATGTCATACTTAGAATTCTTTGAATGTAAGTATCGCTCCACTTAGCACACTTAAGAGAAATTTCCTGTCTTTTACCAGGACAGGAAATACTGGTGTTTACCACTGGTATTTACCAGCTAATCCTGCTAAGCTGTGCATTATATACACAAAGCAAATTGGTCTACTGTCTCCTTAGTGCTACTGTTATTATTGAAAAACTATTTGCTCTTTTGTCATTTTTTATATATCGCCAGATGAGCAACCCGCCAAGAACTTACTCTTTATGTTCTGTCTCTGGTAAGTCTAAAACCCAATGTTCGTCGTCTATTACTTTCTGTTTCTCTTCTTCTGATTTTTCCTTTTCAATCTGCAGGGCACTTCTCTGCATGAACTATAAAAGTAAAACAAATGAATATCACACAGATTATAAACTTAAACTATAACTGTTATATTGCTTACGATAAAACATCAGTATATTTGGGTTTCGCTTTCTCAGACACCTTACCTTCATTTGCAAAACATTCTTGGAGAGACTAGATTTAGTGACATTAGTCATTTTGACTTAAAATTAAAGTAATTGTTAGACTTATCAGTTAACTATATCAGTATCTGTCTATTTCTCTCCACGTGCTTTGAAAGCCGATGCCACTCGAAAGCTTTTCGGAAGTTCTCTACCATCAAAATAGAGTTTGTTAATCACCGAAAACAATCGAAGTATTATTTATTCAATATTTTATTGTATATATATATAATCATATATTTTTTTTTACAAAAATATAAAAAATTGTATTGTAATGTTATAACCCAATAAGACCTAAGATAAATAATCAAGATACGGAAATGTGGTTTTTTTTTCGAATGGCAAAAAAAAATTTCTTCGGGCATTAGTAGATTCGTCAACACATTAAAAGCGTGGTTGAAAGAAAACGGCAAATACTGAAATAGTTTCAATGCACGCAGGCCTGCAACATATTGCAATAAGATTGGAGAAAAAATGCATGGTATGATGCCATTTTTACAGTTTGTTCTTTCAGCTTGACATTTCAATATTTAAAAGGATGCACACGGCACAGTTGCAAAACGCGAATGCAATCAGCAAAAAGGGTTGCCCTGGAAAGAATTTCGAAAGCTATCTCTTTCGAAAGCTTATATTTTTAAAGTATTTGCATTAAATACTGTAAACATTTCACCATTGCAGGATTTTGGAGATATGAAAGATGTCTAAAATACAGATAGAAATCTTTGAGGTAGGTGATTTCCAAAAACTTTCCGACTGAGAGTACTACAGGGGCCTCCAATGAAATTTAGATGCTTATATATTGAGAATAAGTCTATAGCATAAACCTTGTGAGTGTTGTAGGACTTTGTTAAAGATTTTTTATTTTAGGTGAGGAACCCTGGTTTGTTTTACGGCCGAGAAGTAAACGACAGTGATGATGCCTCTTCAGAGAGAATTCTATTTCACCAGCTTCACCAAAATATTAACGATCAATTCAACAACCCTCAGAGTTGTGGACTATTATACCAGCCATCAAAGGTAATTTATGCTCTCAGGAAAAAAACCAACTCACTGTTTTGTTTGATAAAGTAGCAATTTGTTGTATATCCTCCTATAAATAATAATTTATGAATTTTGTATTGCTGTACAATCATTTGTTTAAATATGATTAAATAAGTTTAAATTTATTTCTCAGAATGAGGTTTGTATTGGAAGAACGACGGAGAAGGTTTGGTGTAGGGTGAGGGTTGAGGAAATGTATAGAAGACAGAGGGGTCATGAAGCCAAGTAAGATCTTATTTGAATTGCTGCATAATGAATATACTACAGCTAGGTTAGCAGCAGAAAAGTTACCTGAATATAAAAAATGTATGGTTGAAGAAGAAAGTCACGGATGACATGTAAATTTAATGATTTTACACCCTACAATATATGTACATATTTTAATATTCTTAATTACATTTTACAGGTGCTTTCTCCTAGATTATGGAACAATAGAAATGATTCCATTTCAGTGGTAAGCTATTTGTTTGCTCTTAGCTATGACTGTGAATTTGATTGAACATATATTTTCCACATATATATGAAATAAAAGGTGGTAAATTACTGTAAACGTATTGCATTTGGCTGTGTATTCTATTTAGTGTTTTTGGCAGAAAGCTGCTTCTGCGAAATCAAGAACATTGCTAAATGTCATGCATATATGTTTAGTGATAGGGACATTCAGAAAAGTGTTAATTCAAATTCACACCAACTTGTTGAAAAATCAATTTACGCCAAATATCTTGCACACCAATTTTACTTGTTTAAAGTATTGAATTTTATTGAATTTTGTGAATTTCAATCAGGTTGCGGAGAGCCAGCCCTAGCCATCATTCTGTGCCTTACCAGGTTAAGTCGTATGGTCTGTATGGTATTCAGGCACTGACGCTGGCTGTCCAAGGAGATCTTTCCTGTCATATGGAGTAAGTTGTCCCCCTTTCTGCCTCGAAACACATTTTCCAACAGAATTAATTCATTATTTACCAGTAAAAATTTAAACTCATAAGTCTTTTATATAGTTTCAAACTAATCTTTTGTGTCAGAGTATTGGTCAACATAAAATATAACAAAAACCTAAATTAAGTTATCTCGAGACTTAGAGGATTAAAAATAATTGAACACTGACTTTTAATGCAAGATTGACAGATTAAGACTGCAAATGGAAATAACATTATTTTTGTAAACGTGATCAGTCAGTATGCATATTTATATGAGTTTTTAAAAAACAGGCAGCATGTTTCATAACTTAAAAAGATAAATTACCAATAGAATGTTATTCATTCTCAGGAAGTCAAGGTAGTGAGCAAATGAGTGCATGTATAATGAACTTCAATTTACACTTCCATATCCTTACTAAGTAATAACTGACTATAAAGTATGTATTAAAGTTAGTTACTTACTTAATAGTCAACAGAAACTAGTGCTAGCGAATCTTTTAACTTGTTTTGTGGGAATTTGTTCCCAGTGTTTTAAATGTTTATGTGGTGCATCACTTGCCTGCATGAATTATAACCTTTATTTCTTGTATGAAGTTATCTGTTATAATTTCAGGCCTTGTGTTTCATGGGATGAAGCAGCAACAGAGTATTTCAAAAAATGTCTTCAAAGTAAGTACATGTAATAATTGAACTAAGACAAAATTTAGGAGCTGTAGATGGCTTGTAATTAATTACATGCAGTTAAAGTATCCGTGTACCTGGTCAGGTTGGAGTTCTGTAGAAGGAGATTTTTATTTCAGAAATCAAAATCAGATTTAATGTGTTGTCTGTTTTATTTTCAGTGTCAGCGTTGTACTTCGTTGAAGTTCAACAGGAAGACGCCAATAAAATAGAAGTTAATTTGTACCTGGCAATAGGAAATCAAGAAATTTGTGTAAATGATGAACTTGTAAAGAAAGAGTATGCTGTCAAGAGAGAGCCAGGGGGTAAGACTGTAATCAGTTAATAAATTACTGTTGTGACCTTTTTCGGATTTGTATTTTTAATGCTGTCAAGACCCTGAGGTGCAGTTTACATATTATCTGGTTTACAAAAAACTTTGTGTATTATATTGAAGATATCCAGAGGGCAGCAATATCACCTGGTATTTCAACAAGATCTCAACCTTTGACTATAGAGGAGGAACTTAGGAACCTTCAGTTAAAGAAATCCAAAGTCAAGTCTAGAAACACTCCCACATCTAGTGACAATGAAACTATGTCTGTGCTCTCTCAAACTGTCAGTCAAAGGACTGCTAGAAGAACAGACTCGGAGACAGATTCTGTGAAATCGGGAGTCTTTTCTGATGTCCGCAGTGTAGTGTCAGGGAGGGGGCGTGGCTTACCACCAGGTCAGAATCTTCAGATAGGAAGGAACAAAATGGAGACATTGAGAGATCCAGAAGCTTTTGTGCACAGGGGTTCAGATACCTCGAGTTTATCATCCAGTGGTAGGGTTCGCAGCACTCAATCTATGCAGCCAAATAAGGGTAATTCTCCGACATTATCTTTGGTACATGGATACCAAAAACCAGAAACGGACAGTGAACAAAATTTACCTACCTCCATGGGGAAAAGACAGGGTAGTTTACTTTCCTTAAGTTCTGGGGATGGTAGTGTGCTATCAGCATCTCTGCGATCTCCGATGAATGGAATGTTGGGTAGGCTGATGAACAGTTTAGTCACCCCACCCCCCTCTGTCTCTCAACCAAGTGTCTCAGACTCAGAACTGTTAAATTCCCAACCTCTCAGTGCCAACTATAGATCTCATCACACAGATGGTTCCTCTGCTGAAAGTGTTCAGAGAAACATTAGAACCTATACCCCCTCCTCCTTACAAAGGCAGCAACCTTCTGTGGATGAGTATTTGTCTGCAAATATACCGTCTGGATCTATGCAAAACCGTGACAATCATGAAGTGCCAAATATGAGAAATGAAAATAGTCAAGTTATTGGAGCGAGATCATTATCGAGTGTAGCAATGTCCTCAAGGAAAGTAACATCACCACCATCATCATTATCGTCATCATCTCATGGAAAAATTGGACAAAGCTTGCATCCAGCAAAGAAAGTTCAGAGTATTAAAGATCAAGTGCTAGACCTGTAAGTGTGAAAGGACAGATTAAAATTTATTTGAATCATACATGTATTTAAGTTGATTTAAGATTTTAATTTTACTTGCATTCATTTTCACAGGGTTGCCGGGGCAAGGGAGGAATCCTCTTTGCAGAATAGAAAGACAGAAATGATGAGCAAAATGCAGGGAGAAAGGTATTCTCATATGAAAAACAACTTACTGTTATTTTTTTTGTTGTTGCTATTTCTAAGATAACATTTTTAACTTATTTTATTCCATGAAACATGAAATTATCATAATTTTTAGAATTCTTGCAAATCTTTCTGGAGGAGTCAAGTCAAAACTTGTGAGTATGATTGAACTTCAGCTGAGTATAATTGGAAATTTTCTCAGATTTTCCACTTTATTTTTTGAATCTTGTTTCTTTGTTTAACATGAAGGTTGAGTTAATATATGTGTACATGTAAAACAAAAAAAAATACTTCCTGATATGTTCATAATTACTTGTTTCTATCCTGTCAGTGCATATGGAAGTTTTACTTAGGAAATCTTGGAAAGAAGTGGTGTATTATCTTTGTCTGATAATCACTTGAAGAATGATAGTAAAACTTTGTTTCATCTTTATAGACAAGTATTGCAGATATGCCAAAAAAGTTTTATGACAGTGTATTGGTGCACAGTTTAAGAAAAGTGACTCCATATTTAAACTTTGATGATGTGCCTTTGGTGTCTGAATTGAAGGATGTAAGTGAATAGATTATATTCATAATTACAAACATTAATAATTAAACTAGCTACTTCATATTAATAAACTTATATCTGAATGAAGAAGATACTATGAAGCAATTAAAAGTGTTTTATATCCAAATTTGAAATTGTTTTTAATATGGAATATTTGAAAAAAAATTTAAGATTCTGAAAGGCTTTGAGTTTCCCTCACCAATGCTGATCCAGGCCTATGGTTGGCCAGGTATACTAAAGTTGAACCATGTAGTGGGAATCTCACCTGTACACACAGGTAAAACATTTACTTACCTGTGTCCCCTGCTTAGTGAGCTCCTCAATCCACAGTCATACCAAGAGCTGGCCATAGGGAATGGGGTACGTAAAGACAGGTTGAATAATAGATCATACTAGCTGTTGTTGAGGCTAAATGGTTTTGTTTTTGCTTTCTTTAATATACCAGTCCTTTAATCAATTTCATTAATTATATTTGCCATTTTAATCAAGCTTGTATAAACAGTACTATGGCTGCCTTTTCAACTGCTTACAAATGTATATTGTGGAATGTAGTGTAAAATATATCAGCAGCTCTTAATGAAGTTCTAAATATTGATAATGTAGAAATGTTGTATGTTATGATTTCAAGTTTCACCATAGAATGCATTTTAATTGTAGCCTCTAGCATTGATCCTAGTGTCTTCATGGAAGAAAGCCCAGGGCGTGTATGACATCACCAGGGGACTCCTGAGGGACCACAGAAGACCCCGCCCACTCATTATCTACGGAGGGGGGTGTGAACACAACCAATATGTAAATACCACACACGCTGTTGTTTATTGTTTTGAAAACATACACTATATAAATAGTGCCTGCTTGGGAGGGTACCAGTTGAAATTGACACCCCGAGAAAACCATTGTCAATCGACGCGAAGCGGAGGTTGACAATGGTTTTCGCGGGGTGTCAATTTCAACTGGTACTCTCCCAAACAGGCACTATCTATTTTATTATACTGAATGTCTTAATTTTATAGCAAATTTTACTGCTTTTATATAGAAAAGACGTGAGTTCTAATGCGAACCGTATGTGCATAATTTTTGCGCATGTAACAATTCGTTCTATCGGCCCGTTGCCAAGTGTGTTGCTAACGCTGAGGGTATGAGAACGGATTGTCAACTGCGTCTAAACCAATCAGATTTCAGTATTTAACATGAAAGTATAATAAATGTACATGTATATTGGATCTTTAGGAATTTGTTAAGTTTTATGCAATGAGTTGAGTTTTCTATCTTTCTATCTGAGCCATGGTAGGGGTTTAAAAAAACTTGGGTTAGATAAAAGTCACAATCCTTTGCAAATTATGGATTATTCCTTTTTATAACGCTTTAAACCCACTTTTATCTACAAAATTTTACTAGTTATTCACAAAATCATCTATGGAGGTAAACTTGTAATACATGTACATGTCTTTACTAATTTTTTGGGAAATTATAATTCATTAAAATATTTATGAGAGAAACTACGTGAAGTATAAACTTGAAGTTTTTTTTTAAGTGATTTGCCCAATGATGAAAACCAATATATGAGACAATGGGCTCAGACTGTGATAGTCAGACTTGGAAAATACATGTAGATTTTTTTTTGTTTTGTTTGAAAGGGGGGGGGGGGGTAATTGATAATGTAAAAATATTAGCATGTATCTTTCAAATACCTGACATCCGGTTCTGATGCCAGTCCATGATGGTGATTATGAGAGCTGAGGGCAAAGCAATAAAATAAAAGAAAGACAAATCAAGAGCAAAGTATTTGGGATTAAAACAATTGTGCTATTTTAGATTCCGCTGATGAATGGCTGTGAGATACTGATTGCAACACCACCTTGTTTGATCAGGATGATCAATCGCAGATACACGGACCTTCAAAGGCTCTGTCATCTGGTCAGTTGGGACACCACACATACCATTTCTTGTCAATGATAAAGAAATTGCATCAACACTTAATATCACTTAATATGTTCGTCATCATGAATCTTTTATTCATCTTTACTTGTTGTTTATAGTTAATCAGATGTAAATTTACCCACAGTAAAAGATTGATTAAACAAATATCATTATGACAGCTGACCGTGATCTCATTGTTTCTGATACTATTGCAAATAAAATTAGAGGTTACATATTGCATCTCAAAAGATCAAGTTTTTATTATTTCAGGTTGTAGATGATGCTGAAATTGTGCTGAAAGAGTATTCAGAAGAGGTAAAACAAGATGATTTTTAGTTCATGTACTGTCAATATTGTTTGTTAGTATCAGGCTGTCAGTGAGCAAAAGTTAGGTAATACATGCTTACGTAAATGCAGAAGATGGCTGTTTTATAAGAAAGCAAAGTACATGTAGCTTTTAAGTATGTGCCCAATGATGAAAATCACTATATGAGATAAAATGTAGGCACTAGACTGTGACAAAGTGTATGTGTGAAAATATATGGGCTTAATTTTTTTTTTTTTAATTTCATTTAAATGCATTTTGGTTTTTTATTTGAAAAAAAAATTGCCATAAATCTTTAGACATCAGTTTGCACAGATCTGTGCCTCTCTGTGATGGTGATTATGAGAGCTGAGGGCTTAAAATGTCTATTTTTGTCTAGGATAGATCACACTGCACAAGTAAATTAACATCTGGTTGCTTTTCATTTATACATTCACAAAAATTAATACTGCTTTAATTCTAAAATTTATAATTAACTTTGTATTCAGTGTTTAATTTCTTTATTACGTGCGAGTCAGACTGCGTTTGCTATCTCGCTGTAGTTTGCATTTGATCCTTAGTAAACCATGCAATAGCATATTTTGTTCTTTCAAGGGATATGCTTTGTATAAATGTGCTATTTACAGTCCTTATATTATTTGCATCTTAGAAAATGTAGTGACATTTGGATTCAGGATGAAGGAACTCTCATAAACAATATGTAGACATGCTGTAAATTTTCATGACTCTTCTTTTATATAGGTGCAGAAGATCATGCAGTGGTTTGCTGAAGCCAGAAAGGAAAACATCCACAAGTCTGTCCCATATCAAGTGATTGCCATGGGGACACAGTGGACACCCCCTGTTCTTAGCTTTACACAGGCCTACATGCTGGACCCCACCATTGTCATTACCTCTAGGTTTGAGGCGGCCATTTATGGAAAAGTCACACAGGTATATGTTTATGTATTTCAAGTTTGCATGTGTTAAATGAGTCTTGCATATAATTTAAAACTTCTTGTTTTGAAGAATTGGACATATTTTTAACCCTTATTTTTAGAGGTAGAATTTATAAACTACAGTGTATATGCTGATAAAGAATTATTATTACTTCTGTGATAATTGTTATTTATAGAGAGAATTAGAGAACATAACTTTAACAATATGAATGAGTTACCTGTTTTATGTTGTATGGCAGCAAGTTCATATGTGTCCCAGTTCTCTGAGATCAACAAGGCTCCTGGAACTCTTGGACGCCATTTTGAATAAAGGAATGAAGGTCATCATATTCACCACAACAGTCAATGATGTCTGTTTTATAATGGAGGTCAGTTCATTAGACACCTTCGTTCTTAATAAACTGCCCAGATCAATGGAACTATCAATCAAACCAAATGCATTTGCTAAAAAATATATATTATTTCAAGGTTTTTTTTCATTGTAAATTAGTATGGAAGATGAAGCCTCCTTGATTTGAGGACTTTGAACAAATACAATCACTTAGCTAAAACACTGGATGTTGAAATATACAATAAAGTTTTTGATATGTTTGAGATTTCTCTTAATATTTGAGCTGTGCTTTTCCAGCTACTGAAGAGCCACTCCCTGTGTTGTAACAAGATACACCACCAGATGGAGAGTTACGAGGTGGAGGCGGTCCTACACGACTGGAGCTCAGGCCTGGAGAAGGACAGTCCCAAACTGCTGGGTATGTAGGTCTTTGTCTCAAAGTCTTTGTCTTATTTTATTTGTCTTTGTCTAAAAGTCTCTATCAATGATAACTTCTTCATCGTAAAATTGTACATCATTTGTAGTGGGTGCTAAACAATCTATTGATTCTAAAGAAAAAATTCATGGAAATTTATATTCCTGCATCCAAATTAAGCTTTACTGATGCTCAATTGAAGGCTTTTCTATCCATTTTTTGCAGTAAAATGATAAAATGTTAAGACTGTTAAAATACATTTTCTTATCACCTGCCTGTTTCAGTTTGCACAGATGAGTGTGTAGATGATATGAAGATAGTTGATGCAAATGCAGTGATTCACTATGACCTTCCCGCCGAATCCAAAACAAGATTTGGCAATCGACTGTCATGCATGAGGAAGTATTATGCAAAATATTCAGAATCTGAAGAGGTATTGGCTATATTTACTTCTTCATTAGCTGCTTCATTATTTATTAAAAGGTGAAATAACGCAGGAACTACTTCTCTTGCAAACAATTTCCAGGATGTTTTAATTTGCAATTCATCATCATAATTAAATTACCACTGAATATTCACACACAAGTTTACTATAGACACAAGCTCTCTGCTATGTTTCATTGGTATACATGTACATTTATTTCATTGGAACAATATTTGATATATATGAACCCTCATTAATGTATATAGGTAGATTAAGTGAATTAAACTAGTGAAACAACATTTCTGATCAAATGTTGGAGAATTTTAAGTGCAGGTTTGCCATAATGATGGTTTCGTTGAAGTACAACTTCTTTCAAAAATCGGATAGGAGTTTTTTGTTTAATAAGGAGTCAGAGACTCAAATTTTAATGATTGTGACAAAAAGCTAAGATATTACAAGTTTTATAAATCATAAGAATTAAAAAAAACTCTGATTTATTTGTAAAATTGATTATTTGCTTTAATACATGTAGCAGGAAGAATGACAACTACATGTAATTAATTACAAGAAGGAAAAATCGAAGCTATATTTTTTACTACTAATTATTTACTGTAATAGCAGGAAGAGAAATAGCTGCAGTGTTGTTATTATTTATAATATTGATTATTTGCTCCAATAGCAGGAAGAAGGACAACTTGTAAAGCCCATGTCGTACATTTTGATGACAGAACACAGTACGGGGCAAGCTCGCTCAGTCCGAGACCTCCTGAAGCGACTCAAATCCCCCATACCCAGGGAACTAGGTGCCATGCTGGCCGGCATGAAACAGGTGAGAGAATCCACTAGTACTGAGTAACAAAATGCTTTTATTTTTGAAATGTTAATGCTGTTGTTGTAAGGGATCAATATTGTAACCAGTGCTGTCAATGAGTTTAAAGACATTTAGAGAACTGATAACCTATTCTTTGTGCAGCAACAAGAAGGAGACAAAGAAAAAGAACTGTGCAGCTTTCTTAAAGCATATGGCATTTGCAGGTTAGATTGTTTGAAATTATTTATTCTATTTCATTTTATAGATGAAAGTCAGGAATTTGTGTAACTAAAGATTCATCATTTAAAAGTACAATTTGTGTCGAAGTTTTCTTGCTATGCAACATTTGTCCAATGATGAAAACCAATATATGAGACAATGAGCACAGACTGTGATGATCAGAATTGGGAAATACATGAAACTTTTTATTAAAGTTTGGCATTAAAGGGAGGGGGGGGTAATTTGTTGTAAAAATTCATAACAAGTTTAAATGCATGTATACTCCAAGTTTCTGAAATCCAGTTTTAGGGCCAGTCCATGATGGTGATTATGAGAGCTGAGGACAAATATCTTCTTACTTCCAATTGCAATCAATTACTTAACATTGTGGCCTACAAATAGGTGTACGTGTACATGCACCTGTTGGATGAAGGTATTGAATTGATATACATGTACCTGTATATGGTTTTGACAGGTTTCAGAGCAGGTGCTCCCATAGACACATTATCTTACCTGATGTGGACAAACCAGCAAATAGCTTTTTGACATCTGGTGAAGTGAAGGTCAGGTTAAATAATTTATGACTAGGGTTCAATATTATAACAAATCGAAAAATCTTTGTTAAATCTATTATGTATAACAAAAACAAGAGTTTATTAATTATAAGTGAAGAATTGGAATTTTGTTTTGTTTATTATTTCAGATATGTGTAGCTAATGTTGTGAATGCAACATGTTACTATGCTCGTGTGTTAGAGCACCGTGCACAAGACGGCACTTTGACCGACCTGTCAACTACAACTCTGTCCATAACATTCGAGTTGAAAAACTGGTTCTCTGTGGAAAAAAACTGCATCAGGCTCGGTGAGTTATTTAACACATATTTTATGGGCTGCGTTCTTTGTTCAATGAAAATTGAGAATAGAAAAAGTTAAATTTTCTCTGTTGATTTAAAAGTTTTCTTTTGCATGCCTTCTTTGTATGTACAGGCAATGTATGTGCTGGAGATGTGTGTGCAATAGTAGAAGATGACAGCTTTTTCAGGTAGTTATACACATGCACATATACAGATTGAAGGCTCCAATTTTGTGACAATTTACAGTTGAAAAACGGCTGTAGAGTTCATAAGTATTTTAAAGCTTAGATAAATAACTCCTTAAATTCCATTCATAATTGCTAGTATGCATTGTAAATTTTTCAGAGTGCAAATTCAAGACATTAAATGGAGCAATTCCCCTGGCTCTAACATAATGCAAGCGCAGGTATGTAACATGTTTGCATTAAAAAAAAAGATTTTAGAATAATCAGTTGATTAGTGACTAATCTGGTGAAATTAAAAGCAATTTTAATCTGAAATCTTTCTTGGTATGATTGGCAGGTGTTCTTTGTGGATGAAGGTCGAGTGAAGGATGTCTCCATCATCAAACTCTATGAACTTCCCCCACACTTAAAATCCTACCCTTTCCAGGTTTGTATGAAGGAGATGGACATTGATATAAGTACAGCAAACAAAAATACAGAAATACACCTACAAATGTATGAAAAGCAGGTCATTGGTATAAATAATACTGTATACAGGGTTATTTTTGCCGTGTGTAATATTTGCCCCTCTTCACTTGCAAAAAGTTTCGCCCCGTCTTGAATTCGCCCAGACAAAATTCTGTTAAAGAGAGATAATTTGAGACATAGGAGTTCGCCCAGTCTTAAATTCGCCCGCCGACAACAAGAGCGAAAGGGTTGAAAATAAAGTGAGGGCAAAAATTTCCCTGTATACAGTAAGTTTTTTTTAACATATACATTTTATCTTGAATTTAGACTGTGGAGGTGTACTTGTGCAGGCTAAGACCCATAGACAGGGATGAAAACTGGACCTCCAATGTAAGTGCTCAGTGTGTGACAGAGGGCTGCCAGTCTGTTTTGTGTTTGTACTTTTCCCTGTGACTTGGGGCTCTGTGTGTTGGATACTGAATGAATACTTTCCAATTTCAGGCTGATCAGTATGCCCATGAGTTATTGCAAGACAAAGTTTTGTTTGGAAGAATTGTTTTGAGGTATGTTTGCATTTGGTTCCCCATGAAGCTGTTCCCCATGAAATGTTCTCCTTTGGCCCCTCATCAATTAAGTCTTCAATACTCCACAAGTAAAGAGAATAACATTCCAGCTAACCCTTTTTTGACAGTATCGGACACACAGTGTGGTTGGATCCTTTGGTGGAAAGACAACACTTGAAGGGTTCCCAAACCACCATTAATAAGATGTACATCAGATCGGAGCTCTTACACAATGGATTCGCAGTGGATAATGAACAGGTATATGAAATCAAACAAACTACAGGTAAATGAACGATGTGTGATGTCGGCTTAGGCTAAATCACTTTTGTTCTCATTCATTGGTTGTTTTTTCCAGCATGTCCAAAACTTGTATGAATTGTGTGAAGGTTTGCTCCCTGTGCCTAACTTGGAAAACACCCAACAGAAGTGAGTTTTTTGTGTAAAAATATGGTACATGTAGATAAGAATGAGCTTCATTTAGATTTTATAGTGTGAATGATTATAGTATTGATGAGTACATGTAGTTGTGTTGATTTGTTGTTGTAGTTCAGAGCTGTCAGTAGAAACAGACCTACTGCCAGAGTCGGAGGAATTCCACAAAGTGTGCATCTCAGCATGTGATGACCCTGGACTCATCTTTGTCCAGCGCTGTGTGTTTGTCAAACAGTACGTGTTCCACTGTCCACTTGTCCATATCTTTGTCAAATGCTTTGGCATGCAAGTTATTTATGATTAGATTTTACGTTTGCACCTGTCTTTTCAAAAGTTTATAGTTTTCCTTAAAATTATGCAAAGTGTAGAGATTTTATACTTTTTTTTGCTGAAATGCCTAATCTGTCTCTCAATTTGAAGCTGATTTTGAATAATTTACATTCAGAATGGATGCAATGGTTGACACAGTCAATGACAGGCTACAGAAAGGGGAGTTCACTCCGATGAAGGCTTCCTGCTGTAAAGTGGGCACCATTTGTCTGGGGAAGTACACACAAGATGACACCTGGTACCGTGTCAAAATCCTGGAGGTAAGGAACTCTGTAATGTACTTGCCCTACATTAAGATTGTAGACTTGACCACTTGTTTTGTAATCTAACACTGATTTACTCGTCTGGTAATGTAAACGCAGTAGAATGATGTCATAAGTACCACTGGTGTGTTGATTGTATCCTATCTGCTGTTGGTTTTCAGTGCTTGGAGGAAGGAGACTACAAAGTGATATTTTGTGACCAGGGTGACACAGAAGTCTTGGCCTTAAACAGACTCAACCCAATTCCTCAGGAGTGTTATGAGATTCCTATGCTTGCCATTGAGTGTGAATTGGCCCATGTTCAGCCAAGAGGTGGATAACATTCAGTTAATAGTATTTTAGCTCACCTGAGCTGAAAGCTCAAGTGAGCTTTTCTGATCACATTTTGTCTGTCGTCTGTCTGTCTGTCTGTCTGTCCGTCCGTCTGTCTGTCCGTAAATTTTTCACATTTTCGACATCTTCTCAAAAACTACTGGGCCAATTTCAACCAAACTTGGCACAAAGCACCCTTAGGCTAAGGAGATTCAAAGTTGTGAAAATTAAGGACCACGGCCTTTCTCAAGGGGAGTTACGGTAATTAGGAATTATTGAAAAATTTTGAGAAATTTTCAAAAATCTTCTTCTCAAGAACCATTTGGCCAAGAAAGCTGAAACTTGTGTGGAAGCATCCTCAGGTAGTGTAGATTCAAAGTTGTGAAAATCATGACCCCCGGGGGTAGGGAGGGGCCACAATGGGGGATCGAATTTTTACAAAGAAAAATATTGGGTAAATCTTTAAAAATCTTCTTCTCAGAAACTAATCAACCAGGAAAGCTGTAATTTGTGTGGAAACATCCTCAGGTAGTGTAGATTCAAAGTTGTGAAAATCATGACCCCCGGGGGTAGGGTGGGGCTAAAATGGGGGGTTGAAATTTTGGATAGGAATATATAGAGTAAATCTTTAAAAATCGTCTTCTCAGAAACTAATCAGCCAGGAAAGCTGAAACTTGTGTGGAAGCATCCTCTGGTAATGTAGATTGAAAGTTGTGAAAATCATGACCCCGGGGGTAGGGTGGGGTCACAATGGGGGGGTTGAAATTTTACATAGGAATATATAGAGTAAATCTTTAAAAATCGTCTTCTCAGAAACTAATCAGCCAGACAAGCTGAAACTTGTTTGGAAGCATCCTCTGGTAGTGTAGATTCAAAGTTGTGAAAATCATGACCCCCGGGAGTAGGATGGGGCCACAATGGGGGGTCGAATTTTTACATAGGAATATATATAGAGTTAATCTTAAAAAATCTTCTTCTCAGAAACTAATCAGCCAGGAAAGCTGACACTTGTGTGGAAGCATTCTCAGGTAGTGTAGATTCAAAGTTGTGAAAATCATGACCCCCGGGGGTAGGGTGGGGCCACAATGGGCGGTTGAATTTTTACATAGGAATATATAGAGTAAATTTTTAAAAAAAATTCTTCTCAGAAACAAATCAGCCAGGAAAACTAAAATTTGTGTGGAAGCATTCTCTGGTAGTGTAGATTTAAAGTTGTGAAAATCATGACCCCCGGGGGTAGGGTGGGGCTACAATGGGGGGGTCGAATTTTTACATAGGAATATATAAAGTAAATCTTTAAAAATCTTCTTCTCAGAAACTAATCAGCCAGGAAAGCTGAAACTTGTGTAGAAGCATTCTCAGGTAGTGTAGATTCAAAATTGTGAAAATCATGACCCCCGGGGGTAGGGTGGGGCCCTATGGGCGGTTGAATTTTTACATAGGAATATATAGAGTAAATCTTTAAAAAATTTTCTTCTCAGAAACAAATCAGCCAGGAAAGCTAAAATTTGTGTGGAAGCATCCTCTGGTAGTGTAGATTGAAAGTTGTGAAAATCATGACCCCCGGGGGTAGGGTGGGGCCACAATGGGCGGTTGAATTTTTACATAGGAATATATAGAGTAAATCTTTAAAAAATTTTCTTCTCAGAAACAAATCAGCCAGGAAAGCTGAAATTTGTGTGGAAGCATCCTCAGGTAGTGTAGATTCAAAGTTGTGAAAATCATGACCCCGGGGGTAGGGTGGGGCCACAATGGGGGGGTCGAATTTTTACATAGGAATATATAGAGTAAATTTTTATAAATCTTCTTCTCAGAAACTAATCGGCCAGGAAAGCTGAAACTTGTGTGGAAGCATTCTCAGGTAGTGTAGATTCAAAGTTGTGAAAATCATGACCCCCGGGGGTAGGGTGGGGCCACAATGGGGGGGGGGGTTGAAATTTTACATAGGAATATATAGAGTAAATCTTTAAAAATCTTCTTCTCAGAAACTAATCAGCCAGGTGATTCTTTAAAATTGTTTAGACTTTGGCCCCTTGATGATTCTTGGGCCTCACAAGGGGTTTAGAGTTTTATGTAGGTTTATATCCCATACATAAACAATTGTTTAGAATCTTTTTGAGAACTGCAATGCTCAACATGTGTTATGACTTTAAAATCATCCTGTTAGAAAAGGGGCTAATGATAATAAAAATAAGAATATCAAGGGGGAAAAATGGATTTTCATTTATACAGGATCTACTTGTGTTATACTACTTTGTCCAGATAGTTTGTATTATGACTCCATTAAGCTGATTTCATCATACCTATTGTTCCTCAGGTGAGCGATGTGGCCCATGGGCCTCTTGTTTTACTTTAAATCTACACATGTATATGTCTCTGAAGAAAAAATATTTAAGGATGATATTTTTTATTTCAGGCAAAAAATGGGATGAAAAAGTTGGAGATGCAATTTGGGATATGACTCACACTGTAGCAGGAGGGAATAAACATGTGATGGCCAAGGTCATTCTGAATAGTAATCATTTTCTGCACAGTATACAATACATATTGATGTTGAATTGTATAGAAGTAATTTGAATCTTGTCAACAATGTCTATAAATCAATTGTCCAACATTCGTGTTATACAAGTTACATGTAGATTGCATGTATTTTACTTACATGTTAGAATTTACTATTATATTATCATTTATATTTCTGAAATCTTCCCACCAGTTTATTAATAACTTGACAAGGAATATATTTTTCAGCCTCTTTTAGACCTAAGTCTTAATGTTTGATAGACTTGTTGTATTTACAGGTCGTTGGGAAAAAGGACTCGGTTTTCACAGGTGTTCACAGGTACGTGGTGGAATTGTGGGATACCTACACTGCCAACGACATTAATCTGGCCCAGGAACTGGTCTGGTCAGGTCTTGTGGCACCAAAAGAGGGATCTAACCTTATGGTAAAATTCCATTTCCATCCTTATTAGTTACACTGTGAAATTCATTTTACAACTAGGAGTAACTGCCAAGAAAGCTTCATTTGTATTAGTTCTTACCATCTTTGCTTCATTTGTATCATTTATTATAATCTATACTTCATTTGTATTATTTAGTTTCTGTATAAACCTAAATTGTCTCCAAAATAAAAGAAATTTCTGATGAATTTGATTTTTTGACAAGTTATTTAAATCTTTTTTTTTTTTTTAACCAGGAAATGTTCCCCAAACCTCCAGTCATTGACTTCCAATTGTACAGAAACCCAACTCAAATGATAATTGATCTGTGTGCTTGTTTATATTGGAGAAAGGTATGGTAAATAAAGCCAATGAAAGAAGCTTCATGTAAGGGTGTTCTGACATTGTGTCTTCATTTCTTACTCCTTTTAATCAGTCTTGTTTGATGTGCCAAAAAAATGTGCTGTTTACAGTTTGATTTTTAACATAGAGAATTTTTGCTAACACTGTAGGACCAAAAACGCAAAACTCGTCCAGCTCGGGAAATACTTGACATTGTTGAAAAAGCTGTTAAAAGGTAAGTTAAATATATGGTCTGACAATTTTTAGGCCCCAGAGAACAACCACTATTTGAATCTGATTTGGGTACGTCTTTCTGTTTGATTTAACTTCCCCAACCCCTGGACAGGGTGCCATTTTAGGCTATGCTGACCTCCATGAAAAGAAGAGTTCTGAATAGAAATATGGCAAAGAAACTTAAACAGATTTTTCCTTTTCTGAATAAATTTTACGGCTATAAAGATCACACTGAATTTTTGATTGGTTTGTTTGTAGGTAATTTGTTCTTTTACCTATACCATGTATACTATGGTAAATAAAGACTTCATGTGTAGCTTGTTATTACAACAGTCAGAATCAAATGTTAAGATAGCCAAGTTCAAGATCATATTATATATATGTACCGTATTTTCCGGGGCATAGGCCGGTATTTTTTTTCAACGATGCGGGAGCCCCGGCTTATCCCCCGGGATCGGCTTATCGTAGGCTCAAAGTTGAAAAAAAATGAACAGTAAAATACAAAATCCACTGTTTTTATCCATTGTAGCAGTTTATTATGAGGTTTGGT
Source organism: Magallana ariakensis (assembly GCA_020458035.1). NCBI lineage: Eukaryota > Metazoa > Mollusca > Bivalvia > Ostreida > Ostreidae > Magallana > Magallana ariakensis. The sequence continues at coordinate 41,008,098 of CM035814.1, read as the reverse complement.
TTTTCTTCCGTTTGAACTATTATCGATAATTGTCCCGATGATAATTTGTGTAATGACATCGTGAGTAATAAAATGTACGATGTATTTCTTTACAATCCAAATCAAATCATATCTAAGCCAAGCGTTCGTGTCTGAACTCTGGAAACTGGAAGCGTAGTAAAAAAGAAAACGAAACTGTGTAGAATGTAAAATGTCGGAATTTTTTCATGTCTGCGTTCGTGGGAATTGTATGATCAATTTAGAATGCTTTGGTTTTTTTTACAATTAATTTGTATATGTTCAAACATAAATTAATTTCCTGTTGGATGAAATAACGGTATTCCAGTGTCGTGTGTATATATACAAAGGTGTGAAACCCTTGACTTAAACACAGCCTGGGGGCACGTAGTGTACACCGTTACACTTCATTGCATTGACTGTGTTTGTTAGCATAATAACTTCTTTGCGTAACGGCAAGTCACTATTTAATTAATTAATGGAAAAGAACACAAATTTAATATTTTCTATGTGGTATTTCGTTTTCTCAATTATATCGATTACGGGGGATAACTCTATTTGAATATGAAACCACGTGTTGAGCTAATGGACGCCATACCCCGAATTTACAAGTAGCTTTCAAAGTATAACTTGATCAAATGAAATTTAGCAATAAGGTATTGATAAAATATAAAATGTTTGGTAAAATATTATACATAATCTATCAAACAGAACCACGGAGGTTGGTGTTGCAATAAAATTTACAACACATATGTAACAGTGTAAAATTACAGTACGTAACGTTAATATATACCGACGAATACGGAAGAGACCAATCATGCACAAAACGCAGATATATTTTTAAAAATTACTTAAAATATAAATGTTTAGCAAATCAAATAATTCTAATTACTCTTTTGATTTTCTACATCGATATTCTGAAAGTATATATTCGATGACTTCCTTGATCAGCGGTCATACTTTCACTGTAGTAATCATCGATTAAAAATCGGCTTATCCCCCAGATCGGCTAGTCTAAGGATTTTTGCTGAATTTTGTCTGAAAATGAGCAATTCGGCTTATGCCCCACATCGACATATGCCCCGGAAAATACGGTAGCTTGATTATCATACCATTTGTTTGGTTGTAATGTTCTTTTTTTTTAAGATATGCATGGCTCTTTCATTCCTAACATTTATTTTTGGCATCTTTATTATAGTAGTCCATTGGACCTTGTGGGCTACCGAGGACTTGCTGCTATAATTAAGCTGATTGGTCGATTGTCAGATGACAATGCCCACAAATGTCTTCTGAGGAGTCTACTGGTCGCCGCTGAAGCCAGTGACAGGTAGGGACTGTTCTCGCAACTTAGAAATATTATATCAATAACTAGTCTATACTAGTTGTGCTTTATAAAAGCTCTTCATTATGATTCAAGGGACTTTTTCTAATATTACCTTGTATTTATATTATATACTTGTATATACATAAAGGGGTTTTGATTGGACACATTTAGTTTCATTAGTTCCAAGTTTAGTTTTCCATTCTTCTCTGTACACTACTGTATATCCGAGTTTTTTTCCACATGTCACAAAAGTTGGGAAATGGCCAGAATGTGTTACTTTTATATTTGTGTTAGTCTCTTTTGGCGATTTAAAAAGTTTCTTAAAGCAAATTATATAATTTTTGCAAATTGTATATTTTGCGATGAAAAACTGATCACAAAAAAGCGATAATTAGATAATTGTGAGAATTACTGGTTATACAGTATTGGTAGATGGTTTCTTTTAAATGTTTCAGTTATTGTAAGGATTTTAATTTTATTATCTGTGTAGACTAGCAGAAGAAATTGTGAACCAAGATGGTGACCACAGTGTGATTCAGTGCTTAGATCAGGTCAGACTTAGTTTTCAGTCCTCTCAAATTGATGCATGTTTTTTTTTCTTCTTCATTTAACCAAAATGGTCTCTGTTTCGATAGCATGTACCCTTTAAGGAGTATAAGAATAAGGCATATTTTGAAAGAACAGATATTACTGCAAATGTAATGAGGTTAATCTGTTGCTTCTTTTTTAAGAGTACTTTGAGAACTAGTATATTCAATTTATATTTCTACTTTTAGAGTGTGGGAATGGTTTCCTAACATTTTTATCAATCCATATTTCAAATTAAGTACAATTATAATTCATTGCCCATTTCATACTTAAAGAAAATTCTTATATGCACATGTACTTAACACAAGTCATACATTTGATACACCAGTACACATTTGCATCTTTTACTGACAATTGTAGGAACTATGATTTCTGATTTATTCTGTTGTTGACAGAGAAGCCAGCCAGAGATCCAGTGTCAAGCAGTGGATGCTATATATAAACTGATCAGCTGTAACAACAGGTAATTAGTCTTACCATCGGCATTCAGGCCAAGCATTCCATTTTAGGCAAGTTTCTCCCAATTTTTAGCAGTTGAAAAGGCAAACATTGATATTGTGTGGATTTCTAACATACATATATGTGTACTATATGTGTGTAGCTCAACCAGATTTTGTGACTAATCCAATCAACATACCATTTTCTCCTGTTTTTAAGTACTGTGGTAAACATGATCAAAACAAACATCTCTGAGAGATAAACTGTTATAATTGTGTATCTCAATGATGTTAGGTTAGGGTTCCTTCTGTAGTTTGTACCTTATGATATCACACAAGTAGGTGAGATATTACTTTTAATCTAACATTTTGTTAAAAGAATATTAGCAAATTTGATATTAAGATTTATTAGATATATTAAATTCTAATTCTTACTGTATCAAAAACTTACCTTGAAATAAGCATATTTTCTGATTTTCATAGATCCAAAGCATATACACTGTACATGGCTGCAGATTGAAATAAAATATACAGGAAATTATAGTGTTGTTTGTAGTTAAATCTTTTTTTTTCTTAGAATAATTTATGTATGATTTTTTAATGGTTGAATAAAAGAACAGCCGACTGACTGGAGCATTTTTCCTGTTTTAGGTTTGTGAAGGCCTTCAGTGACGCCTCAGTCCTGGAAGTTCTTTGTGAGATCCTAGAGGTGGCCGACGAACCAGAGGTCTGTGTTCTTCTCGTGAATCTGCATTATAAATATTTTTTTTTCATGAAAACATTTCTTTTATAGTTTAATTGGCACTTACTTTAAACTTAAAAGCAAGTTAGAGATAAAATGTTAAAACTGATCATTATTCATTATTTGGAGATGGTGAGAGAGTAACTCATTATATGTGTTGCATTAACATGTGATTTTTTCTTTTTTCTTCTTCACAGACACTTTATGGAATAGGGAGAGCACTAAATATCATCTGTAAAAAATCCAAAAGGTATGTGATCCTGCATGAATATAGATTGAATCAGCTGTTTATAAGGGTGGTGCATTAGGTAGTACAACAAAGTACATTATCGATTGACTTAGCTGCAATAATGTAGCCCTCTCCCAATTTTTTTTTGTGGGGGGGGGGGGGGGGGGGAGAGGGCTACAACTCCATAGGATCTCCGTAATATGGTTCACTCCCGCAACAATTTCGGCTCAAATCGTATATAAATGAAAATAACATTTGCATTTCTTACCTGAACTCAAACATTGTAGTTCTGTATGTCATAAATTACGAAAAAAATATAAAGTTTAGTCCATATATCAGTTATTTTTTGTGTATGTCAACAACACAAGTTGAATTTGTCCGCCATGTTTACTGACCTTGATCGGTTTTATTTTGGGACAGTCAATGAGAATTCAGTTGCGGATCTTGAACTGAATATAGGAATTCCCCTATTTTAATCATGAATAAATATGAATTTTACATTATATACCATTTTCTTAAATGGTGTTTTAGTGATGGAACGAGGTAAGATCGCTTATTTACATTGACATTTACGTTATCAAGCCCATCAAAACTCCAAGCTTAAATCCCATAAAATCACGTGAGAACTGTCATGGCTGCTAAAAAAGACGAACTGGTAAACATGCTGATGTGTTTTATCTGGTTTCGATGTATATACGGTTAGTTTGTTCAACCTGAATTAAAAAATCATTTTATCTTAAGGAAGTCAAATATAAAAACGATCTTTTTAGACCGAAGTCAGCCGCATGAAAAAAAATTAATTTTGCACCATTACGGAGATCCTGTGGAATTGTAGCCCTCTCCAGTAAACATCAGATATAAAAAATCGGAGAGGGCTACATTATTGCAGCTACGATTGACTGTATCTGTTTGCAATATCTTTATTTTGCTGTTCGCTGTATATGTTAAGCTACTGGTACTACAATGAACATGCATTGTAGCTTATATTAATCTGCAGGCATCATAACTGACACTCATTTTAATTTTTAAATAAGATTCTTACTATATATTCTAATACACTAAAAATTTTTTTTGTGCATAAAAAGAATTTTTGTTGCAGACACATGGTTTAGAAGATAATATTTTGAACCTTATGAAGTTACAGAAGTCTGACATTTGCCATAAAATGTACTTGGTTTAAAAGTTACCTTTACAGAAATTTAAAGTGTTTATTATATCTTTTGTAAAAAGAATATGTTTTTTTATAAAAAAAAATTCAGTTGAAAAAAATTGGCACATTTGGTAGATTACATAATTATACTGTGATTCTGGATGACTACTTGGAAATAACATACTAACCTTCTCTTGAATATAATGGGGTTTTTTACCTATGAAATTAAAGATGAAGCAAGTTACTGTGGAATCATTTAATTTTGTGGGGGGCCAATTTTCATGGATTGTGTGTTTTTTGCTTGTTCGTGGGGATGTAATTTCATGGATGTGTCAGTTTTCAGTAGAAAAACTAAATCTTCTTTAATTATTTTTCATCAAGGATGTAAATTTGTGGGTGAGGGCTACCCACGAATACCACGAAAATTGAGCCACAGCAAATTCAAATGATTCCACAGTAAACAAGAATAAGCAGGAAATACATGTAGCTTGAAATGAATTTACTTGAATGTTTTTGAGATAAATATTTATATGGTTTGCATGAAATATTGTAACGTACGGATGCGCTAACTGGACTATTTGCTCTACTTTAAATATACAAACACCGTTGAAAGTTTCTATAAATTTATTACTCCGAAACAGAAACAAACAATACTGTTCAATTCACAAAGTCTCTGGTAATTCACAAACTAACTATTGACTATAATTGGAATATTATCCAATAATGCATTCAAACTAATGTGCAAGTCTAACCAGTTTAGACCTAATATAGTTTTCAAAGAATATTTCCAAACTGGTTAAATAACCAGCAATAATATAATTCCAACAGGTATAAATTAAACCAGTAATGTTATAAACACTCAATCCTTCCCCTGCTTCCAATATTATACAATTAACCCATTAAATAAAATAAATAACACACACCTGCTACCGTGGTGTACTCTTATAAAACCCGCTCTGCAACTCTCGTTTTACAACTAAACACGTCATTAAATACACCAAATGATGCAAAATGCGCCGACCAATCAGAAACATTGCGCAGCTAATCATCAACCAATCACTGGCGATACTCGATGCCCTTATTCTCACGGGTACGATAAAGTTTCACATGAAATATAAACAACAATTAAAAAAATAAATTATTTGATAAACATCATAACTTTAACAATCAACAAAGATTAATAACATATTATTGAATTTGCCGCTAAATACTCATAACATTTACATAAAAGTGCATCATGGGAAACCGCACTTCCGGAATAACAAAGGAAACGTGTAGCTAGAATGCTAGGTAACAAAATACCGATTAATAGAAAAATAAACGGCCTTTTACATATGTGATCATGTAAGAAGTATTGTAAATTATCTGTTATACTCTGTGTAACGTTATAACAACATCGGAGTCCTAAATTTACAGCAAGTAACATGTACGTGGCGAAACACATCGTCTGACACAAAATTGGGGGAAAATGTCAAAACACAATAAAAAAAAATAATAACACCACGCATGTAAGAAATAGTTAAACATCTTATTAAATGCACAATATTTGTCACAAATATACACATGCCATTATATGTAAAATGCAGCAATAAAGATGGCAATATACTTGGGTCAAAAGATTTTGTTATTTAGGGGATTGATGTGGCCAGTGGGTCTATTCTTTTTACATTTACATGTATGAAAAAAATTGCAGACCCATAGTTAACTCCAATTGAACCCCAAAAGTAAACCCAGGGTTTAATTGGGGCCTGCTCTGGTGTTAGGTTGGGTCTGATCGGTACTGTATCAAAAAATTTTATACTTTCATTTTTTTTTATTTTCTAAAACAAAATAGGGAAATGAAGTTATTTTTGAAATTCTTACAATACTTAAAAATTTCAGCATTGCATGCTATTAGTTTACAGGGAATGAGAGTCCAAAGTCCCATACCTATACAAAATAATAATGCCGTACAATTCAGGACAAGGCATTGTGAGGTTGATTGTGTTTACACAGTAGATTGATGCATCATTACCATTAAAACCATAGATCTAGTAATACATGCACTACCCTCGGCCTGCTTTGGGTTGGTTGCCAGGCACTGCAGTAGCTGCCTGCACTCATTTCTGGCTCTAACAGGACAATGCAAATTTCCGAAACTTCATTTTCTCATCATATAGCTCATCGCTTCCTCATCATTTCCTTCTCTCTTCTTTTGATAAAGGATTGTTTTTTTTACAAATTTGTTTAGTATGTGCCAATACCGGAAAAACCACGTTCGTCTTCCGGGACAACAAGATTCAGTCATCAATGTTATAACACAATCACGTTCACAACTACCTGTCTCTACAAAGAAGTGGTAAGTGTGAACGCTGACGGGGGCAGGCTTCACTCTCTCTGTAGTCACTGTCGCTAAAGTAGATAATAGTCAGACTCTGAACAAGCTAGGACTTGAATGAAGCTACATCTTCCCACAGCCCCTCTTATACAGCTTTTTAAATGAAATACATACTGTAAAGATTGACTGATTTGAGTTGTCTTGCATGATGATTAGCGTAAGAGTAGAGCCATTTAGCAATGGTCATTCTTGCTTGCTCCTGCATTTTCAGTAGGGTAGAACATTTGGGAGTCCTTATTCATTAAGTGTGTATTCTTCACTGTTTACATATCTTTGTTTTATATTTTTGTTTGCAGTGCTTCTGATATTGTGTACCACTTCAAGGTCTGTCATTTAATTGCGGCGTCACTGGAACGCACCACCGACCTTGAGGCTTGCCGAGCTCTCCTGGAGTTTCTTGTGACACTAGTGGATAAAAATGGGTATGATTGACAAAAAAATAATATTATGTACATAAAGGTCCCATTGATTGCTGTATCTTTGCACCAACATGCTTAAAAGTGTGTATATAACAGAGTATAGAAAAAACTTATGCTTAAAAAAACATAGTATGCACTATGGAGAAGAGAAACTGTAAAATATTGGTACATTCAAGGTATCCGATCTATGTTAGGACCTTTTCTAACCTAAGCTTGCATGAATATTCATCATGTATTAAATACTTTGATATTATTTCAAAGCATTTTAGAGTAGAAAAGGATTTACCAAAAAAAATTTTCAAAAATGTGTTATTACCTAAGCAGTAATTAATGAATATTGCATTGAGGGCTAAGGGGACAAGCAATTTTTAAAAATGAAAAAGTAAATGCTAAGAATATATCAATAAATGCTTTGGTGAAAAGATTTATTTAATTATTAGAAATAGAACAACTATTGAAAACAAATTTATACCGGATAGATTTTTTAGAATTGTTTTTTATAGATTAAAAGCAAAGGGGGCAACTCTTCAAGAGCAGGAAATGGTATTTTTTTAGGACACAGTTCGCTCTTACATACTGATACTTTTACTTGAAAATTATATCCAAGTATACCAAGTACTAAGCCCATACATATCTGTATGCATCCAGATTCATTAAATCTGGGTCTATTATGGTTCGGATACCTTAATGACTTAGAAGATGTAAACTTAACACTTATAGGTCATAGTGGCCAAACTCTAACACTCTGACCCTATAATGATTGCTTTCGATTGTCACTCATTAATCATTTTCACACCACAAGTCTTTAAAATCTGTGCAATAATGTAGTAATGGCAAATCTCGTCTGATATTAAAAGAATCAAATTCTACATGTAAATGACTAGTATTTGTTTCAATTCTCAACATGTAGAATAATTTACTTCACGATTTGAATGTGTGATACAGAAAATGTTCTCAATGCCAAACTGATTATGATGGAGGAACAATCTTTTTAGTGACATTGGAAATGATATCTGTGAAATTGTGCACAGTATTGTATTTGAAAATTATGTTTATTAAACGGTCTTGAGTTAGATCAAATGACCTTTCAGAATGTGTTTGTTAACACTTTGATATATATAACACAGAACACATTTTTTTTACTTCCTCAAGAAAACAAGAACCACTTCACAATGAAAAACTTGCCAAAGTTGTTGTTTCCAAGATGGATTCCTTCTTCACAGATGACGTGGTGAGTTCACAGTGTACTCTAATATTACCAAAGCAACAAATAACTCAGGAGAAATTTTTTCCTGGAACAAAATTTTATTTGGCACATTGTGTATAAATCACAGTGTTTAAAGTTTTATATTTCTAATCACTATATTGTCATGGTGAATAATTGAATAAAGGTCATAAGATTTTTTTGCTTTCATAATAAGTTCTATGTCCTATTGATTTTTTTGTTCAGAAAGTTAAGCACAATTTTACATTAGCACAGCCTTATGCATTTTCAAGCAAGCATTAAACAACTCCATATCACAGTTCATCATCTGTAATGTCTGGGTTCCAGTGATAATTCACTGACTTCTGTACATCTGACAGAAGTTTTCGGTCTCTGGTTGGGCCATTCTATCGATGACCAGTCTTCTGGTAGGGGACTCGAGGAGAGCGGTCACTCCCTCCCCGGGGGAAGTCTGGAGGATCAGGTTAGATAACTCCTGAACCCTGGACCAAACCTTCTTCCTATAACACTTGACCATGTATTGGTATCCCTCAATAATTGAGAGTCGAAGCAAGTACTGGCGTTGGAATTCATTCTGCCCAGTCACTGAGGCCTGGAACAATCTCTGGTCGAGTTCCTTTTGAATGCTTTCTGAATTAAACAGAAAAAGTTTGCCATAGAGATTTAATGTCCTCAACCCAATTAACTTCCAGGTCCCTAATAAAAGTCATGCAACCTATCTTAGCTAGAAGTTATATCCTCTTCTTTTGACACCATTTATTTAGATAATAGGATAATAAAGTTAGAAGTATTGGTTCTGATAGCTCCAGTTTTCATACAAGGGAATTGGTTGACAATTCCTCAAAAAATTTGTTGGAAAGTTTATCCTACTTGTGTAACACACACTCCAAATTAACAAGTCTTAATTTTTTTTTTTAAATTTATCAAATTCATAATTATGCTTTGACCTTTCAATGTGAATCAGAGCAATCTGGTTCAAAAATAAAGGATAGAACTCTTTCCTCTTTACAAAATCTTTATACTCTCAAAGAAGAGAAAGAATGTTGATATCAAATGATGCTGACATTTAAACAGTTTTTGCTTACAAACAATGCCACAAAGTTCCCATTTTATTCACAAAAGTCCAATTAATTTCCCTTTACCTTTAAGCCTATAACCATGAAATCAAGTTCTCAATTCTTTTAAAAATATGTGTATTAGACTTCTCCTACCTAAATGTTGAATTTTGCTGATTGCCTCATCATGGATACACAGCAAGGCTTTCAGTTGTTTGGCATTCTCCATTGTGTCCATGTGTGTGGGGAGAGTTCCAGTCTGTCTGAGGGTAGGGTAGTGTGTTGTTCTCAGGGTTGGGACCAAGATTGAGCCATCCTGAGGTGTGTTCCATTATAAGTAGTCCTGAACCCTGCTTCACTCACTTCCAAGCACTGCTTAGAGTTAAAACACTGCCCTGATAGAGATCTAATCCAAGGGACTTAATTTAAATTCAGGTTGAAGGGGGAGTAATAAATGGAGTTATTTATTCCATTGAGGAACCCATACGGGGATATGACAAAGGAAGAAATCAGAATTGGTTTAGGGATTTGTATAAAACACTCAAAATAAATAGTAATTTTGATAGGCTTTGTATAGGGGCTATTTACCCCCTGAAGATAATTACTGCAATTATCACCACATTGAGTTTCCTAGAATAGGGGTCATTTGTGTGGGATTTACAGGTAAGATGTTTGTTCACCTGTTGAGTGCTGTAATCACAGTCAGGGATCAACAGGTGAACAAAGGGCCAGGTTAACAGGTGAAGCCACATCCATTGTCTTGGGGCAGTGCTAGCCTTTGTTTTGAGTGGGGAGAAACTGTGTATTGTTTGTCTGCCCCATTTCCGGGTCTGTGTCAATTATCAATTAGGGCAGTTGTGGGTATTCAGTGGGCTCTGAAAAGTGCAATAAATTAATATTCACACCATGGTTAGAAATAAAAAATAAGAATATTCAGACTTAATTGACAGTTATTGAATTTTTGGCATCTTGACTACTATTTTTAAGCTACATGTATTTGATTTCTGAAATAATGAAGTTATTTATATTGATTTCAATTAAATATTTGATGTGATGAAAGTTTTAGAAAACCTAAAATGTATGAAATTGTACTGGCATGTGACCAGTTCTCACCAAGTACCATATCTCACCAATGCATTGTTACGTCAGTTTAGTAACACATAAAATTATATATGAAAAATGACATAACAATGCACTGGGAAGAAGTGGTACTCGGCAAGAACTGGTCGCACACCAGTGTCATATAATACATGTATTGTAAAAAAAGTTGAACTGGTTTGAGGATGTAGAGTTGAGGTTGATTGGGAAAACTTAATGGTGGAGATCATAGAAGGTGGTTATTACAGGGCACTAAATCACTTACATTTTACCAGTTTTCCCTCACCCAACATATTTAGAAGTGTTAAAATCTTCTCTTTTTTACCACTCCTTTAAATTGTAGTGTTTTGCATACTTAATTGGTGGACTTTGTTTTAGTGCATTGCCAGTGGAGTAAGATACTGTGAGAATTTATGCAAGGAGAACCGGAGGAAGAAGACGTTCCTGTTGGAACAAGGAGTTGTGGTTATTCTGAAAAGGTGGGTTATAGTTCTTTAAAAATAACCCCCCCCCTTTCTAAAAAACACCCCAAAAAAGCAAAATAATAAAGAAGTTTTATTTTTTAAACAATGTATGCATTACATTTTATTTCACTGGATAAAATACTTATGGTTTATTTTTAATCCTCATATTTTAGAGGATTTTAATCAAAAGAATTAATTGCAATGATTTTTAAATGTCAAAAAAATTATTTAATAAACCAATAATTGATAAACAGGTTCATGATTTATACCAAAGTCTTGAAGCACATATACATAAAAAGCTGTGGTTTCATTGTTGGTTGATTGATAATGAACATAGACTGACATTTTGTGTGTTAGGGCCATCAAACAAGAGAGGCTGAGTGTGGAGACCTGCAGGAGATGTGAGTGGCTGATGAACCACCTGGTGGTCCAGGTCCCCATCTCAAGGGCCCTCAACAACCAGCCCATCCACCCACACAAGTCAGGGGCCCCGCCACACCAAAGGTAGGTCACCACCACTAGACTAGGAGGGGTTGATAGAGAAACCTGTACCTGTAGGTCACCATCACAATACAGGTTTGGGGTAGGGGGGTTAATGGTGGTCACCTTCACTAGACTGGGAGGGTGTTAGTGAAACCTGTACCTGTAGGTCACCATCACAATACATGTTTGGGGTAGGGGGGTTAATGGTGGTCACCTTCACTAGACTGGGAGGGTGTTAGTGAAACCTGTACCTGTAGGTCACCATCACAATACAGGTTTGGGGTAGGGGGGTTAATGGTGGTCACCTTCACTAGACTGGGAGGGTGTTAGTGAAACCTGTACCTGTAGGTCACCATCACAATACAGGTTTGGTGGAGGGGGTAATGGTGAAGTCACCAACACTAGATGGGGGAATATGGGGGGGGCAGTGAAATCTGTACCTGCTTACAAAAATCAAACATTGTAATATCATCAGTGGTAACATATGCATACAGGAAAGGGTTTTCATTTTAAAGAAGTACCGGTAGTTGTCGTTATTTTTTAATAATGGGTTGATGGGAAACACTAATAAATAGAAATGGTCTTCATTTTATAAAATGGTTTTAAAAAGGTCTTGCATTCTTCTTCTTGTTCAACTCATTTGACAAAGATAGATGTTTGTTGACCATTTCATAGGTTGGTTCCTAACATAAATTGGATCCAGAACAAACGCAATATCATCCTGGAGATTCAAGTACCGCGAGCAAGGGACGCTCCCGTAAAACTCACTCCTAACAGTTTCATGTTCAGGTGAGGAAGATATGAGGATTTCAATTAAACTAACAGCAGTTAGAAAAATATTGAATGTCTTATTTATAATGATTTCTTACTACCTTTCTTTGAATTTATTTGTATGTGTTTTATAGAGCTGTTGTGGAAGATACTTTATACGAGGCAATGTATGAACTATACAGTAAAATTGTACCAAGTGGCTGTTATGTGTCGGTCAATCGGTCAGAGGTTCAAGTCAAGCTGAAAAAAGAAGAGCCAGGGACCTGGCCACGCCTCCTCAAAGAGAAGACAAAGGTATGTGTACAATCTGTACATGTATTGGCGTTTTGTGTTATTATATGAACCAATGTACAGTAAAACACGTATAATGAAGTGCTAGGGACGGGCGATTATGCTTCGTTATAAACATAATTCTTTATACACGTCAAGTTACAGCATGTTATTAAGTCAGGGGGAATGAAAATCACTTTGCTGTAAACGTCAATTTATTATAAGCGTGTTCGCTATAACCATGTTTTACTGTATGCATTTCTAAATCAGAATGTCATTTAATTCAGAAATGAAATTTCTAATAGCTTGCATTGGTCACAAGTTTCAGTATTTAGGAAATGTCAAAGCATATTTTTTAGGCCAAATAATGTAAATGTATCAAAGACATCTAGATAAATTTTCTTAGAGAAAGAAATTTAAAATTTAAGTTCTTCATATGTATATACTGAATTTAATTGTAGATAAGATGGTATGGGACACCTCCATGTGACATACTATTTATCTAAATTAACAATAAAATCAAGTGTAATTTTATAAATAGTTTCTGTCCCAAAATTGTCATCTAACAGCCTTGCGCAGTGGGCTGGAGGGTTCACTATGAATCTGTAAGTCAGGAGTTTGAATCCCGTTGTGGATTTTTAAATTTTTACCTTTCCAAAAATTTTTAAAACATATTTCTTGTTAAATATTGTAAATTTTGAAAATTCTAAATCCGTAAAATTATTTAAATTATAATGTACTTTAATCCCCATTAATATCGACAGACGTCCCATACCACCTTAAATAGTACATGCATTTTACTATATACATGTAGTCAATATATTTTTACGCAATTTCAGATTCTTGTCACTGCACTTGATTCATTTTGATGTTTTTTTTGTGTTGTTTTAGTTTCCCAATATAAGAATAAACTATGACAAGTTTGCTGGCAGCTCATCAGAGGAAGATGTCTCGGATGAAGACAATCCATTTGTTCTAAAGAAAAGTAAGGGCAGCGAAATGGTTAATTACAAAAATAAAGAAACATTTTATAATTTATCTTTACCTTGATATAATTTTTGCTTTTTTCGTGATCACTTTAACATCACAAAAATACAATATGTAAAAATTATATCTAGCATTATTTGCCATTAGAATCTTTTTAAATTGCAAAAAATGACTGACACTTATAAAGAAAGTTAGACTGACATATACCTTATTTTCTCAAATTTTGTGACACATGAAAAAACCCAGAATATGTGGTACAGTAAAAACTGTTGAATCCAGATGTTGTGCATTCCAGCATGTTGTCCAATCCGACAGAATTATTCAGTCCCTTGACATTTTCCTTTCATTTTATGTTTAAAAAATGTTGTGCAATCCGGATCTTGTCTATTCTGTAAACCACCCACAATGAAAAGTACCGACTGCTTATAATTAGTGAGAGTTATCTCCTGTAATTCGGTCACTCATCGATCAGCCTTATGCGGGATAATTACTGCTCAATTATTATTTTTATTGATTCAAAACAACTGTGAATATAAATCCAGACTAGCAACTCATTTCAGTTTATACCTTTAAGTCTTGTTTTAAATAAATAAGCATTTTTTTCAGCCAGAATTAGATTAAAAGTGGGGGTTGCGTATTATACTTCACCCCATTTTTTTCATGTCGTGATTCTGGATACAGGAGGAGTAAGACTGTTGATATCATTTTTAATGGGCATTGTATGGTTACACTTACAGAACTACATTTTATTCTCTCAAAATGCTCCATTCTTTATTAAATTCCTGTGTATTTGAATATTTATCCATTGTACCCTGCATCAAAACAGCCACCTGTTGACTTGTCACGTGGTCAATGTTTGTTTAACAATTTCCGGTGAATTAATTATGCACTGGTCTCGTGTCAGACTTCTCAGACTATTCAGGTTTTTGAAAATATATCAATTACAATTATTTAATTGAAAAATTATTTACATTGCATGTACTCTCTTATTCAGTTATTATTTTCCAAATAAAAAATGAAAATGAAAATCGGAACTGTAATCACGATCGAGAAGTCTAATATTTTTCAGAAGAATTGAAAATATTGTAAGAATAGACGATCAAGACCTACTGCATTAAAAACTAAAATTAATTTGCAACAATGTCGTTCCCTATAATCAGGCCAAATTTTTCAGAACCACTCTTCGCAGGATTAGACAAGTTTTACTGTATATGAATTTACAGAACAATAGTTTTTGTAAACATTTTAATATTTAATAATATTTGGAAATTTGGTTGGTAAAATCATTTTTTTACATATACAGAAAAAATAAAGAAATTCCCAAAAGACTTGAAGAAGCCTAAAGGGACAGCTGTAGAATTTAAATACCAGGAGAGTGAAGGAGAGAGCGAAGAGGAGGTAGATAGTGAAGAGGCAGCAATGGGCTTCAGGACATCGCTAGTGGATGACTATGACCCTTATGATGTGTTTGGAATGATATCATGATGTTAACGGTGATTGAGCTATCATTGCCAGTATTTTAAAGATGCAGTAAGCAAAATTAAAGGCTTTTACGTGTTATCAGTGTACAAGATAAAGGATTATTGCAGAATTCCTGGTCTGCTCATACTAATGTGTTCAATTTAGAAGACTACTGAGATTGTCAATTACCTGTTTATTGTTGAACTTTCATTATTGTTCATTGATATATAGTTTGGTCTTTCTTCATTGAAATATATTGCTTACATGCATCTCATCATCAGTACTTGTTAACCATTGTTATAGGTCAAACAGCATACACCATAACGTTAACCGCTGATACACAAACACTACTGATTTTATTAAGATTAATTTTGTTAAAAACTCTTATTTGTTATTTAAAATATTTTATTGCTTCAAGTTTTTTGATAATCTTTTGGCCAAGTAGCCTTTTTGTATTGGATATGTCAATCATGAATAATGATCTGATTTTTTAAGATAGTTTTCAGGTAATCTGAGTCACTCAGGTGACCTATTGTTATATCTTTTTGTCTGTCGGTTGTCGTTCATCAGTCGCAAACTTTTGAGTATTTTAGGTTATAAGCTCACCTGAGCTAAAAGCTCAAGTGAGCTTTTCTGATCACTTTTTGTCAGTCCGTCTGTAAACTTTTAACATTTTGGACTTCTTCTCCAGAACCACTGGGCCGATTTCAACCAAACTTGGCACAAAGCATTCTTAGGTGACAGGGATTCAAGTTGTTAAAATGAAGGGCCAAGTCCTTTTAAAAAGGGAGATAATTAAGAACTATTAAAAATTTGTTGGTATATTTAAAAAATCTTCTTCTCAAAAACCAATTGGCCAGACAAGCTGTAATTTGTATTGAAGCATCCTTAAGAAGTGTAGATTCAAGTTTTTTCAAACCATGATCCCTAATGGTACGGTGGGGCCACAATGAGGGGGGTCAGATTTTTACATGGTTTAAACCATGATCCTCGAGGGAAGGGTGGCCACAATGGGGGGTCAAATTTTTACATAGAAATATATAGAGAAAAAGCTTTGAAAATATTCTTCTCAGAAACCAATTGGCCAAAAAAGCTGTAACTTGTGTTGAAACATCCTCAGGTAGTGTAGATCAAAGTTTGTTCAAACTATAATCCCCATGGGTATGGTGGGGCCACCATTGAGGACAAATTTTAACATAGGAATATATAAAGCAAAATGTTTAAAAATCTTCTTCTAAAAAAAAAAATTGTCCAGAAAAGCTGTAACTTGTGTTGAAGCATCCTCAGGAAGTGTAGATTCTAGTTTGTTCAAACCATGTTTATTGGGGATAGGGTGGGGCCACCATGGGGGGACGGATTTTTACATAGGATTATATAAAAAATCTTCTCAAAAACAATTTGGCCAGAAAAGCTGTAACTTGTGTGGATGCTAGCATCCTCAGGAAGTGTAGATTCAAGTTTGTTCAAACTATAATCCCCATGGGTAGGGTGGGGCCACCAGGGGGGACAAGTTTTTTCATAGGAATATATAGAGAAAAATCTTTAAAAACCTTCTTCTCAAAAACAAATTGGACAGAAAGCTGTAACTTTTTGTGGAAGCACCCTCAGGTAGTGTAGTGGGGGATGGTCGAATTTTTATGTAGAAAATAAATTTGATCATTCTCAAAAATATAGTTATATTACTGCAAACATATTGACATTTGTTGATTATTAGTTGTTTAAACTGTGGCCCTGGTCATTTCTTGGGGCACACAAGGGGTTCAAAGTTTGATGTAGGTTTATTATTTATATGAACAGTTGTTTAAGATCTTTTTGAGAATGGCGATGCTCAATATGTGATATAACTATGAAATCATCCAGTTACAAAAGGGGCTCAGCATAAGAACATATGGCAAAAAAATTTGAAAATCTTTTAATACATGATCTATTTTACTTATTCATTGTCCTGATATTTTGGATACAGGTATGACTTCATAAAGCTGATTTTATTATGTCAAGTGTTGCTCAGGTGAGCTAAGTGGCTCTTAGGCCTCTTGTTTAACCAAATTTGGTGAAGGATCTGTAGATGAGGGGAAACGAAAATTGAAAAATTCATGGTTTTCAAAATCATGGCCATAAATGATGGATAAAACTGTGAAAATTGCTCCAAATTTTCAAAATTCTCTTCTTTACTTCTTGGCAAATAGCAGACTAACTAAGATGATGAGATAATAAAAATCTTTACCAATCTTGTAAAATGCATGACCCAAGGGGCAGGAATTTGGTGCTCGGGCATTGAATTTTTCTTGTAGTGAAAATGACTGAATTCTTCAGATGTCTTTTTTCCTTCAAGCTGACAAAGAACTGGTTATGATAAGTGTTTGGTTATATAGTGAATATGCCTGAATTGTTTGAAAATTCTCTCTACTCACGGGTAAACTACAGGTAAATGTATGGTTAGAATGAGTAAGGAAGTCTCTAACAAATTGGTTGAAGTACAGGGCATCTTATCAAGATTACCTCGCCAACCCATATAGTTTTTCTCATGTAATGACCAATCTGATAATGTGCCCGACAGTGCCTTAAGGGTTATCATCCAGTGTTCACATATTGAATGTACAATTTTTGAAATACAATTAACGTTCGGATCTGCTAATTCTATCATATTATATTTTTTCCATCCATTCGTCATAACCAAATATATTATTAACAGGATGGTGGTTGAATTGTAGTTTTTTATCCTTAAATTGGCATTATTATACTCAGATGACCGTTAAAGCCCACGCGCCTCATGTTTTAATGGCAACTGATATATATATTTTTTTACCTTTGAACTGTTTACTTTTCTAGTTACAACTGTTTATTATACGATATACAGAATGTATATTAAATTTTAACATCAACATTTGATTTTGTTATTTTTTTAATACTCTAAGCAGGCGTTGTCGCACACTACGTTTAAAATTTTAATGTACAGTGTACCATCTCTTTTCCTGCCGTAGTTGTTTAAGAAAACTAGTAAGCTTTGTTGAAGATTTAGGTTGATGATACAATCACAGTTGATTATTTTCAACACACATTTTTCAAAATGGGTTTTGATGTGATCAAGTAGCGGATAGAAGAGAGTAATGCGGACTCCGGACGGTCCGTAGCATTAGACGACGAGGATGCACAAAGTCAGGTCCAAAGTGTTGGAACTGCTAATATCCGAGTTAGCATAGCATACTCTTGACTTAAAAAGGCATGGTTATAATGGCTGAGAAGTTTGGATATAATAAAGTTTCAAAAATTACAGCTGACATACATACATAAAAGTATTTGGCTGCCATATTAGTTCCGATCGCTTCTCAACTGTCACAGCCACATGGTATTTATACCGGTCGAGAAAGTCACTGTTGGTTGCTTTCCGGTCAAGGCATTCAGGTTGCACGGACTTTTTATGCATGAACTACACTTTGTAGAATTTTTTTTCAAATATCACTGAACTTTATTTACAGCAAAGTATAAGTCTCATTTTCCGTTCTCTTACGTTTTCCCCAGTTTGCTGAATATTATATGCTGATGGATGGGAGACATTCTTCCTGTAATCAGTGTGAAAGATATACCTGGTAATTGAACATTTCTTTGGTGAATTATATTCATTCGTGTTTACTTATCATACTATCAACTAATTAAAAATCTAATCTCAGAAATTATAATTTATACATACATATATTTATTTCCAAAGTGCATAAAGTGACTCGATAATAAATAATGTTGGTGTACTTTTTTTTAGCAGGTCCTGTTTAAGGTGCGTTGACTTGGTCCCAAAATTAACGCACTCTGAATTTTTTTTTACCAAGTGCGTAACTTTTACAAAGTGCGTTGCCACCTAGCTATCATGAACAGTTCTACAATTTTTTTTCAGTTCATTCAGGAAGCAAAACAAACAATGTATGTCTACACAAATCTGAGTAAAATATATATAAAAGCAAAAATATAATTAAATGTTCACATGACATGAAAAATTCATTTTGACAGCTCTTTTCACAGTTTGTGAAGGAAGCTGATATCTTTTAATTCCTTTTTGTTTTGTTTTTTTAAATACACCAATAAAAAAAAGGCCCAGGGGCCACATTGCTCAACTGAGCAACAACAACCAAAACTCTAACCAAATAAGCTTTATAACACCAACAATAATAACGTGGACTTTATAGATATATCGATAACTTAAAAGTACTTTAAAACAGTTACTAATGGATTCGATTAAAATTGACATTGACGAAGATTAATAGATGATATCATACGGTAAAAATACAAAGGTCATAATTATGTGAAATGGCTCTTACATCCAAGTAACATAGCGATCGCTATTTTACGCATGGTTACTTACTAAATCATCAATAAATTCAAAGAAAGACATAAAACATGAAAATAAAGGCAAACTTAAAAAATTTTGACAAACAATCTGAAATATATGGGAAAAAATGTCATTGCACTGACGAGAAACAAAGTTACAAAGGCATGGTTCATTTCCCATCCAGATCCATCGGCATCTCCTTAAGATACATTCACTGTCGGGTTTATTGATAACACCAAAATATATTAAGCAAGACATATGCTCGCCCAAATATTCAAGATTGGTAAGGTGACCATTATTTATATAGAATAGAGCTCCTGACGTCTTGGTGGCGAGGAAATAATGGACTGTTCCATAGGGCGAAACAGAGGGGGTAGTCTGGGTGGTCTCGTGTTTTGCTGTAAATGACTGGTCGGGGGACTCTGTGGATACACATCATTGGACAGGAAACTGATCGATGGCTTCCGCTTCCGGTCCTGACCCATATTATGCAGCCTAGGTGGGTGACTGGAGATAATGGAGTTGTCCATTTTCGGCATCTTTTTCTTTTTCGTTTTACTGTGAGGTATGATTGAATGTTGTCGCGGCGGAGGGCTTGTTATCATCGATTTTTTGGCAAAGCACGGGAAACTGCTAAGGAAAGATTTATTCCGAAAGTCTTCCAACAAAATAAATACAACCAATTCCCTATTAAATTCAGCGCGATTATACTATACCTCTTGTATTTTTTCAAAACTAGGAAGGCTGTTATTGCAGAGAGAACGGACATAACCGTCGCCAATATTGCTATCAAAACTAGATTATCTATATAAAAAAAGAACAGAGCGCCATGTACATATATTTTTCCTCTTTGTCGCCATCATTCTGCACTACGTTTAACTGTCTTCGACTTAATTTATAGTAAAAAAATGACAGCTATTGATGGGACGAAATTACAGAATTTAAGTTAGTAAAATAATTCATTGTAAGCGTTAAAGATTGCATATGCCATATATAATGAATAAGTATTATATTGTGAATAGAGCTTTCTCGATTAGCTATATAATTATTTTGATTTTGATAAAGATAATATCAGTAAAAATGAAATCTATCTGCAAATTACCAGAGTCGTTCGGCTCTTTTTCTTCTTGCTACAACGACAAGTATAGAATTTGGACTCTTTAAAATATCTTATGATTTTTTAATCTGTCTAGTGTCTATATATACATTAATTCCATATTTTAATTTCGTAATCAATACTTTATGTTCAAATGTTTAGAACTTGCTGCTAACTTAACAATAACTTAACTATTGTAACATTTCGATTCACCCCCCCCCCCCCCCCAAGGGAGAAGGTATCTTCCTAAATCGAATGACCCAATAATAAACATACCGCTTTTAGAGTACATTCAAGAGTTTCTCTGTTGCAATCATACACGTCTTTGTCATATATCAACAAAATTTGGGGGTCTCCAAAGACCGTTCCGTCATAACTCATAGTGACGTAACAGCCAATCGCAGCCCCGGTATTATTCTCCAGCTTGTTCAAAGAAATGTCCAGGGTTATCAGGTTATAGTGATGAAATATAGCATGGGTGTAAGACACTGAGGTGTTGATGACCGAGTTGTTGGTAAAAATCTAGAGTAAAAAATATACATTTACAGAGGTCGATATTGGTCAAATGTAGGCTAAAATCTTATCGATAAAGGGACTTAGACATGTTTTTTATACATAAAATGGTTTACTTTTGCATTTTGACAGATTGACTAAAATTTGAATGTGAGAAATCAAATTACAAGCAAGATAAAAATGTAAGAAATCATTGTTATGTAAACAAAGTTCGAGTGTTACATTTCTTTACAAATAATTATTTGTAAAGAAATGTAAGACTCGAACTATAAAATGAAAAGTAAGGAAATAACATGTACCATTTCTAAATTACCATTTCTTTGACAAAATGACCCTGACAAAAAAAATGATTCAATGTGTTCATAAATAATATTATCAACAAAAGAAAGCACAATCTAATTGAAACTTATAACAATAGAACACATATGTAAACAATAACATTTGTTTACAAAACAAAGAATTTCAGACTTGGTATCTTGCTTGTAACTTGATATTTGACTTTTAAATTTTGACGAAGCACTAAAAAAAACCAATATTATTTATTTTAAACATTAAAAATGGCAAAATTATATTTGAAAACATTGAGCGCAAATCGTGTCTAAGACCCTTTTTAAAAAAGGACATAATCACGATTTTGGTCAAATTTTATTTTTCTATTTTGATTCTTTATTAATGCATATATAATGATCAACCAAAATTTTAATGGTATTCGTAGATAATGTTTGCAATGCTTCAGTAAGGCATTTCTAATAGTCAACCAAAAGAGCGTCAGTCGTTAAGTTATAAACGAGAAACAGAGCTCACAATTCTTTGTTACGTAAACAACTGACGGTTCGTGCCATTTATTTGGGTAAACATTGACTGAATATACCGACAAAAGTTCTTTTTCAAGCTAATTTTTCTATCTGCTAATTCGTTTTGAACATCAATAAACAGTTCCTTTCGTTTGTGACCTTCATTTTAGTTGTAAATCTGAAAATTTCTTTTCTACATTCTAAATGTAAACAAAGACATGACCAGAGCTTTAAATTTATTTACATAACAAAGAATTGTGAGCTCTGTTTCTCGCTTATAACATTACGACTGACGCTCAAATTTTGGTTAACTATTAGAAAAGCCTTACTGAAGTATTGCAAACATTAAAAAAGGAAAAAAACAAAAACAAATCTTGACCAAAAACGTGACCATGACTCTTTAACCATTTTTTGTTCATCTTTGACATTTTGAAATGTACATGTAATAAATAAACTTACGACAAAAATGGATAACTTTACAACAATGGAATCTGAATGGAAAAAGCCAATGACATAAAATGTCTGACAAGATCCTGGTGCTGAGGAGTCGCATAAACCATCGAATGGCAGACGGAACCCCTCGGGAGGAGAGGACAGCTGGATGGAACAATCACTGCCGATGAATCCCGAAAAACAATCGCACTTAGCTATAAAATATGTAGATATTTTCTGTTTTATTTCACTCTACTCTTCTACAGTAGTACCTTGACAAGTTTTACGGAATTTTTGTCAATATATGACATTACGCATACTTTATTTATTATGGTTACATTTATATAAAATGTTTATTTGGAGAGACTAACGCATAATGTATAAGAAAAACCTAAATTGCTATAATTTCAAATGAGCTGAATCAATGGAACTTGCGTTCAGTAATGGAGCTTATAATTACGTAGATGATTATCTATTACAATTGTCGCTTCTTCATAAACAGCATCGGCTACTCTCGCAATTACCCCCTCTCCTTCCATAAAGTTACCGTTTGTACAATTTCCATTTCCTGAACAATCTCGAGGACAGAGAACGGAGAAAATAATGTCAGCCAGAATCCGACCATCCGTTGTCGTATTGACGTAATAAACTTCATCATGCGTCACTTCCTGGAGACAAGCACCCTTAAAGGTAGTCATAGTGTCCGGAAGGTATGTAGTGTTTCCTGAAAGCTGAACAAAAAAGAAAAAGAAAACCTTATATGTACATGTGGATAAATTGTGTCATATAGAAGACAAAATTTACAAATAAAAACATAATTAATTCGAAGGTAGTATTGCAAGTAAACTTTTTAAAACTTTCATAATCAAAACACACGTACTTTTATATCTGCAATGCAACTTTCGATGTAGGAATTTGAGTCGATTTTTGTCAACGTCTGACACTCGTTGACCCCGAGGTCGATGTTAAAGGAGTTCTGACAGAACGTCCGCGCCGTACTCTCAGTCCAGCCATTCCTCCAGACAGACACCTAGTGAATGCAGTCAAGCTCATGTAGCACCCTCCTTAACACGAGGAGATTACAGCTTCTATGTTTACGATTATATATATCTTAAACATTACGACTACATTTTACGTTCTAAAGGTTCACGATTACATCTTTCAGTACATATAGTTCATAAAAGTTTTACGATTAAATTTTACTGTGTATATAGTTCTAAAGGTTTACATGTTACATTACATATACATGTACATCGTAGTTCTAAAGGTTTACCATTACATCTTACTGTACATATAGTTCTAAAGGTTTACCATTACATCATACAATACATAATTATAGTTCTAAAGGTTTACCATTACATCTTACAATACATAATTATAGTTCTAAAGGTGTACCATTACATCTTACAATACATAATTATAGTTCTAAAGGTTTACCATTACATCTTACAATACATATAGTTCTAAAGGTTTACCATTACATCTTACAATACATATAGTTCTAAAGGTTTGCCATTACATCTTACAATACATATAGTTCTAAAGGTGTGTCATTACATCTTACAATACGTATTATAGTTTTAAAGGTTTACCATTACATCTTACTATACAATAATAACCATAAAGGTTTACCATCATACAAATAACTATAGATTTAGTTGTAAAGGTTTGCAATTAGAACTAACATTCTATAGATTAACGGTTATATCGTATAGGTGTTCGATTACATCGAACAGGTAGTTCCAAAATGAAAAACTTTTTACCTGGGGTGCGTCCGTCTCGCTATAGTTTGGATCGTACGAGAGATCCTCCGTAAATCCCGCCTCTGTTGTCCTGTCCGACAGCACGGACAGATTGGTTGCTATGGAGTTATCCTCAGTACAAAGCACGCTGGGTACGGAAGTGTTAAGGATGACTTCGGAGCTTGTGGCGTTTAGTTTACTTGTACAAAGACTGTATGTTTCATACTTCCCCCTATTTAAACTTTTCGAGAAGTATGAGATTAAAGAATTTGCTACTTTGTGAGTTTTAGAACATGACATATTTCAAATTATCTATATTAACTCTGCATACGTACTTCGACGATAGGTTCGATTGTTTTGAAAATAAACTCTCGTTGGATTTCAAGGGCAGCCTGTAAATGGTGAAATTAGGAATATAATATTAAAATAGTAAACGGGTTTGAATTGTCGTTTATATATTATTTAAAATCTCTTTTATTCACCTCCAAGACAAAATAAATGTTTGTTCGTCCGTAGAGACGTTCCCTTGTTTTGGAATGAAATCATCGCTTTGGTCCCCATTAATCAGCCCACACAAACCCTCAGTTGAATCAATGTCAGAAACTGAGGCACGGATCCGGACACTACTTATCCACGTATCATCATACGACAAATCAAACGAAACTTTGGTTCCGGTCGGAAATGTGACCTGGAATTTAACGATTTTTATTTATTCTATCTTTTAAGCTTTTTGAAAAGTTTGGATAATCTCTGAGTTAAAACTTTATTACCTCAAATAGACGCCCTAACTTCGACACATGCAAATCGCTTGTTTTGTTGAGAGTTAGTTTTTCATATGGAAAGGTAAGGAGTTCTGTTTGTGTAGAGGAAACCTGTGCGCATGTCCTGACCACATAGAGGCTGAGGTTGCTTCTGACAGCAACCCCGCAATTACATGTTGCGTATCCAGCAACACAAGAAGAAAACAAGACATTGACCTGAAAAAAAAATCCCAGAGAGCGTAAATGGCGCTGCAGATGTCTACATAATATCTTCTTCTTATGTAAAACAAAAATATTCATATTATTTCTTTTTATTCTAAATTGTTGTCTAAAAAAAGATTATATAGTGCTTTTCAGCAAATTTTCTTTGTCCAAATCTACCCATCTATTTATAACGGATCCTTGTTCATCAGATACACCTTTGTTCCAAATAATTAAGAAACGTCTTGATGAATTAAATGAAGAATGTTTTACTACAAATGTACATTTCAAAACTGGGTCATGATGAATTTAGTCCAGAAGGTGATATGTCCAGAATATTTGTGTCCGAATTAATGAGGATGCACTGTATATTTCAATATAACTGAACATTTACAGAATAAGGTAGGTGCTGGTGTTTGTACATGACGAACTCGCCCGGTCTATGATTCTCCCAGCTCTTGCCATCAAACGTTGTCATGTGGGGGTCGTTGTATGAAGTGCACAGCTTCCAGTCCACCAAGTAATCCCTGTCCACTACTGTTGCCTTCAATTAACATGATTTTTGGACATTTTTCTCGTAAGAAAAAAAATGAAGGAAAAATATATATTTTGTTTACAAAATTGAGTTGGTATCTGCATACCTTTATTTCAGGAATGCTAACATTCCTCCAGATTCCGTTTCTGTCGTGAAGGTAATCAGACACGTTAAAATGGATACGACTTGTTCTGTTTTGATAATTGATCATCCCATCAGTATAACCAGTGACATTGAAGACAATGCTGGAATTCCCAGATTCATTGAAATCAAACGTCACTGCACATTGCGGACTGTCTATGAGAAGATCTTCCATTAACAGTCCGTTTCTGCACATCTCCGGATACTTTTCCGCTGTTGTCCATATATTCACGGGCAACTTGCAGCTCTGTTGTTTCATGGAATCGTTCAGTGACGAAGGACAGCTCAGAGGTACAGAGTTTGTCAAACGAATTTCTACCTGCTCACTTTCTTTGACCACTATCACCGAAGATTCTGACTTTACCAAACAAACACAACAATGTTATAATGCAAAGACAATAGAAATGAAGATGTAAAGTTTATTTTTGCAATATAATTGAACTTACTGTTATGCCTGCAAAATATGGCGAACTTGTGTTGTGGTAAACAGTGTTTCCAGATGTAGCATTCTTGATGGTGACAGAACAAGACACCTACAAGAATCTCTGTAGAGTTGTTAAAATGTACATGTAATAAGAAAAAAAGTAAAAGTTATCATAAAAGATGCATGCTAGTTTTTTCTATTGAAAACCTAAGGATAAAATGAATTATAAATAGATCTAAATACTCTGACACCCTATACTTACGTTAAAATTCAAGCTGTAATTATCGGCCCAGTGGTCTGTCTTCAGTGAAGAGGTGTTCATAGTTTGATATGTTAAATTATGTGAATCAGCTTTAGGTATCAAGACATTACCAATAAACCACTGAACGTCATACAAAACGCCATCTAGCGGATGGTCAACAACACATTTGAAAACTGGTTCCAACATGGCACCGTCGGAAGATTGTTCCAGAGAGGTTTCAACATGGACGCTGTATGACTTCACTACATGTATATGAATTATGTAAATTAAAAAATAAACACTATTTTTCAAAGCATGTGTTCCACATTACGAAAGCCTAGTGAGGTCAAATCAGAAAAGGTAAAAGATGGCGCAAATGACCATTGGGTTACACGTTATCGTATAATACGGTCTTTAAGTAAGGGTCAATGTTCAAGTAACTCTCCATTCCTTAAAAGTCATGGAGCCGAGGCCTCGAAGGGCCCGAGGCGCATTACTTTTAAGGAATTGAGAGTTACGATGACATTGACCCGCTTAAAATCCACTTTATAGATTTCTTATTTTTCCGAAAATAATTAATAATTTAAGATATATATTTGAAATGCATCACATAAATATGGAATAATATATGTTTATATCGTATACTTATAGAAAATATACCCTTTTCCGCCCGGTGCGATATAAACAGAAAATTCGCCTACCCGTGCGATATAAACACTAGGGGTGTGATATAAGATTTATATCACACCCCTCTCCGGCTATCTTCGGATGTTATATCACACCCCTTTCCGTTAATCATCGGCTATTATGACGTAGAGTTCGGTATGCGTCGTTCAACTCCGATCTCCGAGTATGACGTCAAATACTTAGGTCGACGTCAACTCGGTATACAAACAGCTGGCGCAAAAAATATTCAGGGAAAATATTAGAGATTGAATATATAGACACGGAGCGTTTTGTTAACAATTATCATTCATCACATAATGTTTTTTATTGTTTCTTTGATATTTTCTATAAGTATATGATATAAAAATCATAACATGGCAATTTTTATATCGCATCCTATATTAGCCCTCGGTCGCTGTATATCAGCCCTCGAGCCTGACGGCTCTCGGGCTGATATACAGCGACCTCGGGCTAATATAGGATGCGATATAAAAATTGCCATGTAATAATCTATATATAGCAAGATCTTATACTAGAAAATACCAGGTAGTAATGACTTTTTATCTTTTCCGTTAGCTCAGTGGTTGTTCTACACGATTAGTTTGAGAAGGTCCCCGGAAGGATACCCGATTGCGGCAATATAATAATTAATCTATTCACACTTTATTATTTTTTGTTAAGTGTTTCTTATGATTGAGGAGACAGAAAGAAAAACTGATATGGTTTTAGACGATTGAAACCCCTCTACATAATAAGCAAAACTCTCCATGGAGCGATCGAGTAAAGATCGAAAAATAGAATGACGTCACAAGTTGATTTTAAAATATCTAAATTGATTTATAATAGTATAATTATTCTTCATACCACACCCTAAATTCTACATATACTCAATTAGCAACTATGTGTTTTTTAAACTTACTTATAATTGGATATTTTATCCTCTCGCATATTCGCTAGACGAGCGTTTTTGTAGCGAGAGAACGCGAGCGGACTAATCATTTAATTATTTAAGTACGATATATCAGGGACGTATATACTAGTATATACGTCCCTTTTATATATATATATATATATATATATATATATATATATATATATATATATATATATATATATATATATATATATATATATTTCTACTTTGTTGCTGTAATAATAACTGGTGTATTGCAACCCCCCACCCCCCAAATTTCTATAACGATTATCACGTTGTACTATACATTTAATTTTTTCCCCTTTTTCAACATTGTCAAAATCACTCTTTTTGCACATTGATATTTAGTTGATATGCATCCCCTCTCCGTAAAGAGGAACAAAATATTCAATGAAAAATATGAAAACTGGTCATACACATTTTGCTCTGTAATGTAAATACATGTATAATATATGAATTATAAAATAACCGCACAAGAACAATTTTTTACATTTTGCTTTAATGAACAAACCAATACAAAATATCCTCAATTTCCCGACAAAGATTTAAACAATCAATTGCTTTCTTTGGTGATTCATGTGGGATATGAAGATGGCGACATTGCAGAAAAAATACATGTATGTATGTAAATTATTTCTGCAATGATCGTCATCTTCATAACCCGCATGAATCATTAAAGAAGCATTTTAATGTTTATATTTACATCTTTCTTTTAACAAATTAATAAATTAATTGTAAAAGTTAAGTTAAATTAACTTAATTACTGTTAATGTACATTAGTACGTTAGATAAAAGAAACAGCCAAATCGTCTTCTATGGCAATTTGAGACATCATCATGATAATTTCGTGCAGTCCGTGATTTTTCTTAAGTCGCTCTAGGTTTCGACCAATCGATAAACGGGGCGTGTAGATTTCAGCCCTATCAATTTCCTCAGTTTCAGTCGATGTAGGTTTTGACCAATCGATATACGGGGTGTGTCGATATCTCTATAGAGCTATGAATTAACTAAAGTTTACGTAAGAAATAGAGGGAATCATACTCGGTAGATGTAAATATATTTGAATGTAAACAGACATCAAACAACACATAATCAATGTGCAAGGTTCTGATATAAACACATTATGAAATAACAGCATAATCTATGAACTATAGTAGTTTTTTTAAGTGTGTCTTATAATTTGCAAACTTTGGATCTATTAATAATTTTTGTTTGTATTTCTTATATATATAAATACACGGTTCCCCTGTTCCCTACATATACACATGTACAAGAAAAATATAGAATTACATTTTTATGAAATGTTGATATCACAAAAAATCTAAACAAAAACTTTGTTACAAAAAGAATTTAAAAACAAAAAATACAAAACTGATATTTAAGCTTCGTTTCTGAAAACTAAGCATACATGTATTTCCTTTCATGCTTCTTTTCATAAAATACAAAATCAAAGATCAAAGTTAAAAGATTTACGATCTATTTAGCCTTTAGCAACATCTTCGCCAGTGTAAATATGTACTGCGCCTGTATTGATGCATTTCAAATAATGTCCATTACCCATACATTCGCATGTAGAACTGCCAAAAATTCCGTTCTAAAACCTAAGAAATTTTCGTATGCTTTCGGAATTTCAAGCAAACACGAGCAAGTATGAGCAACTGGTCGGCGCGCCAAACCTTGGACATTCACAAATGACACTTCAATTGTGTCTTTAAGCAGCAAGTCAGACCCGGTGCAGAATCTCATGAATTTTTTCAAGGTAACAATGTCAAGCTCTCTGACAAATCGACGTACATGATTTGACACAATCATTTCCTCCTGAGACATGGTTTCGGGAAACTTCAACAACGCTAAAACTTTCCTGGTTGTTGGAAGAAGACTTTCGTACATTGATTTCAGCTTATCTTCTGGAATGTCCAGTTTCTTAAGATAAAGACTGATACAGTCTATGACAAACATAGAAGATTGAATCAGTTCTTTATGTGCAATTTCTTCTAAAATCTTGAGAATGTTAGCTTGTTTAGGAACTCTTTTTATTTCGTGTTGATTTAAAATTTCAAGATAATCATCCATATCAACAGATTCAATGTCTTTCAAGGCAGATTTAAGACACTGCGCATCACATTCCGGAATAAACTTTAAAAATTCATCAAGTATGTTGCTTTTAACTGTGTTATATAGACATTGCTCTAAAAAAGCAATAGAAAGCTGTATAGGGAAGTATCCAACACTCTTCTATCCAAAAACAATAATTTTCCCCACGGAATGCCACTCAGACTCTCCAAAATCATGTCTCAGACATGGTACTTTGAATGCGCTTCCTAAAGTACACTCTTCAAAAAATGAGTTCCAGAACTCGCAAAGGATGTCCCTAGTAACACCCCCTTCATCTTCAGCAATTTCGGACATCCCATTAGGAAGTATCACGTCCAGAGAACAGAGATCTTTAAAACATTCAACATTTTTAAACTCTTGGATCATATCTTTCAGAACATGTCCTCTATGTACTGTTATTTTCCGTTCCGCAAGTGTTTTCGGAGGAGGAATTTCAGCTAAAACATTGTCATCTATTTCCTCATCTATTCCCGCCAGCTGTATTGCTTGACTCAAAATGTCATGTTCCGGAGATGCTGTTCTCCTGTGGCGTAAGGTTACGTGTAGATCAGGAAGTTCGTTTACTTCGTCTGACTTATTTTCATCTTGCAATATTTCACTGGCGTCCATCTTATTGTTTCCATCCTTTTCAGCATTTTTGAGTTCATTTTTTTCCGTTGTTGTAAAATAGAAACGCAATAGGGGAAGTTTTGTTTCATCATATATTTCTTTAACAGTCATCTCATTTCGATTACTCCTACCACTGAAATCTCTCAGGTCAGTTACAAAATCTGTAATTGGTCCTTTTGGTGATTCTCCATTAGGAAAAAACAATCTTATTCCTTCTTTTATTAAGTCATCTTTTGTTGCATTTTTTTTAATACTTACTTTTCTGGTACCTCCCCCCTTTTTAAGTCTTACTTGCACTCCTCCATGCATCCATCCTAATTCTATTTTTCTGGATTGCTTTTCTGCATTTTTATTCCCTATCTGCCTAGTTCTCATATCTTCTAGTTGCTGCTCTTCTTCTTCTTCTTCTTCTTCTTCTTCAGACAAATCATTAAATTTGCGCTTTTGTCGCGGGTCAATTTTTTTTTCTTAATACAGCAAGAAGATTTTTTCTTTTTGAATGCTGCTTTTGTTTCTTTTGTTTTTGTTCTACAAGCACTTGACTCTTATTCTATCACCATGCAAAGGAATGTATACTGAGAGCTCCTGATCGCTTATCGACGTTATAAGTTCAGGTTCTATCTAAATAACAAAAAGATCAAACATTATATTTAAGAGGACCTCAAATCATTGCTTGTTTCTTAAATTCAACATAAGTACACATTCACCAACGCACTAACCGGTATTATTATAGTTTTAAAACTGAAGAAACCATAAGAGTTCAATCTAAAATTATCCAAATACTTGTACACTGAAAGGAAAACTCCAAAATTTTGATAATTTAATATAACTTTGCAAGGACTTTTACAATTCTTGACTCATTGCAATTGGGTAGTATTATGTTTTTATTAGAAACTCAACAACTGGTGACGTAAGCACTACTTGTGCACAATATACAGGGTGGCATTAAATACATTTTTATCTAACATCCCCCTTTCTTTAAAAAAAAATGTGCAATTCAATTATAAAGTCCATACTGCCTTTCTGATGCTTTTGTATCTTCATATAGAAACGGAACTTCATAAACACATATAGAATAAACAAGTCCTAGTATCGTAGTTCATAGTGTAGTCCTTGAACTTTGATGGTAATTTGGCATTTCTCGAGCTGCCACGTACTTTGGTTGGAGCATTCACTGCACAATTATTGTCACTTGCGGGAGATGAGGTACTATCTCTAGAAGATGCCAATGCAGTTTGTGGTTCTGGAGCAATAGGCTGCTTTACACTCTCATTGTGGGGACGTTCGTTTGTAATCACTAACGGATCATCCTCCGGCTTGTAGAGTAAAATATCTGTTCTTTCCGCATCATAAGCCTCCTTGGTTGGTCGAATCTCTTTCCGGTTTCTACGGTATGACTTTCCATCTATGTCAATGAGGTATAACCTGTTCCCAAGAGATTGGGTACATGTTATGTTCCAAACTGCCAGTATTTATCATTAGGGTGTTTCTTCATTCGTACGTTTTTCCAATGTGTAGTTCTGGAAGGTCCTTGGTGTGTTTGTCATACTGTTGTTTAGAAAGTTTTCTCTTGTGCATGATCTTCTCATGGGTATTTGTGCTGATATTTGGTTCAAGTAGAGCAGCGGTTGTTGGTAAGGAATGTCTTTTCCTCCTAGACATCAGTCTTTGGACAGGACTACAATCCATATCCTTTGCAGGAGTGTTTCGCCAATCTAGAATTGCTTTCCAGATATCAGTTTTGACAGAAATACACTTCTTCACTAATTTCTTGGCAATTTTCACAGCTGATTCCACCTTGCCATTACATTGGCTGTGATATAATGATGAAGTACAATGTTCAAATTCCCAATCACAAGCAAAGATGTGGAAGTCCGACGATTTAAACTGAGGTCCATTATCAGAAATAACAGTATCCGGAATCCCATGGCGAGCAAACTGTTGCTTGAGACAATCTATCACAGTCATTGCTAATGTGTCTGTGAGGATATCTACCTCAAAGAAATCACTAGAATAATCTACAGTAACTATATAGTCTTGGCTTTGGAAATTTAAGATATCAACTCCTTATTTTGCCCACGGTCTTTTTGGTACATCATGTGTGATAATAGGCTGCTTTGATTGCTGGTCCTGCATTTTGTTGTAAATGCTGAATTCGCGTAGCTCAGCTGACATATTACCGTAGGCCAAAAAACTGCATTCTTGCCTTCCGTAAACATTCTTCAGTTCCTAGATGACTTGAATGAATTCTACTGAGCATGTCCGGGCGAAGCACTTTTGGTATCACGACTCTGTTGCTCTAATAGATCAATTCATCCTGAGTCGTTAACTCGTCACGTATGTTCCAATAGTCTCTGACTGCTACTGGGACATCTTCTTGACAGTGATTCCAGCCGGTAAGTATGATAGTCTTGAGTGTTTGTAGAACTGGATCACAATTAGTCATCTCTCTGATCTTCTGAAATGTTGAATGATTGATCTTTGGAATCCACTGACTTTGATTAATCTGTAAGATTGCTTGCGAAAATGCGTTGAAAATGTATTCGGTATCTGTCACAAAAGCTCTGGACAGAGTGTCTGCTATGTAAAGTTCGCTTCCTTTGGTGTATGTTACTCGTAGATTGTACTTCTGGAGACGAAGTAGCATCCTTTGAAGACGTTATTGAGCTGCTAATAAAGATTTCTTGAAAATTGTCTCCAAGGGCTTGTGATCAGACTGGACTGTCACGAGGTCTCTGCCATAGATGTATTGATCGAAATGCTCACATGCAAACACTATTGCCAAACATTCTTTCTCAATTTGGGCATAGCGTTGTTCTGTCTGAAATAAAGCTATGGACGCATACGCAACTGGTTGCCCTTGCTGCATTAGAGTTGCACCTAAACCAACTTCAGATGCATCACACTGTATAGTCACTTCTTCATTCACGTCATAGTACATTAACACTGGCTCAGTGCTGACTAGCTGCTTTACTGCTTTAAATGCATCTTCTTGTGACTCCCAGTGCCATAAGGTGTCTTTGACGGTAAGTCTGCGTAGAGGTTCACAAGTTTCAGATAAGTGTGGTAAGTATTTGGACAGGTAGGTCACAAGTCTAATAAGTCTTCTCGTGGCATCTCGACAACAGCTTTTAACTTATCTGGATCAGGGCACATTCTTTCCGAGGTAAGTATCTGACCCATGTACTTGACAGAAGTGAGTCGCAGCTTTAATTTCTCCTTGTTGAGTTTTAGACCTACTTCACGTGCTCTTTGAAGAAGTGCTTGTAAGTAAAAGTCATGATCCTTAAACGCATCTTCCATAGTCTCACCAGATCCGTAGACCAAGATATCATCCATAATGACTTCTGTATGTTGAAGGCCCTCTAATACTTCATGCTGCTTTCGTTGGAACTCCTCTGGTGCTGATAAGAGTCCAAATGGCAAACGTGTCCAGCGGTATCTTCCAAATGGAGTCTAGAATGTGGTGAGTAGACTTGATTTCTTGTCCAGCTTCACGTGCCAGAAACCTTCTTTGCATCCACCACAGTGAACACTTTGGCCTTGGATATTTTAGATCGAATATCATCTACAGTTGGCATTTGGTAATGTGGTCTTTTAATAGCAGAGTTCAAGTCTTTGGGGTCGATGCACAGTCTCAGTTTACCAGGCTTTTTAACAGCAACCATGTTACTAGGTGATGACACTTTCTTGATAACGCCTCTTTTGACTAGAGATTCAATTGTTGCCTTGATTTCTCCCTTAAGAACTTGGGGTACTCTTCTTGGCTGTCTCTGTACTGGTTTTACTGTCGGGTCAAGTTCAATGTGGTACTCGCCTTCAAACTCACCGAGTCCCTCAAATACATCCTTGAACTTATCAAGAATTTGTTCCTTGGACATTGGCTTAAATTGTGTTGACGTAGTTGTCAGCTTGTGGACTACATTGACAGCCAGTAATCCAAGTTTTTCACATGCTTCTGCTGAGAGAATGGGTGTCTGGTCCATATCGACTACATAAAAGTCAAGATTTTCTGTTTTCCAGACTGGATCACCTTGCATTTCAAGGTCGCAATGCCAAGAGGATTGAGTTTCGATTTCCCTCCATATAGCTTTAGTGTCTTCTCTGTAGGTTTCAGGGGGGGGGGGGGGGGTCGCCTGTTTGCATGATTCAAGCGTACTGCCTGAAGTTTATTACGTTGCAGGTAGACCCGTTATCCAGTTGACAGGTAACATTAGAACTGTTTCCACTGGCACTCATGTGGATTTTTACGCACCACTGTTTTCCAGACGAAGAGTTCACATCATATATAGAATCGGAGTCCGAGTCACTTGTGTCTTCATCTTGAATATTGTTCACACTTTTGGAAAGTGATTCTTCTTCTTACATTTCCAGCATGTATGTCCGAAATCTGGACATTTGTCTCTGTCGCGTGGATGTGTGCCTCCACAGTACTTGCACTTAATAACCATTGCACTGTTTTTTTTTGGCTGTACATTCTTCTGCTGTTTCTTCCTTTGACTTTTGAATGGATGTTTTTTCTCTAGGTTTATAGGCTTTGTCTCCTTTTAAACTGACGTATTTCACTTCTGCTTGTTCTGAATTGGTGGTATGACTGGTGTCTTGTTGTAGCTTCTGAAGCTGTGATGAAGTTCTTTCACTTGTCAAACACATTGTTGTAGCTTTGTCCAGTGTTAAGTCGGCTTCTCTTAACATTCTGCCTCTCGATGCTGTGTCTTTGGTCCCTAACACTAGACGATCTCGTATCATATCATCAGTCATGTTTCCAAATTCGCACGACTTCGCGAGTTCTCTCAGCCTGCAGATGTAGTCATTTAATGTTTCGTTGGGCAGTTGATCACTTGTATTTAAGATGTTTCTTTCATAAATAACATTTGTCTTTGGTGTAAAGTGGTATTGAAGTGCTTCTATAACTGCTGCTATATTTTGTCTTTCTTCTTCATTGAGATTTAAGTTCTCATAAATATGATAACAATCCTTGCCAATGACTGTTAATAATGGTGCTATCCTGATTGCGCGGGTAGGTTAAGGCAACTTAGAGTTTAATGATCGCCGATATAATGGTCATTTTAAAAATTGTTTATTTTTATGAAAACAGTGCTGAATATTAATATCAAGTGAATGTATTCAACAAGATATTATATTTTTACTTTGGAATCAAGTCGATCGTTAAAGCTGCCGTGCCATGGTATCACGTGACAGTCAAAAATAGATCATTATTGTACCTTAACAAAAAATCAAAAAGTGTAACACTACCCTGAAGTTTATTTGTATGTATAATACAATAATTCGATAGGCAATAAGTTCATGTTTATTAATATTGCTGCCAGAATCCTATTGTTAATCGCATAAAATAAATATTGTCATTATTTACCGGAAACCTCCTCAACTTTTTCAATTTCATTGAAAATACTACGTATTTTTCATTTACAACAACAAACCAAAGGATTCTAGCAGCATTTTTCAAGTATTTAAGGTCATGAGCTTTTGATATTTGCCAAATTCATCTTTCATAATCTTCGGTGTAGTGTTACACTTTTGTCTTTTTTGTACACACTGACAGAGGAAAGGCCGGTTAAGCCACTTAAATGTCTATCTGCTTACCTTATAACACTGGCTGATAAAACATAATATCCATGCCTGTATTATCCTGGTTATATCCTAACTGATACTCATCTAAATCTTGGGTATCTGTATTGAATAAGTCTTATTTTGGCATTGTTTACACTGCATTCCGATGATTTGTCTCCCGACATTGATCATGCTTGTGACGTCATCAATGTTAACGATACGTTATACAGAGAAATCGAAGATATATTCTGTTAAAAGAGCTTCTAGTGACATTTTACGCCTGTAGTTTTCATAATTTGGATCAGAGATAAAGTTAAAATTGACAGATTTCTTGAGTAAAATGACATCAAGCTGCTTATTGTGACATCATATTGATCAGAGGAATTTTTACTCGATTTGTTGCCTTATCATACCCGCGTGCGTCCTGTTTCTTGTCCAGGCCTGTGTCAAAACGAGCATTTTTCTTTGTACCAATAAGGAATTTAATGCAGTTCCTACCCAGTTAATATTTTCTTGTCTTCATTTCTAATAGAATTCTACCCAATTTTGGATCTTGAAAATCTCTTTGTCGTTTTTCTGCAAACCAACCAATGCAATCTCCGCTTTCTCAGTTACTTGGCTGGGGCTATTGTGACTTGGTTTCAAATCTGATCTTCCCATTTGGGAAAAAACTTTCTGCATCTGCATTCCGATGCTTTGTTTCTAAAAGGTGCTTAACAGTCATGTCGCTCAAGACTCAAACGGTCTGGCTAGCTGGTCCTTCGGGTTTATGAAATTTGAGATGAAATTAATAAAAAAAAATTGCTTTCCATATACATAATACCGAAACTGCATGACATTGAATCCTTACTTTAGCGAGAAGCTCTTTTCTTGTATCGCAGTAATTCCTTTTGGATTTCGCTAATAAGCGACTTGCTTATGCTATCACTCTTATTTTAATCTTGTTTCTGTGATAGTACAACTCCAATTGCATTTTCACTTGCATCGGTGTTTAGAATGAATGGCGTAGTAAACTCTCGGATAATAATCTTACTTCAGAAACATCACTTGGCTCAGTCGAGTTTCTAACATTTTCTGTTTTCTTTGAGTGTTTGGCAACTCCATCTGCTGATATGACATGGCCAAAATAATCAACTTTCTTTCAACATACTGTATACAGGGAAATATTCGCCCCGTTTTATTTTCGCCCCTTTCGTACTCGTTGTCAGCGAGCAACTTTAAGACTGGGTGAATTCCGATGCCTCAGATCATCACTCTTTAATCACAAATATGTCTGGGTGAATTCAAGACCGGGCGAAACCGTTTGCAGGTAAAGAAGGGCGAAAATAACACGAAGCGAAAATAACCCTGTATACAGTAATCATTTTGATGCTTTTCGTTTTAGACCTGGTGCTTTTAATTGTTCAAACACTGCCCATAAGTTCTTTATCATATCATCAAACGATTTGGCTATGACAATTATGTCATGAAAGTCTGTAGGTCTTGCTTGCTTTTCCGTGAGATCTTATGGTGCTATTAGGTACGGAAGGAGTGTTAATCTTCTGATGCCCTGTCCGAGTTCTGGCAATAATTTGGTCGCCTTCATTCTACGCTGACGTAATTGTGCTCGAAAGAGCTCAAGTCTAATTAAGAGGAGAAAATCGTTCGTGGCTAACTCATCATAGTCATTTAGTTCCTCTCCATACAAATTCCAAACACGCCTTGTGTTTTTCCTCTAAGATATGATCCATGGTTTCAGTTTGCTATTATTTACAAGCCTTGCGCATGCATCGATGCGAAATTTGTAATTTTGTTACGAGCTTGATACATTACATGTATATGTAACAGGCTAATATTTCGCTTACTTTCAGTGAATTTGATGCCTTTTTCCTTGATGCGAGTTTTTATTCCGTGTCCTGATCGCCTTGACAAGTCTTTGGGTACAATATTACATTTTTTATATCCAGATGATTATGCATACACATGCGCGGATCCAGAAAATTTTTCCAGGGGGGGGGGAGGTCCGAAGGGTAATTGTGTTTTCCAGTGGGGGGTCCGAGGCATATTTGCGATAATTTTACTATGTAAATTTAATAAATTTTCATTTTCCAGGGGGGGGGGGGGTGGGACCCCCTCCCCCCTCTAGATCCGCGCATGCATACATGAATTGCATGAGCATCGAAATAGAACAACTCATATATCGTTTCTACGTCATAATAAGCGATGATTAACGGAAAGGAGTGTATTATAGCAACCTAAGATTGACATAAAGAGGTGATTTAAAATTTTCCCAATACATACCTAGAGTTTATAAAACAGATAAGACGAATTTTCGGTTTATATCGCACAGGGCGAAAAAGATTTATTTTATAACTATACGATATATAAGTAAAATGAATACATGTGATAATATATATCATATAGTGATACAGTAATTTAAAAGGTATATGTAGTACGATGTTGCAAAACAATACTAGATTTAGCTGTATATTCGTACCAAAAGCATGAATGTATAAAAACATTTTGAAAATTGAAAATGAACGTTTAAATTTTTTTTCGGTGACTTTGCAATACAATACGGATACATTTAATTGGTCAAAAACACCAACCCCCCACCCCAGCCCCCGTCAAAAAAAAAACAAAACAAAACAAAACAAAAAACCAAAGACAATAAAAAATATTCAAAATAGAATAATCCTGATGCGGGAGCACCACATATTGAAGGCCTGAGATTACCACACGAGCCATTGCCCACGTCCCAATTATAATTTTTATACGAATTTAAATATAGGATATTAATATCAATTCTATGTACATGTAAGAATCAAAGATTTATAAAAGGGTCTGGCCACGCATAGTCACCAATTTTACACACCAATTGGACACACTTAAGTGTAAAACGCAAAAAGACACTAAAAGTTGCTTGCTGGGGGTAACCGTTGCCACGGTAGCCAAGGCTTAAGACGGAAAAAAAAGCAAAACTTACTTACTTTGAAGCCATATTAGAAGGTTTTGCCCACTAATGTAAACTATGAAAGACATAAAACAGCATTTGTCCTATTTTCAATTCTTATATTATATAAGAAAATTGATGGAGAAACCAAATACTTTTAAAATGTTACCATGGGAACCGTTACAAATTTTTGAAAAAAGTTTTTTGCGGTTTTTTTATAAGCCAAAATTGGAAACTATTAAATTTTTACATCTTTATCAATGTCCATACAATTTATATTTTAATATGAAAATTGACATCCGTTGATATGGTAACAAGGCCAAGAAATAGGAAAAACTGAGAAATTAGAGATGATTTTGATATGCTTTAATTCCTGATTTTAGAAATTTTTTAGCAATTGATTTGGTTGGAGCTTGTAAAAATATATCTAAATTTTTATTATATACCACAAAAAGCGTTGTTACGCAATAGGGAAGTGTTGTTGCTATGGAAAATTAAGTTGCGTAGAAAATCACAGAAATTCTTACTTTTTGAAAAGTCTATAGCAACGGCAGTTATTTTTAAAAAATGTCAGATTTTTTTCAAGTGTTGTTAAGTTTAGGAAATACTTGATTTTTTCTTACCAGTTTATTTTATATATCTATTCATTAAATGTGAATAATATCTATTCAAAAATGCCGGAAAATATGTAGTAGTTACCCCATATAATATTGTTGGTTATGTGCAGATACCCGATGGGCGGAGCCATAATGACACGAGGGAGCGTAGCTCCCGAGTGTCATTATGGCCACGCCCATCGGGTATCTGCACATAATCAACAATATCATATGGGTTAAGTTACTTGTACCATAGTTTACAATTATTCATTATATCTGATTATAGTTATCGGAAGTGCACATGCCTCTAAACAATACGGTACTCCGTGAATTTCTAAAATGACTTTCTATTGCCGACAAACACTTATTATTCTTTAATTTTTAAAAAATTAATAGCCATTAGGAATAAATCGACTGTTCGAATTCATTGTCATATTTTTTATTTTATATCTTTTTTTCCGACTTCTGGTATCGATATTTGCTTCAAAGAATTAAACCTAATTAACACAATTTCATGTTTACGAACCCTAAGTTGTGCAATGCTTCTGTTTGAAAAAAATTAAAAGTGGATAATGGTACATGTATATTTACTCTTTTTTAAAATCTTATTTGATACCGTGTATCAATTTATACATGTATGTTTTTAAAGGGGCATGGTCCCGATTTTGGTCAAAAATTATTTTCCCGATCTTACTGTTTACAATGCTTTAATAAGGCATTTTTAATAGCCAACCAAAATTTGAGTGCCATTCCCTGAGTTATAAGCGAGTTATAGAGCTTGCATTTCTTTGCTATGTAAACAAAGCTTTTGTTTACATTTTAAATGTTGGAGTAACAATTTCAGTTTTTAGACCTAAAATGAATGTGTTAAATGTTAAGAACTGTTTATTTATTCTTAAAATTAATAAATAGACAGACACGTCAACTTGAAAAAGATATTTTACTGATATATTGAACCTATGTAAACAAAAACAGGACACGAGCCTTGTTTACATGACAAGGAATTGTGAGTCCTGTATCTTGCTTATAACTCTATGACTGGCTCTCAAATTTCACCTGATTACTAGAAAAATTAATGCATTCCTAAAGCATTGTGAATAATAAAAACAGAAAAATAGAATTTGACCAAAATCGTGACCATGCCTCTTTAAAACATAGATGGGAAAAAAACCAAGTACATATATATACACTTAAAAAATCAATCAACAAAAAAGATATTATTTGAGAAATGTATGTCGCGAAACCGTGAATGATAAATGTCAAATCCGATTGGCTACCACTATTCACTCTGTCCGCAAAACAAGTTTACTATTCAAACGCGTTCTTATCACGTGACTGACTTTTTATAAAACCTTTATATAGGAGACCCCTATTTCATCTTACACGTGTTTCTCTACTTGTTCGCACACATGAAGACAATATTAAAATAGAGTCATTCTGACAAAGCTATTGCCGATATTGTTTTGTCTCGAGCTGCATATGATAGTTATTCGACGAGCTTAGTTTGAGTCATTTATCCGTGTTGAGCTTTGGCAATTTTTATCTGGAGGAATCTCTTACTGTGGATAGTATTATGGACGTGTTAAACAGGTTGGGAACAATTCCCCTTTAGCGAGACAGTCTCGCTAAAGCGAGATCATCCCTCTTTACAGTAATAAAAACATTCCCGTAAATGCGAGATTTTGATACATTTTTTCATTATTGTATTGTTTTCTTTAAACAGAAGAATATGCGGAAGCACATTTTCACATTTAATTGATAATAAGGGCTCACTTACTAGATATTTGTTTCAAACTTAGATATTTACAGCTGCGTTTCACTGAAATCAAGTTATAAACAAAATATATTCAACAGATTTCTTACGGAAGCCTCTAGCGGTAATAAATGCGATTGTCTTGTTAACATATTAAGTCGTACCAAGAACTATTCGTTCAAAATTTGGTTCATTTTATATTAAAATGTAGTTCATCGATTTTCTCTCATCATTTTTTGATTGTGCATTGATTTTTTTCTTTCAAAAACAAACATCTATTTAGTTTTCTTTAAAATATTTGTTTACCATAGGTGTATATAATATTGCTGGTACAACCTTCCGTAGTTTTCTTGGTCGTGCCGAGATCAAAATATAAAAGCAAAAGCAACCAATAATTACTACATATTATTTAATTTATTTTGCACGGTCAAACAGTGTCATCAAAATGAACACAAACTCTGATAGTTTTCGTTTTATAAGAAGAAAAAACATACTTTTAATTGAAAAATTCTCGTTCAATGCAGGAATACTCACGATTTCCACGATAAAAAATCATCCTATTTTTGTTTGCAGCAATGGAGCACTGATATTTTAGGCCACAAAGGTCAGTCTTGGAAAGTAAAAATGCTTCACGTTGTTTTTCTTACCCGGATTTTTTTATTTTATTGGGCTTTTTCATTTATTTGAAATACATCATGAAAATCTCGCATTTACGGGAATGTTTTTATTACTGTAAAGAAGGATGATCTCGCTTTAGCGAGACTGTCTCGCTAAAGGGGAATTGTTCCCAACCTGTTAAAAACAAACTTTGTTGCTGTTGTTTTTACCTGAGATAGTGGGCGGAGATAAAAAAAAATTGGGGTATGTACAGATAACCCGCACTTTTAACAATAGAAAACACGCCAAGCTATGGTACAAGATAATTTACCTTATTTTTTAGCTTGTTACATGTACCATAGCAACGGTTTTCAATTTTCATATTTAAATTCTTGATTGCACAATTATAATAGCGTTTACCAAAAAATCAAAGATTAGCTCTTTTTATTCAAATTAAATGAAGAAAACGTATTTTTAAATTTTTTGTTTAGTAACCATGGAAACGCTCTAAAAATATGCGTTTCTCCATACTGGTACTGTACCAGTTATCGGCTAAGACCAGTATATCGGCTTAACTGAGAGTTCGGGTTTATAGCACGCGACTATCTGAGATTTTTTAATTTAGTCCTCTGTTTTGAATAAAGATAAGTAAGTTTGCTTGAAAACTTTCTTGAATGTTTTAAACATGAGGTTAAACGATCATTGTTTACCGCTGATTTACAGCAGTGGGGGAAGTGACGTAATATGTTAAAAATAGAATATAACCCCTTTGTGATACATTTTCATCTCCCTTCTTTGATTTGACATATAATATTACTACATATTACATGTAGTACCAAAGGAATTCACTAAATTCTGAGTGATTCATAGCGCAGTTGAACGCCTGATTGCACAATATTATGCATTGAATAGTCTACGATTTTGTGTATTACCGTATGATAAAAAACGAATAATTTTATGAGATTTGTTTATGCATCATAACCCCTACGAACTTTAGTCTGACCCCAAAATGGGCATAATTCAAATTATATTTTGCAGAGTATCAAATCAACATGTACAGGGATTTTACTATGTTATTATCGCGAAGCCGATAACTGGTACAGTAAATCGTAAAAACTCGGCAAATTCTGGGCGTGCTAAAAAAGCACACAAAAGATGTTTGGGGTTCTAAATAATGATTTAACCTAACAGGTGCATAAACAAGGAGTATACAATTTAAAGCATGACAAGTTTTATTAAAAAATACCAAGAAATAAGGAAATACGAAAAGAAAACGTTAAATTTTAGCCGATAACTGGTACAGTGCCAGTAATGTTTTTCTTTCTTTTGAAAAATGACAACTATTTTTAATAATATGTTCTACCCTGGAAATCCTAAGTTTTGCACATTTCTCACAATATGTTCTCAAATAAGCATTAAAATGCCATTATTACATTTTTACCCTCTGTTACCATGGCAACGGGACCACATAGCAACAAATTAATGATGTAAGGCTTTTTTACTCAACAAAGTCTATCATATTGTCAAGTATAAAGAAAATCCGTGACTATGCGTGGCCACCGAATTTTGATTCTTACATAGAATTGATCTTAAGGTATCTCACTCCTCACGTTTTGATTTCATTGGGCAGATGATCATTATATTTTAAATGAATATGATTTTATTTATTTAATCATAACAGAAAGATTATTATTTCATAATTACACAACATTTTTAAAGAAAATTCATCTGAATTCAAAAAGCAAACAAGTTTTCGGGGGAACTATTTTTTCGTGCGGAAGGTTTTTTTAGACGAAAATGACAGAAACAAGCAATTTTATGAATTTTCAATATACTTTTCTTTTAATTATACTTTATTCATTATTCACATTTTTAACATTTGATAGGTTTGTAACATATTCTATAGGTTCTGTGTGACATGTACAAAATTAAATTTTAAGAGAGTGATAGACATTTAGCATAAAATCATGCAGATATATTCGGGATTTTCATAACCTTGAGCTATCGTTCGTAACACGAGTTATCTCTCCATTAGAGCAGGTATAGCGCTATGTAACCAGTATAAACAAATGGTTGAAATAAGCGTTTTCGTCTTGTTAAATCAGTTATTTATTTAAATTATCATTGTAAAAAAACGATTGTGCAACTAAAGGATGCTGTAGTACAAAAAAAAAAACCTCAGTAGGGAGCGCATTTAA
The DNA here is from genome assembly GCA_020458035.1 of Magallana ariakensis. Taxonomy (NCBI): domain Eukaryota; kingdom Metazoa; phylum Mollusca; class Bivalvia; order Ostreida; family Ostreidae; genus Magallana; species Magallana ariakensis. The sequence continues at coordinate 40,963,852 of CM035814.1, read as the reverse complement.
TTGTACCATCCAGGCACGTACCATGGTTTTTGAAAGTGGATTGGGGGGGGGGAGACTCATCCAAAAAATTTTTACAAACCAAAAAAAAAAGGAAAAAAGAAAATTACAGCTTCTCAACATCGTGAAATTCTTAATCCGTGTGTGTGTGTGTTGGGAGGGGGGGAGTATACTGTACTGTTCATACCATAAATCATAACATAAATTTCACTATTCATTTCCTTATTTTCACAGATTCACAATATTTTTACTTGCTCCCAAAAAAGTGGAGGTGGGGGGGGGACAACTTCATGTTTATTCACTTTTTTATATGTAAAGAACCTGGGGGAATAAGCCGAGGCATATGCCCACGAGTTGCCACAACACTATCACTAGTAAATTTCAAATGACAATGACGCATTTAGTATTATATGTGTATTAACTTCAAATATTTTTATTCCTATGCTTACATATCTCCAAAGAATTTATTATGTGCGTGCATATAGAATTAAGAATTCCTATCTTTTGTCTTAAAGTCCATAAATTGTAACAAGTAACATGTTTATTTTTAGAAATAATACTAAAAAATCTGATTTAATTAGCACTAAGTAAAAATCTATAAAATAATTAAGTGCATGTGTTTAATTCATAATAACGCAATTTTTACTTTCTTTACATCAAATGAGTTTTTCGAATTTAAACAAAGTAAACAAAGATATAAAAAACATTCACAACACGGAATCGAACACCTACTTCAATATAGTTATATTCAAAGAACTCCTCGCTAACCGCAACACCACGGAATCACATGTTTGAATCCATTAAAATAACAGACTCAATTTAGTACTGCGCAAACATAATTCGGTCTTTGCCATTTGATGATCATCTTGAAAATCGAATGAAGAAAACTTACTTTTTACCAAAGTCTGACTAAAGCCAGCCCCTACTAATTCACTTCAATGAAGTGAATTAGTAGGGGCTGGCTTTAGTCAGACTGTTTTTACCAAAGAGTGGGTCTTGGTACCATTTTTTTGAAAATTGAAAAAGATAGACAATTACATGTTTTATCAATATGCGTTCTTTAAAAAATGGTATGATGACCCACTCTATAAAAAAATATAGTCTGAACATTCGATTTCATTAGCATTTTGTTGCTCAATTAGCATATACATATTTTGATGTCTTCATATCAATTAAATTTGAAGCCAGTTTATGAAGGTTTTGGCAATACTGAATGCAAATGATTACGTATGTTTAAAAAATGTAACAAAACTGATATTTGTATGAAAAAAAATTTGGGCTTTTCAAATGGACTTATGTGGTTTTATGCCTCGGCTTATTCCCCCACGTTCTTTAAGAGTGGGGCAGCCCCCCTTCCCCCATTGATGCTACGCGCCTAATTTTTCGCATGTGACTTGCAATCATGTTTTCATTTAAAGTTCCGTTAAGATTTCGATCAAAAATATTCACGTTTTTATTTATATTGTTCATTCCATTCTTAAGTTTTCATAAAATGTTGATTCCTTCACATGGTGTTTGCTATAGATGGTACGTAAATAAAGTACAATTCAATTATATAAAGGTCGCTGAAATAATTGATAAAAGTAATAAAAGTAATAAAAGTAAAACGAACAAACAAACATACTACAGAAATTGTGTTTAAGCAGTCTCCTCAAAGGCTTGAAAGAAATAGGATCTCTTATTTTAAACCGAAAACAAATTCTAATTTCAATGAAATCTATATCATAAAGCACAGAGCTCTAATTTCAACGCTGTCATTCCTGTTTTGTTGAGAAATTCAAATGGTTGTCATTGATTAAACATTCTGCATGACAGGTACAGCTGCCTGAATTGATGCCTAGTTAGATACAAATAGTATACCTACTGCGTGAATATTTTTTTCATGAAAGCATGGCATTTCGAACGAATGCATCTCAACAGGCTAGCGCAAACATCGTATTTTGAAAGAGTGTGTGCGGGGGGGGGGGGGGGGGGGGTGGTGGCAGACCGACCGAAAACGCGGAGGGGGGGGGGGGGGGCGACCGACCGAAAACCATGACGAAACACAATAAAACATTAAAGTAATCACGAACGTCATAAATTTCCAATATCCCAGTCCGTGAAGTTGGCGGAGGGGGTGGGGTGGGTCTCGTACATGTATCTTATAGTTTAATCAGAGATATATATATATATATATATATATATATATATATATATATATATATATTATATATATATAATATATATATATATATATATATATATATGCGTACTACCCCTATCGATTGGTTTTGCGTCGTCCTCAGAAAAAAGATAGGGACAGTTCGTTAGGAATTTATTTATATTTTTATTTATTTATATTTCTATATTTGATTACTAACTTAGATAAAAGCCGATTTTTAACTCCAGCCCTCTCTATTACAATGGATAATAATGTATTTATATAACATCTTTCATTTCTGCGTAACAAATGGGTTCATTTTATCAGAGAAATCACTATAACCATCCATCCGTTAGCTCTAAAATTGTCAAAAGGAGTACCAGTATTTGTCCCAAAAATAGAATCCAAAAGTCGCAATGTTTGCTGATTTTCCTAATCAAAAATATGTATATCACGTTATACATGTTGTTGATTTTAATCAAACGCATTCTTTGCGTTCACTTTAATTTTTCATTAAATTCTAGATAACTTTTGATGTTTTCTGTTTGGTAATTAAAATATTATCATTTTTTTTTTTGTAATAAAAGTCGTATTTGTAAACTCCGACACTGCTTACTTATCTTCTTCGAATAACCGGAAGTAATGCATACCTGCTATAAGGGGAAGATAACTCTTTTAGTAACGATAACTCTAGTTTATGGGAAGACCGAATAGAAAATGTCAGAATTTTTTTAATCCAAATTTTGCGACAATTCTACTTTTGAAGCCATATATCTAAAATTTGACATCACTGAACCCCATGTTTTATTATGTCAAAATGATACTGAATACATATATAGGCAAACTGGATTAATCTTATAAAATTCTTGATATTCAAAAAGTTTTCATTTCAAATAAATTTGTAACTATTATAGAAATTGTCTATTTTAAGTGCAAAAAGGTCACACAAAAATTAATGCAGCTTTGTACAATTTTTTTTCGTAATCCCTCTAATCAGTGTGACAGTTGTGCATAATTAAAAACAATATTGGAGGAAATAAGTTTGCTTAATCAAAAATACTGACAACAAATCCTGATCAGGCTGAAATTGCATTTTAGGTGCAAAAAGGTCGAATTAAATTGACCATAACCCAAAGGAATGAACACTGACCCCTCATTATCTTTGTATTTTTAAAGTATATTTTGTCTACAGATTTCAATGAAATCCTTGATACAAAAACATTAAGGAGTCGGATACCTTAAAGAATACACAGCTCACTGAGACGTGGTGTTACATATTGGAGACCAGCATTATCATATTTTATAAAAATCAAAGTTTATGATCAATATAATGATATAAGAAAAGTGTTATTTGATATTATTAAACAATATGATGTAAATACTTGCTACAAAAATTTCTATTTAAATCATGTAATTATCATTAGCAAAATTCCAACTTTTAAGTTGAAAAAAATCATACACTTCGGTGCTATTCGCACAATTTTTTACGTAAATATCAGCATTTCTTTATTACATGTTTGAAGGTCATCGCATTAGAAATTAAAAATTCTAGCATTATAGTTCCAGAGAAGATTTAAAATATTTCTCCCTAAAAATTGTTAAGTTAAATTTAAATGTTTCCTTGTGCCAAGTATTTGACTTGGTGTTTCGGTTTAAACAATTTAGAATCTACACTTAATTAAAATCTAAAATCTGAGGTTATATTAGCATTCATAGTGCAGTGGATTTTGTACAGACAAATTTTAAAGACACACCTCCTTTTTCGTAATTTCATTATCATTTATTATTTGAAGCAGGTTTTGTTCCTTTTTTTATAAATCTTAATAATATTCTTTTAAGGAGTCTTTCTACCAAGTTTCAGCCCAATAGTTCAATAGAGTACAAGTCATATATGAAAACATTACAGACAGACGGACAAAAGGCGATCAGAAAAGCATACATGAACATTCGATTCAGGTGTGCTAAATAGGTTTTAGAATCTCTACTGACGTTAATAAAATACACTATATTAATTCGAGAGAATGGATTCTTCAAACCGTGGTAACAAATTACAATCTGTTCACTCATATTCTTCAAACCGAGAAAACGAATTACAACCCAAGTAACGGATTGTCTAAATCGAGAGAACGACTTGGTAATCTGTGGGAACGAGTTGTTTAATTCGAGAACTCCATTTACTTTTTTTTTTTTTTTTTATAAAAATCGACATGTCCATCAGGGCTTTCGTATTATATACTTAAGTTATATGAATTGTTTCTCAGTCTAGAGGACAAAGTAAATAAGAACATTTTTAAACTAACAAATATTAAAATAGTGATCAATACTCACCAAAAACAACATAAATTAAATATATATAAATCCAATGGAAAGTCATAGTTTAACATCTATCCAGGAAGTGCGCAGGCTTATTTTGTAACATATATTTATACCAGTGTTATTGTTGCTCAAAGGACGTTTGCTACTGATACATTTAAAATTTAAATTGATAGAATAACGATTACTATCAAGATACTTAGATTATTGAATGGAACTGTTAAAACGCCGCCCATTTATATGCTGCATTGTTATTTTATTCAAAGACGAGACGAATTTGATTGAAGTATATATCTTACAGGGTTAAATGTCTTGCTGAAAACCCTAAACCAAGACTGTTCTTCGCTAGCCAAGGGTTTACGATCCACTCCGCTCCTGTACCTACCAAGGGTTTACATGTACGATCCACTCCGCTCCTGTACCAACCTTAGGTTTACGATCCACTCTGCTCCTGTACCGGGCGGAGTGGATCGTAAACCCTTGGCTAGCGAAGATCACAGGTGCTTGGGGACGGGACCCCCCCCCCCCCCCCACAATATTCATCCCCACATTCCCGAGTTATTTTTTTTCATCATTTATTTTTTAAAATTATATGTTGATGTATGCTACACTAAAAAAAATTCACAATTAAACGCGAAATAAGCTATGTATTAAAAATGTATATACCACTGGTATAAAAAGAGAGAAGAAGGTTGGCAACTTCAGCAGACGCCATTTTGTAAAATTCGACACCTCGCTAGGAAATCCCAACATTATTTAACTGAAAAGAACTGACCGGCTGGAAGTGATGGTCGCTGTATTTCCACAAGTTATTAATAAATGAGGTGCAATGTTATGGGATGAGAATTGAAACGAGAGTTCGATGGTGTAAAATGTGAAAATAACACGACTGGATTTATTGAAAAGTCACAAAATAGCATTGCACCTCATTTATTAACAACTTGTGGAAATACAGCGACCATCACTTCCAGCCGGTCAGTTCTTTTCAGTTAAATAATGTTGGGATTTCCTAGCGAGGTGTCGAATTTTACAAGATGGCGTCTGCTGAAGTTGCCAACCTTCTTCTCTCTTTTTATACCAGTGGTATAGAGTACAGTTTTTATACATAGCTTATTTCGCGTTAATTGTGAATTTTTTTAGTGTAGCATACATCAACATATAATTTAAAAAATAAATGATGAAAAAAAATAACTCGGGAATGTGGGGATGAATATTGTGTGTGTGTGTGTGGGGGGGGGGGGTCCCGTCCCCAAGCACCTGTGGCGAAGATGTGCTTGTGCACATATGCATACAGTGGACCATTTTCTTATTTAGAGGCATGTGCAAAATTATTGATGATACTGAGAATGCAGATTTTTTTTGTAATTTATTTTTTAATCTCATTGAAAATGTATATCTCCAACGAATATAAAAGCTTTTGCTGTAGTTGGGATGTCGATTTTTATTTTATACATAGTTTTATCATCATTAAATCAATTATCATGACTATAAACCTTGTACTATAAATTGAATGCAACTCTGTTTATAAAGCATACATAACCTAGCTGAAATGACGATTTTTTATATAATGCAAAAGTTTTATCTTCTTTTGCCGTTAAACAACAAGACACAACAATCTCTACAACATAGTAATTAGTATCAAACTAAATTTGATCAAATATATATATAAAAATAATAATACAACAACTAAAACAAGAGGCCCATGGGCCACATCGCTCACCTGAGGAACAATAGATATGATAAAATCAGCTTAATGAAGACATAATACAAACAATCTGGACAATGTAGTATAATACATGTAGATCCTGTATAAATAAAAATCAATTTTTTCAACTGGACATTCTTATGTTTATTATCATTAGTCCCTTTTCCAACAGGATGATTTTATAGTAATATCACATGTTGAGCATTGCAGCTCTCAAAAAGATCCTAAACAATTGTTTATAAATGGGATATAAACCTACATCAATCTATGAGCCCCTTGTGAGACCCAATCGTCCAGGAATCATCCAGAAGCCAAAATCTAAACAATATTAAATAATCACCTGGATGATTAGATTTTTAAAGATTTACTCTTAATATTCCTATATAAAAATTCCACCCCCACTTTGGCCCAACTCTACGCCCAGGAATCATGATTTTTACAACTTTGAATCTACACAACCTGAGGCTGCTTCGAAACAAGTTTCAGCTTTCCTTGCTTATTAGTTTCTGAGAAGACGATTTTTAAAGATTTACTCTATATATTCCTATGTAGAAATTCAATCCCAAATTGTGGCTCCATTCTACCCCTGGGGGTAATGATTTTCACAACTTTAAATATACACTACCTGAGAATGCTTCCACACAAGTTTCAGCTTTCCTGGCTAATTAGTTTCTGAGAAGAAGATTTTTAAAGATTTACTCTATATATTCCAATGTAAAAAGTTGACCCCCCCCCCCTTTTGTGGCCTCACCCTACCTCCCTGGGTCATGATTTTTAAAACTTTGAATCTTCACTACCTTAGGATGCTTCCACACAAGTTTCAGCTTTCCTGCCCAAATGGTTTCTTAGAAGAAGATTTTTAAAATTTACTCTATATATTCCTATGTAAAAATTTGACCCACCCCCATTGTGGCCCCACCCTTCCCTCGGGAGTCATGATTTTCACAACTCTGAATCTACACTACCTTAGGATGCTTCTACACAAGTTTCAGCTTTCCTGGCTAAATGGTTTTTGAGAAGAAGATTTTTAAAGATTTACTCTATATATTCCTATGTATAAATTCGATCCCCCATTATGACCCCACCCTACCCCCCAGGGGTCATGATTTTCACAACTTTAAATCTACATTACCTGAGGATGCTTCCACATAAGTTTCTGCTATCCTGGCCTAACGGTTTCTAAGAAGGAAGATTTTTAAAGATTTACTCTATATATTCCTTTGTAAAAAGTCAAACACCCATTGTGGCCCCATCCTACCCCCGGGGGTCATGATTTTCACAACTTTAAATCTACACTACCTGAGGATGCTTCCACACAAGTTTCAGCTTTTCTGGCCAAATGGTTCTTGAGAAGAAGATTTTTTAAGATTTACTCTTGATATTCCTATGTAAAAATGCGACCCCCCATTTTGGCCCCACACTACCCCCGGGGGTCATGATTTTCACAACTTTGAATCTTCACTACCTGAGAATGCTTCCACATAAGTTTCAGCTTTCCTGGCCTAACGGTTTTTAAGAAGAAGATTTTTAAAGATTTACTCTATTTATTCCTATGTAAAAAGTCGACCCCCCCCATTGTGGCCCCACCCTACCCCCGGGTGTCACGATTTTCACAACTTTGAATCTACACTACCTGAGGATGCTTCCACACAAGTTTCAGCTTTCCTGGCCAAATGGTTCTTGAGAAGAAGATTTTTGAAAATTTCTCGAAAATTTTCATTAATTCCTAATTATCTCCCCTTGTAAGAGGGCTTGGTCCTTAATTTTCACAACTTTGAATTCCCTTAGGCTAAGGATGCTTTGTGCTTAGTTTGGTTGAAATTGGCCCAGTGGTTCTTGAGAAGATGTTGAAAATGTGAAAAGTTTACAGACGGACAGACAGACAGACAGACAGACGGACGACAGACAAAATGTGATCAGAATAGCTCACTTGAGCTTTCAGCTCAGGTGAGCTAAAAAGTTATATTGTATACATATAAAAATGCACGGATCCAGAAATTTTTCCTAGAGGGTCCGAGGGATAATTTTGTTTGCTGGTAGGGGGGGGGGGGGGGGTGTCCATGAGCCGTTTTTGGTAATTTTACTAGCCTATGTGAATTTAACAAGTTTGAATTTTCAGGAGGAAAGAAAAGGATACAAATGTATTACCATAATCTATGCACCATTTTCCTTTCTGAAATTCTTTTTACGTTATTATTCGGCATAGACAGGTTTTTATATATAATAACTTGTAGTCTAAGCCTCTGCACATGTTGGCATTCAAAACAATATTCTAAATTGTACATGTATGCTTCACTTCAATCAGAACGCATCATCGATGACATCACCTGCATTCACTGGATTTATCTTGTTACTCTTACTTTCACTGGATTCTGAAGTTGCCATAATTACTAGAAGTCTTTGTTTATTGGGACAACTATTTTCTTTCAGTACCTTTCAAACACTTTTCAAGTCATTTTTCATGCTTTTTATATATATATATATATATATGTTGGCACAGGTCTATGGTAAAAGAACTTTTTGACAAAATGAAATTAGGGTTATTCATGAAAAGATATTGTATCCATATATTATTCATTATCCAAAAAAAAAGAAGGAAAAGACAAAATATATTTTTAAAAATAAATATTATTTTAAAATAAGTAAACTAAAAAACACTCCTATATTGCACCATTCAAAAAAAATAACACAACATCACAACATGTTATAAATATCCATTTCAAATATGTGTTAAAAAATCATTATGACTATGAAACTTGTACCATAAATAAATGCAACTCTGTATATAAAACATACATGACCTAGGTGTAATCAACAGTTCTACAACTTTTTTTTAGATCATTAAGTAGGCAAAACAAACAATAAATATGGCTACACACATCTAAATAAATAAGCAGCAATATGATAAGTGTATATATTTGTTTTCTCTTTAAAGGTCCTTAACAGAACTACTCTAATTGTACATATAACATAAACAATATTTAATTTTGAGAGCTCTTTTTACATTTTGTAAAGGGAGTTTACAGCATTAATTCACAATCACTTCCCCCCCCCCACTTCATTCTTTGGTTTTTGGTTTACAAGTACACTTTTTTGTTGGGGGGGGGGGTGCTAACTGAAAGCAGATTCCCTCTTAATCCCCCTCTTCTACCCCCACAACCCATGGCTCTGCCTGAGCTTGCCACTTCAAAATGTAAGTCTTATCTTCCTTCATTTTGGGCCTCAGAGCAAGAATTTCATCCACAACCTCCTTCTTCAACACACAGTATACACAGAGTGTATGGAGCTGGGAGCACCGCCTGGCCAGATTGACCAGGGCTCTCTCCAGCTCTGGAGAATTCCTCGTCTGTAGGACGACCACCTCCAGCGTGTTCTTATAAAATGACGTGGCTTGTGTGACCTCCTCGAAAATCATGGTGAAGGTCTGTAGGTTCAGGACATGGACTGGGATTTCTGGTTTCATTATTTGGGAGACTCTGTGAAGGGGACAGGTATGATCAAAAGACAGCATCACTTTTAGATTTGGCAACTTGGTTACCAGCTGCTGCCAGGCTTCTGATGACAAATCAGTGCCATACTTCTCCTCTCTCCTACAAGATATGCCAAGTTCCTCCAAAGGGGTTCTATCATCTTCGGCAAGAGCCACTAATGTGTTGTCAGACATGCTACCATGAAATACAAAGAGCTTTTTCAATTTTCTGCATTTCTTCACTAGTTGGAAAATGCAGTTAGCTGACACTTTGCACACCAAAACTTTATTAAGAAGATTTAAACTCTCCAAAAATGTATGGTTCTGTGATAAAAGGTTTAACATCTCATCATCAAAGGCTACTGGCATTCCACTTAAATCTACATTTACTAAAGAATGCATAGGTGTTTCAAGTGCTTCAGGGTTGCGTCCAAATAACAGTTTCAATGATTGCACAAACTCTGCACCAGCATAAAAGAGAGGATTTTCACCAGTAAAGTCAATTTTAATGGAAGACAGTTTCTTGTTGGTAAGATTGGCAATTCCATTTAAAATATCCCGAGCAATGGTTCTGCAAATTTGTTCACTCTGATTTACTTTCATTAAAACATGCTTCAAATGGGCACCATGCATCTCCAAGCACTTCTGATGACGAATGGCTTGTTTTTCATCATTGCTTTGAATGATAAAGACAAAATCCTTCCAAAGAACTGGAAAGTGGAAGCAATCATTCCAAGTCTTGCACACAAATGATGCACGGAACTTGTCTTGGAGACTCAGATAGGAGAAGATCTGCACTACGATATGGTCAGGCAGAGAGTTCCAGGATAGGCCGTCTTCTTCTGGCTCGAGTTCCGCCATCACTATCTATACTTTTGGTAGGACACTAAAACATAATAAATATATTGCTTTGATTTATTTTGAAAAAAAATTTACAAATTATATTGAATCATATCAAATATACATAACATGTTAGTGAGTTAATATCCTCAATATATTCAACATAGGGTACAAGTTATTTTAACCCAGGATATAATTTTACAATCACATTCCTTGTAATATTCATAAAAATAATAAAACAATTTAGTTTACCTTAAATTAAGTAAATTCCTTAGTTTTCAATAACAAATTATCTTAGTCATTTCTTTAATATTTTCAGAATACAAATTGGGGATTCCTACAAATTGTGTCATAGCACACAAAATTTATGTGTTAGCGCCAAAAAAAATTATAGGCTATTTACAGTATGTAAGTAAGTAAGCCACAAACAATTTCTTCAACGCTAAAATGTTTATTCAAATGGCACTAGTGTATCAGCTGATCAGCGCAATGTATGACTAATACGGGACACATGAGTCACTGAATAGGTAAATTTACAAACAAAACCCCCCAAAAACCTGGTTTGAGTTAAAAATTTATAATGAATTTGTATCCATCATCCGTATAGAAAAAAATTGCTGGTATTCTTATTTTTTTATAAAATGATTTGGAACCATGAACCAGGAACCAAACCGATGTACATACATTTACCTACAATACTATAAAATTGGTAATTACCGTTATTACGGATAAATTCTCTTATTCTGCATACATGCACGACAGATATGCGTTGCATTTTAAAGTTTCACAGTATAATTTACAGAATCCAAAATTAGCTCAGCACCATTCAGAAAATATAAGTTTTTAGTATATATACATGGTTTTGACAAAACGTACCTCACTGTCCTCAGTACTGTCAGTGAAGTTGTGTACAAGAACTCTCTACTATTAGAAGATAGAAAAACGGCGTCGTACTTTCATTTTCACTTAGTTCAGATTACTCTACTCACCACATTATATGTGAAGTTTGTGACAATGAGCTGTTTAGTGCAGTACTCAGACAGTGAAGATGAATTATCCGATAAGGAAGATCCAGATTGTATAGGAATGAAGCGTAAAAACCCAACAAACTTCCAAGTTTGCACAGAAAATAAGAAGAAGTTGAGGTAGGTGGCGTGTTATATAGCTTGTCTCATAAATATAAGTGAGGTTATCACGGTAGAAGGATGTGTATAATTGTTTTAGTTCTGTTACTAAAAGTCCATGCTTTGTGGTGTTATGTTTTTCTTAATTTACAGGTCCAGTGAGTGTCTCCCTCTCCCAGATTCAATAAAAACTTTATTTTCCTCTGGGAAGAAACACGAAGACAATCCCGAGGTTCATGAGGGAAGAATTCGATCTTTTGAACATTTGGAAGGAAACTGGGCTACACATATTGGTGTTTTATGTAAGGGACATAGATGATGATATAGATCTCAAGTTAACTTAGTTAAGTACATGTATCTGCATGCATGCATTGATTTACGTTGGAAACTTCACAGTTCATGATTATTAGACATGAAAAGAAATAAGTAGTATATAAATAAAGATATTCCTCACATCGATATTATTTTAAGCCAAAAGTATGTCATATACAATTCTTTATGTGTTTAGTATAAGATTGCATGAAGATCCTTATAATGCATGAATATGGATTAATTAAAAAACTATAATTAATATGACAGTCATGTATCTAACTGCATTAAAATTGTTTGAAAGAAAGAAATCAATGTCATTTTCTTTTTTCATTATAGATGATCCTGATGAAAGAATGATCGAGTTAATTGATGAACTATTGAAATGCCTGAGGCCACTTGAATTTATACCAATGAAAGATCTTCATTTAAGTTTGTCAAGAACCGTTGCCATTCGCCATCACTGGATTCAACCACTGACAGATAGACTGCAAAGAAGATTTAAACTACTACCAAAGTAGGTTAAAATGTTGGCATTTTTTTAGACTTCATCTGTTGTATTCAGTGCAGAGGTGACATTTTATATCTGCATAAAGAGTGAATTAGAAGTTACTTGACTCGACAAACAATGTAACATTTAACATTACAGAACATGCTGTGAAATTTCTTCTGTGAAGCTCTACACAAATGATGAAAAAACAAGGTTGGTAAATTACATGTAACACATGTACACTCTGTCCAGAGTTTTTGCTTCCACCACTTTTCGCCTGATATTTCGATAATAATAAATACCTTTGTGCTCAAACTACGTTCATCTACTAATATAAAAAATGTCCAGATTATCTGTTTTGAAATGACCCCTCTACGGCTTCAAGTTTCAATACACATCCCAAAATAGAAAGTCTACAGGGATTTTGCATTGCATCAGCCATGAAATAGCCCCAATGATAACGTTGAAAAATTGTGCGAGGTGTACTTCCGAATGGAGAAAAGATGTAAACATTTCCCATTATAAATCTCCGTAAGAAATTTGTTTTCGTTCCTGGAAAATTTGTCAATGAAGATATCTTGGATATTTTTCATTTCATCGATTTCAACTGGTATGTGTATTTTTATCAAAAATCATCAAAAAGTGATGGAAGCAATAACTTGGGACAGACTATAGCTGCACATTGCATGCATTAGTTTAATCCATTCTGAGTTGTGAAGGCGCATAGGGACGGTGCCTTTTTCTGGTTTCCATGGTGCTTAGAGGATGAGAGTGTGGTAATTGAATCCCCCTGGACAGACACCAGTTCATCACATATCAACCCCAAGTGTAAAACCTAATTGCAGCTGGGTGGAATGAGAATGTAGATGAAGTGCCTTGTCTAAGTACACAACACACAACATCAAGTGACCACAGCAGGGCTAAAACCAGCACACTTTTGGGTTACTGGCCTAACACCTTTGACCACTGAACCATGTGCTCCACACATTGCATGCAATCAGTAACGTATATATACCATATTGCATGTAGGTCAACTACAAACCATGTAAGTACCGGTAATAATGAATGTCCTTTATTTGAACCACAGATCTCTGGTACTCTACCCAAGAGCTCCTTCCACTGAGCTATTTGGCTCTGATGATTTTTTTCTTTTATTTTCAAATATTCTGACATAAGAAATAACTACTGTGGAATCATTGTTTGTGGTGGACAAATGTTCGTGGCTTTGTTGGTAATCCTTGCTCACAATTTTACATCTCCACAAATGTATATGTATATACAAGCTGAAGCATATACATTTGTTTAAGATTTATTAAAACTTTCCCAAACTTGCTACCAACAAAATTACATCCCCACGAACAAGGAACATTTTGGCTATCCACGAACATTGACCCCCACAAACAAAAATGATTCCACAGTATGTGTATTGTTATAGGAGCTTTTTGTCACTGACTGTCTCTGCACCTGGAGATATTCTACAGCAGTACACAACAGCTGTTGATGAGTGCTTGGAGGAATACAAATTACCAAAGTACTATGAGGTATTTATTCAATTAATTCAAAAGTCAAAATAAGTTTGGAACTTTATTTCACATGAAACCCAGACATGAAAGTTCAGTACACTAAGAATGATTAAAAAGTACCGGTAATAACAATATTTTTATTTGTGTAATATTTCTATTATGTCAGATATCTTGCTACATGTATGTTAGAATATCGGTAAAAGATCAAAAAGGCTATATATCTAAAGAAAATTTTACATAGTTACATATAACTTTTAACATATATATATTTTTAAAAAGAATGTTACATACATTCATGTAGTAGTATAAATATATATCTCATAACTATAAATCTTTTCCTGTCAGAATCCCTCCTTCCATATAAGCATTGGCTGGTGTCTTAAAGATGTCATCCCTCAGATAAGCAAAGAAACGCTGAAAAAATTGCAGGTACAGTAAGATAATAATTGGCATTATGAAGTTACCATTTATTGATAGAGAAGGTTGATAATTAAAGGTCCAATTCTCTGATATGATTCTGATTATCATTAATGAAAAAAATAAGACAAAGTTTTAGAATTCTCAATAACTAGTGAATTGTGTTTTTCAGGATTTAGTTGATAATGCAATGGAAGATCATCCAGAATTACGACTATTCGCCATACAGGAGGCCATTTGTAAATCAGGAAACAAACAATTTCCTCTGCCACTGTCTAATTTCACAGGAGATGGATGATGAATCAAATTAAAAGAGATTGTGAAGTTATCCCATGATTTTCTATAAATCACTGGAGAGAGCTGAAGAATAAACTATTGCTGGACAAGGGCAGAAGGACAAAACAAGCTGCAGAACCAGACTCCCTGAACACTGTTACACATCTTGATTAGTGATGAGGTTTTTAGGAATGTTGATAATCAATATGCAACAAAGCTGTAAACCTGTTGTTTATTGTAATAAAAAAACACAAAAACAATTGCTTGATTTTGTTTTTTGGTTGAATTTTATGGTCAGAAAATTGTACAACAGCCTTGAATAGAATATTGGACCAAGGATTCTTCCAAGCAATTGGTTGTGGTAATGAATTTTAGGGAAAAAGTGTAATGTCTTACAATCAAATTAAATAGACTGTACACAGCTTGCAATATAACCTTTAATAAAGAAACTGCGTTTGTATTCCTAAAAAACAATATATTGCCAGACTAAAACTGTTCCATACTGAATCCCACGTGGTGTCTTGGTTGACCAAATTATTGTATCATTCCAAAGACTGATAGCTAGGATTCAATTTACCTCGTTCTATAGAGACGAGGAGGATCTTGATTTAAAAGTACAAAAAATGATAATTCAATTTTGTCTTGATTGAAAGAGAAGTAACTGTTTAGAAAGTATTATCAAAATGAAATGCTTTAATTTATTTCAACAATATGTTATTAAAAATAATATACTGAATGGGATTAGGAAGCAGGCACAGCCTATTTTAGCGGATTCCGCAGCAGAAGTTAATTAATTTTAATTTAATTAATTTAATTTAAACATATTTTATTGAGTAATCAAATGGATTAGGCAACAGGCAAAGCCTATATAAAGATAGTACGCATGCGCCAAGATGGAAGGGCAGGGTTTTTAACTCTGAAGAATTTTCGTCAAAAAGGGCTTGTTTAGTGAGTATTTCGTGAACATTTGTGATATTTTTGATATTCAGTGTCCCAATAGTATAATCTTAACTAAATGTCTGATAAAGGAAAATCTAAAGCCGAAAAGGAAAAGCGTAGAATGTCGTCAGATGGTCAGACACCAAAACCGTCGACCAAGATGCCAAAAATGGCGGATGGTAACGAATCGGACGCCTCGACTGATAATGACTTTGAAACAAGAATATTAGAAAAGCTGACTGTGTTAGCTGAATCAGTTAGGGATGTTCAAAAGGGGCAAAAAGAATTGCGGTCATCTTTCGACAAAAAAATGGATAAATTTCGAAATGAATTTATGGCAAACATTGAAGACAAATTTAAGGCGGTCAAATCTGATTTTGACCTAGAACTCGGAAAACACCAAAGCCAAATTGACACGTTGTCACGGTCGGTCGAATCGCTCATTGACAGAACACAAAGGGTTGAAAATCGAGAACGACCAGACGACGAGCACGAAACCGGTGACAAAGTAAACAAGCATACCACTCCAAACCCGCTCAGTGACCCAGATCGAACAATTATTGCAAGTAACGTTTCTCAAAGTCAAGATGAAGATATTTTTGATGTAGCACAAACTCTCGTTAGTCACTTAAGCGAATCTGCCACAGTGGTAGCGGCGGCAAGACTAAGGAGTAGAATTAGTGGCAAGCCAGGGCTAGTAAAAATCTGTCTTCAATCGGTTGACGAGAAAATTGAAATATTACGAAAGAAACGCGATTTACTCCAAACTCGGGAATACAGATCAGTGTTTATTAGATCGTCCAAGTCACACGCTGAAAGATTGATCGAGTTGAATGCAAAAACAATCCTCAGCCAAATTCCAAGCGGCAATTTATTCCGTATTACCTCTAATGGCCGAATCGTCAAGAAATCCGCACGAAATACAAACACACAACAAAACCACGACGAGGAACATTATTAGCAAGTTTCCCGGTCCACTACATGTAACAATATAACTTTAGGTCACTTAAATGTGAATGGGTGGACAACCGAGAATGGGGAACTACGGACCGAAATAATTAAGGCTATAAACTGTGATATACTAGCAATTAGTGAGACACATTTACAAGTAGGAAGTGATCTTGTCATTGAGGGTTCTAGATGGATTGGTTCTAATAGAAATAATATCCATGTAAATGCACCAAAAGCATCGGGTGGTGTTGGATTTTTTATAAGAAATCAGTTATTAGAGACTTTCGAAATTACGGTTATCGACAAAATATATGACGGTATCCTTGGAATAAAATTTACAAATCGAAATTCTGATTTTGATTTCATTGTGTTTGTATGTTACCTACCCCCCGAATATTCTAACAGAGGAAGAGATGCACAGGGTTTCTATACACATCTTTTATCTCAGATTTATTTAAATTGTGAGAGTGACGCCATATTTGTGATGGGAGACCTAAATTCAAGAATAGGAAAAATGGATGACACACTTCAAGATATTGACGATATTCCTGAACGTAAAATTTTAGATAATACCGTAAATCAGCATGGACATGAGCTAATTAACTTTCTTAACGAATCTAGTTTTTGTGTTTTGAATGGTAGATTCCAAGATGATAACTTTACATGTATCTCAAGAAAAGGTAAATCTGTTGTAGATTATATATGTGTCCCTATGGATACATTTAGGCATATCAAAAACTTTAAAGTGTTACCGGTAAGTGAAATTGCAGAGGAGTACAAACTACTCAGACTCATCGGGGAAAAATCGAAACTTCCGGACCATTCTGTCATTCTTTGTGAGTTTAAAACTCCCGAGTTTTGTTTAGTTTCTAATACCGAAAGCAGTGAACACTTCAAGACCCGATATCAATTAAATAAAATCCCAGCTAATTTTATGACTAGCGAACTGAGGAGATCTGCCTTAATAGCAACCATTGAATCGATTGAAAACGGTAGAAATACACAGGAATGCATGGATAAAATTTACGAAAACCTTAGTAACATAATTTATGATGAAATGGAAGCTATGATACCTAAAACTATGAATAAAAACAGAAATAGAATTCAATGCAAACCCTACTGGACAAAGGAATTGACCGACCTCTGGAAAAACACTAAGGAAAATGAAAACAAATTCTTAAAATATACCGGAGAACGTAAAATCAAATCTGCTCTTAGACGCGAATACATACATGCACGTGATATATTTGACAAAGCTCTCCGACGCGCTGAACGAGCTTACAAGAAATCAGTAGCCAACGACATTGAAGATATGAGCTCGAAAAACCCGAACGACTTTTGGAATAAAATCCGCAACCTTGGACCTAGGAAAAAACAAAACATACCTATGGAAGTTATCGACGGCGACGGAAATATAATAACGAGCGAACAAGATGTCCTTGATAAATGGCGAGACGATTTCAAAAATCTGTGCAATGGGGCCTCAAGCAACGTTTTTGAAAACGACCACTATAATAACTGCAAGACGGATAAAAGCATTAAAGAAAGTTATATGGACGAAGATACGTATACATGTAATGAGGAAATAAATACCGATATCTCAGCGCAAGAAATAACAGACATAGTGATGCGTGCTAAATCTAAATCATCTCAAGGATTCGACGAAATCCCATATAGTGTTCTTAAATACCCCATTGTGATCGACACATTACGTCACCTTTTCCAAAATATCCTTGATACGGGTTTAATTCCATCGATATGGCGGAAAGCTATAATATGTCCTATTCTTAAGGATCCTTCGTCGGACAGACGTCTTCCAATGAACTACCGTGGTGTGAGTCTTCTATCTTGTGTTAGTAAACTTTATAGCTCCCTTATAAACAGACGAATTATAAGTTACTTAGAGACAAACGGTATATTAGCAGATGAGCAAAACGGATTCCGAAAAGACAGATCGTGTGAAGACCATTTATTTACCTTAAATAGTTTAATACAAAACTATGCAAATGTTTACGTTTCTTTTATTGACCTTCAGAAATGTTTTGACTTCATTGATAGAGACATGATGCTATATAAACTTTTGTTGAATAATATAGATGGTAAACTGTATAAATCTGTTAAAAATATATATCAGAGCTCAGAATCTTGTGTACGAATTAACGGAAAACTTACAAATTGGTTTGATTGCAAAACTGGTGTCAAACAGGGAGATAACCTATCACCTACGTTGTTTTCTATTTTTATTAACGATTTAATACAGGAAATCAACAATATGAATTTGGGGATAGAATTGGGTAATCGCAAACTGTCCATTCTGTTATACGCAGACGATATTGCCTTGGTAGCAAACTCTCCAGAAGATCTACAAACTATGTTAAATAAATTACATGAGTGGTGTAAACGGTGGAGAGTGCTTATTAACACTAACAAATCTAAATGTTTACATTTTCGTAAAAATAGGACAAAAGAAACCAGTTTTAACTTCACTATCGGATCAAATAAGCTTGAAAAAGTTGATAATTATAAGTATCTAGGAGTTAAACTTACACATACGGGTAACTTTACTCTAAATGCAGAAAATCTTGGCAAAGCAGGGGGCGAGCCCTTGGGAAAATTATATCGACTATTCATAATAATAAAGATTTTAGGTTTAATGCGTATGAGAAATTGTTTTACTCCTGTGTGATACCAGTTTTGGATTATGCATCCAGTATCTGGGGTTTCAAAAAATTTCAATCAATTGATAATATTCAAAATAGAGCCATTCGATATTTTATGGGGGTTCACCGTTTTGCGCCAACATTGGCTATTTATGGAGACACTGGATGGATACCTAGCCAAATCAGACGATGGATAAATATGATCCGATTTTGGAATAGAGTGTTGTCCTTTGACGAGGAACGAATTACAAAAATTGTATTTGAATTTGATTATAATAGATGTAGAAATAACTGGTGCTGTGACTTAAAAGAAGTTTTTCATATTTTAGAATTAGATAATTACCTTGAATCAAAGTTGATGGTGGATATAGATTTAGTTCAATCAAAAATACACACTTACTATTCAAACTATTGGAGTAATGAAATACTTAACATCTCTAAATTACGTACTTTCGTAATATTCAAAACAGTCTTTGGAAGAGAAAATTACTTATTTTTAGATATGCCTAAGTATTTACGATCAACTTTGGCTCAATTTAGATGTGGTATTATACCAATAAGAATTGAGACTGGAAGATTTCAGGGGGAACCTATTGAAGAAAGAATTTGTGTTTTTTGTTACAATAGAAGTGTAGAAGATGAATTTCATTTTTTATTTCATTGTTCTTTGTATAACGATTATCGTAAAAAACTATTTGATGAAATATTGGTCTTAATCAGTCAGAAGAAATTTCAGAAGATGAATTATTACGTTTGCTCATTGTCAATTATCCTCGTCAGGTTGCCAAATATTTATACTCCTCTATTAAGAGAAGACAATCAATTGTATTTAAGTAATGAGTTGTAAGCAAATATATAAAAATAATATTAATACTTATACCCACTGATATCCCAAAACTCCTTAAAGATTTATTTGTTGTATTATGTATTTAAACATGTATTTTTTGCTTTTTTGTCCTTTTGGGTTTTTTTTTTCCCCATCTTGCATTGGGTTCTTTCTTTATGTATTCTGTACATTATTGTGTACATTATTGTGTTTAAAGTGACATATAGGCCCGACGGGCCGGGTGTTGACCTTTTCGAGTTTTTCTTTTTGTCAATTTTACAAGGTACTGTAAATACACATGTCACTATAAAAATAAATTACTTACTTACTTACTTACTTATAAACCCTCTCCAAAATACAAAGTCAAGTAATGGTGTTATAAAATAATCTATAGAATATAGTATTGCCAGTTTACAGAGTGATACATTATTGATCTTTTTAGTATACAAGACAAGGGATAATTGGATATTAAATAATAAACTTTACATTTGTCATGTATAAATTGTACGTAATTTGTTGTTTAACATATATAAGAACACATTCATACCTACATTTATAAACCCATCACCTCATTCATTCATACCGACAGACAAACATAAGTATAGAGTTTTCATGATCCAGCCCATTTGAAGGAAACAGTAATTAAAAGAGTACTAATTAAAAAAAAAAAAAAAGTCAAAAACGCTTAGAAGCTATGATATAATTATGAACATAAGAAAAGATTTTACAATTTAAGTTGTAGGAAAAGTCAGAGCTACCATAAAGAATATAGTTAATATGAAAAGGTACACTAATGTCATTAAATTGATTAAAAAGTTGAACTCTTTGTTGAGTGTATCTTGGACACTCGAAAAAAAAATGCATATTTCCTTCAGATTCAGAACCACAGTTTGTACATCGACTATCATTAATTAAAAAATCCTTAAATAAATGAGCATTTAAATTGCTAGCTTTATTCCGTAATTGACATAAAATAATATTTTCTTTCCTATTGCCAAAGCTGTAATGTTTGTAAGATTTGGGTATATTTTGGTTTTTGAGTTTAGACTTAAAAATAGACAAAGATGATGAATCTTTTATTTCTGCATCAAGATTATTCCATAATTTAATTGTAGACGGAATAAAGCTATTGTAATAAGAAGTGGTCCGACATAGTGGCAGAGAGTAAAAATTGCCATTAGACCTAAGATTATATGCATGTTCAGTTGGAAAGTATGGTTGAATTAAATCTAACAAGTATTGCGGTGCTAAACCATGAATTATTTTGTAGAATAGAATAAGCTTGTGTTTATCCCTTCGAGATTGTAGGGTTAAAGAAGCAGCAGAAGTTCCTGTGAAACCCAACTTATTGAGTTTATTGATGACGTAACCAACAACTTGGCCATTGGAATGCAGACAGATGTACTGGTTATGGACTTCTCCATGGCCTTTGACAAAGTTAGCCACATCTTTGTCATCCATAAGCTGGCTCCACCACTGTGGAATCCAGGGCAGCTTGTACAAATGGATCGCGAGTTTCCTTTCCAACAGCATCTTCCCGAGTCAAGAGTTTCTGATCCGCTTGTTTATGTAGAGCGGAGCGGATCAGAAACCCTTGACATCGGAAGATGTTCCAACAGAACCCAATGTGAAGTTGTCAATAGGGAAATGTCCAGTTACGCCATTGTTGAGTCGGGAGTACCCAAAGGGTACTTGAATGCTTTCGTGTTCAACTTGATAAACGACGAAAACCAGTTATACAAGAGGGATAAAATGAAAAAGAGAAAAAAAAGTAAAATGGCATTAGTACTTTATTTATTAAAGAACTATTGAATTTATCTTACACTGTAGCTATAATAATCAATTAAAAAAATACATGTACCACACACACAAGCAATAATTAAAGAATCGTGTTTTTTTTTTACTTTAATGGGGTGAGCAAAAATATTTTTGTCCAAGAGATACTTTGAAACCCAAAAATTATAAAATTTAACGAACTAATGAATACTAATGAACTAATGAATACTAATGAACTAATGAAGAAAAACTAAAAAAAATTATCAAGATTTATTAAGAATATTTTCAAAGTCTGCTCTTAAACAACCTACTGTATTGTAAACTCAACTTTATTTTTATCTTTATTACTTCTACTGTACATGTGATCCTTGACTTTTTTTGGTGTACATTTTGAACCTCAAATACCAGTGAACTGGTCTTGAGTGAATAAAGAAAAATTGAAGAAAAAAAATTGAATTGAACATAATATCAAACCATATAGGGCTTTTGATAGAGATTTAACCACGAACCGACTGCATGTAATGATCACCTACATAAAATAAACAGAAACGATTTATAATTACTTTTTTACATTATTTTTTAAGGTATTGTACTTACAATTTAAATTATTGATATTTTTACATTATTTTAAATTTATTTCATGCAAATTCTGCTTGTGCTCCAACAACGTATGTCATTTGACACAAGTCGATTTTCAAGTAATTCAGACTATAACCGCGCGGCGCAAAGCAACTATGTGATGCTGTTGAACACACCAAATTTTAGGCAGTGTACCAATGATAAACTCATTGCAATTACCACGAAGACGTTGGGAAATGTTGATTAATGGTTGGGAAACGTCTGTACTGAGAGTAAGCCTTCGAATGCAGCAGACCTTCTGGTACTAGTATGTAAAACAACATTTACTTTTGGTATTCTAAAATTACAATTATTGTGCCGTTGGACGACAAACGCCGGGTTAACACGTGTTCGATTGAGAGAGTGTACGTGAGTAAACGTTGACTTGCACATGTGTCTGAAATAACAATTGTCACTTTTGGTAATCGAAATTTTAATTTAAGACCATAAATGTACATGTATATTCAAAAAGATTATGCATTAATATAAATCATTTCACGTTTGAGATTGGTTTTGAACACATAGGAATATTATACATGTAGATAAGATCACTGCATTTTCCCAACAAAGTAGAAGTGTTTTGTACAAAACCCATTTTTACAAATCGAACACGATTTTGCAAACAAAATATTATTTATGTTGATAATCTGTTGTTTTTTTTGAAACTGGGTAATGAAAGACAAATAATAGCGGACTTTGGTCGGTGTAGTTAACAAAAGAACCTGTTTTTTGCACTGGAAGGACAGATCACTCTAAAAATAGTTACAGTTCGACTCAGCATTCCAGCACGAGAAAAACTCGCACATCCGCTGACACCGAGCGTCACACAGAACGACTGGACCCTTGCGTATTAGGACTGACTCCGCGTCGAAAACAGGTGAGGGGATATTAGCAATGCACATTTACTGTCAATACCATTTTTCCTTTTTAAGTTGAATTAATATCAAACGAACATACGGGATGTGATCATCAGCATTAAAAGCGCGGTATATATATTATATCGTTTTGAGGATGTGGGGAATTGGGAAGACTCCACAGTAATACTTTTAAATTTATTTTATATGTCTAGTATGAAGCTGGAACTGTATTGGTTGGTGGCTGCCCTTGTTTGCAGTCTGATGCGGTCCGCGGGAGGTGTGGTCAAGTTGATGTCCTTCAACACGGGACTGACGTCACGCATCCCGTACCGCCCAGAGCGGTCCCAGTACATCGCGGGGCACCTAGCACAGAGCCAGCCGGACTATATATGTCTACAAGAGGTAAATGTGGTCGTCTAAAGTAGTTTTGATATTTTACTCCAATAGAATTCAGTTGAATCAGAAATACATGTAGTTGTATGGAATAAATAAAGTATATTACCTGATTACTATGAATCGTAACCCAGTTAAATGGTGTACAAATACTAAAATGTCTAGTATTTTATTTTCGTGAAATACTAAGAGCTGCTATATGCAGATGTAATAGGCTAGGTAAGACACGTGACCAACCTTATTGAATATCAGGTAATTATTCATTTTCATCGCAAAATTGTTAAAAATTTCTCAATGTCAGATTTTGTTCGATCTACATCAGGTTGGGCACAGCCCCCCGTTTGGTGGTTTGAGTCCCATTTGGTGGTTAAATGCCTAAATGGTATACCTATTTTACCTACCAAATGGGAATCATTTAACGTTCATCGCGGATTACGTTTTTCGGAAGAAAAAGCGCATCGTATTTACCACCGGGGCAAGTACTCTGACATGTTTTCATCATTATAATACATTCGTTTAAAAAATTCTATGTGTCAATTTTTCCGCACGGGTGTTTAGAAAAAGGTCGAAATGATATCCATCCCGGAAGTCGCTTATAAACAAAGTGTTTCTGTCTCCAAAATGATTGATTTTATTAAAAGAACGACATGGCCTCATTCCTCGAACTCTTTACTTTTGATTCCTATCATTGTTTTTCACTT
This sequence comes from Magallana ariakensis, assembly GCA_020458035.1. NCBI lineage: Eukaryota > Metazoa > Mollusca > Bivalvia > Ostreida > Ostreidae > Magallana > Magallana ariakensis. Next base: position 40,939,528 of record CM035814.1, on the reverse strand, counting down.
GCCCGGATAATAGGAATCGAAAGTAAAGAGAAAAACGTAATCCGCGATGAACGTTAAATGAGTCCCATTTGGTAGGTAAAATAGGTATACCATTTAGGCATTTAACCACCAAACGGGGGGTTGTGCCCAACCTGTACATTTTGAAATTTATCAGAAATCAAAACGCCAAAGTCCACAAGATTAATCGCAAATCTTGTTAAAGGGACTCGATTTGAGCTCAATTTTTTTCAAAATTTAATTTTTGATTTTTAATGTCTAGAATGATCAATATGGATGTTTTTAATGCTTTGACAAAATTTAAAAGTCAAGTATCGAGTTACAAGCAAGATTCAGAAGTTAAGAGTTCTTTGTTTAGTAAATTATGCTCGAGTCCTGTGTGTTGTATTTGTATAAGTTTCAATCACAAGTTGATCACATTGAATCAGTTTATCTTGTTTGTCAAGTTTTTCGTCAAAGATACGCGAATTTCATCACTTTACATTATTTGTAAACAAATATAAGACTCGAGCTTTGTTTGCACAACAACGAATTCTTTCCTCCGTATCTCGCTTGGAACTTGACTTCTAACATTTAAATTTTGGTGAATCATTCAAAATACACAAGTTGATCATTTTATACATAAACGTTAAAATTAACATTTTGCATCTCAAATCGTGTCTAGGACCCATTAAAATATTGTCCAACCATTGGATATTATTTTTTTCTTCTGTAAAAAAAGGTCAAGGTCAAAGCTTATTAGAGCCACTGATTAATCATTTCCTTGTAACGGTGAATAGGTCAAGGTCAAAGGAGAGGTGGTTTTTTTCTGAACAAATTTTCAATTATTTTAAAAGGTTTGGCACTATCGCCAGCTGTACAATATTGTGAAGGAGAACATCGCCACCTATCCTCACTCCTTTAGCGCCATACACAGCAGTACTCCTAGCCTTCTCAGTAACAAGGGCGTTCATTGGCCGCCATGTGCGAGGTTTCAAGTCGTCAAAATGTTTTTCAAAATGTGGTGGTATGGTAAGCATATGATTTTTCGCCAGCTATAGAAACAACAATGGGAAAAGAATAATTCATATCATATTAAAGATTGCTTGCACTCTGTAAATTAATCAATTTATTCGTTCACGTTTAATTAGAAAAAAAAACCCACCCATTACTTGATTACTGTTCCTAAACATTTCAACAGAGATTCAAAAAATTTAGTCCACTTTGCAAATTTATAGAAAGTAGAACATGTCGTCATTCTGTGTATATTTTTTTTCGATCTGATTTAAAAATAAATATTCACCAGGCACTTGTACATGTAAAGTCTTTTAAATAGGTTGTACGTCCAAAAAGAATGACGTCGATCGTTTGGTCTGTGTGACGGAGAAAGCCGGCTTCATGGATCTTCCACAAGATTGTATCACCTGTCTGACCATGAGCAAGCTCACTGCCAGCGCTGCCTTCAGCAACTGCATGGGATCTTTTAGGAACCAAATGAATGTCCCCGGGTTGCTGGTTCTGAGCAAACGGAAGTTACATAATACAAAAATGGTATACTTCCGGCCGAATGTAAAACAGCTTCTTCCACGCGGATACCTAATGACTGAGGTAAAGAGTGAGCTAATTATTGTTTTTCGTTGTAAATTTTGTTTTTAAGAAGCAATATTTTTACAGTAGAGATAAGTGATTGATATAAATTTACTGTTTCTTTACCTGCTCTTCAAAGTGCGTTAATTTTGGGACCAGTTCAACGCACTTTGAATTTTTTTTTTCAAAGCGCGTTGATATCGTCGATATTAACGCACTTTAAAAAAATCTTTAGAGTTTGGTCGAAATAACGAATACAAATGTTTGTTTCAACCTTTTTCAGCTAAATGAGATATATTTAAAAAAGAACCCAAGGCGTTTTCAGCTAACTTTATAAACAGTGTCTCAATTAATTTTTTTTTCTTACGTAGTTTAAAGGTATATGTGGCGTATTTGGAGTAAAATTTTTGACATGAGTTTGAGTAAAAATATACATTATGCTTCTTATAATTAGACGTTTCACAAACTCTAGGCCCATAAAACATGTTCTGTCTTTAGTTATTTGTCTCTAAACTTTGCTATACGTCTGATGAATATTAATGTTATTCGCCATTTATAACGCCACTGCGCATGAGTGCGGGAAAACCTAGCATTGAAAACACGATGGAAGGAGAGTTTGTTTACAAATTAGAATCACGTTTTTCATGTCTTAAATTAGATAATTCTTATATCAGATGATACTCGCAGCATTATTATTCCGATATTCATTAATGTAGAACGATATAAATTGTTAATTACGTGTAATAAAGACGAAACACGATTTTAGCATCATCGACACGGTAAACGGAGTAAATACATGTACCTCTCCCTGAGGGATGCATGTAGTGATGTACTGAGAGTGTTTATTTATTCTTTATTCAAAAATTCCTCTAAACGAAAATCCACTTGTGGTTTAAAACTTATAAAGTAAAGACACGGAACACATGGAGCACGAAACTGACTATAGCAAAACCCCTACAACTTCATCATGGAAACTTAAGTTTAATTCGGCTTTAATTCCTGTTCCATCAATCTACATGGTCTCCGATGACAATCTTCCCTTTGTTCCTATCCTTGTCAGTCTGTCTCTTTTTTCTTTCATTGCCAAATCTGTCAAACTTTAACGGTATACCTATCATTCTCGTCGTCGCCATTCTTGTTGATAGACCAAGATGGATGTCATGTGACCCATTTAAGGCGGGGTTATTCAAATCTTTTGTATTTTTTACCGTGCCGGTAATAAATAAAAAATATGTTTTTGATTTCTTGTATCTTTGTTATGCGATTGACTTATAAAGCGTAATTTGTGTGAAAGTCCTATCTTTAAGTAAAGAAATGAAGCAAATAATCAGATCTTATTATTGTTATTCACCAAAAATACGCCACATATACCTTTAACAATTTACATATAAAACAACGCGGGAGATTTGAATTATCCAAATATGACATAAACTGCATCGCTTAGTAGTTACCTTTACCTTTTTGTGTATGCGGCAAATTTACTTCTTATCTGGTGAATTGGGCTATGTCAGAAACGAAAACGATTAATATACATGTATATTAATTTCTGAGATCAATGCATAACATATTTCATCTGGCCTCAATTGCATGTGCTTTATAAACAAACATGGTGTGAAAAGAGGTTACGTTAGCTATATAATCAAAAACAGTATGAGCTTTAAGAACATCTGTGCAAGGAAAAAAAAACCCACACCCTATTGCTTCTTATTTGTTAGTTGATAATAATTAAATGTTTTTTTTAATGTAACTTTTATTAAATAATGCAGTTACATGTAGTTATTTGATTAGAATTTGAAAAGAGGGTTTATGTTGAAACACTTACAGATTCTTTAACATACCATTGGATAAATTATTGTTTGGCAGGTCCATTTTTCAATATCACTGTACTTAATTTACAAGAAAGCGCATTTCTTTTTTGTTCCAATGCAAGTTGCTTAATATCATGTCTTGGTAGGAAAGATGAGGGGTAGGGAACCTTCTTTCTGTAATCAATTAAATGATGTACTTGAAATTGACCTGTATCATTGGTTTATCCCCACTCACACCCCCGTTCTCAAAGACGGTAAATGAGAATCAATAGTGTTAACAAATCACCACACAACGGTTTAAAAATTCAATTCCAGAATTTGTGATTTAACTTTGTTATACATATTTTTTCAAAGTGCGTTTAAGTGTCCCGATAATAAAAAATGTTGAAGTACCTTCTTAACGCACTATGATAATTTTTTTCAAAGTGCGTTAACTTGGTCCCAAAAACGCACTTCGAAAAAATTATGGGCATTGATTTGGTCCCAAAAACGCACTTCGAAATTTTTTTTCAAAGTGCGTAATAATTTCAAAGTGCATTGCCACACACGAGGCTTCTAATTGGATCAATTTATAGATCATACATACGGTCTAGGTCAAATTTTGGTTGTTGTTTTTTGTTGATTCTCTGTGAATTTTCGCTGTGAATAAATTTTAAATCATTTCTATATGTGTAGGTTCCTGAACTTGGCTACGTTGCTTGTACACATACAGCCGCAAATTTGGGCGAAATATATTACGAGCGTAAGTCTCCACTTTTTTTTCAAAATAAAATTAGCTTTAAATATGAATTTATGATACAAATTGAATACATGAAAAACTTCTATTTTTCAGCAAATTTAAAATCCCAAATAAGCAGTTGGGAAGAGGAAAATATGCAGGACGCCGGCATTTTGATACGAGATTTATCTTCCTTTCCCAAAGCCATAATAATGGGGGACCTCAACAGCAGTCCCTCTATTCCGGATAAACAAATACAAGGAGATTTTGAAAGTAAACTGACCGCGAGCATTCTATTGAAATATATTTTTAATAAAATATTCTTTCAAAATTGCATGTAACATATTGCAGGGAATATCAAAGAGGACAATTTTTACGATACTGATATTTTATATGTATATGATGAATTATTTTACAAAAAATGGTTGTGTTTAATGTTGATGTGTACATTATATATGATCAGGGACCCTGGCACTCTTTACGAAGAAAAACTACACCACCCCTTACACGGACCTATGTGGATTGTGTACCTTTTGTGCTGAAAACAACTTGGTGCCTTATAAAATAAGCTGGATTTTTGACCATGTATTGATCCGAGGCATGAAAGCTGAACAAGCTAAGGTAAAACACATGTACCTGGAGGAGTTATTGGGAAGGGGTGGGATTGAGATAGTTTTGTTATAGGTTGTTTTGTTTCTAAAGGTATACAGATTCATTCCTTAAGGATGCTGAGTGGTCAACATATTAGTCGTCAAATCGATGACCGCGTTGGTTTATACGGTACAAAAGAATAAGTCTGGAACTGCATCCGTCGTGCATACCGGAATGAACGGGGCGAGGAAATGTCAGCGTAAAAAGGACGGGGTATAAGGTTATGGCGCGCTGTGGGCCGTAAGGTAAAAGGTTAAAATGAATGATAGGTATGCCGTATTCCCGAAGGTCCACCAAAATACAACTCCAGAGAAATAAATCAAGAGTGAAGGATTCTGTATTTATTATTGAATTTCGAAGGAGGACAATAACAAACAAGAAAGGGACACAGACGGAGGTGTCCGGTAAAGCGTCTGGCTGATATACTAGCGTTTAATCTAAATATGACCACGCCTTCTAAAATGAACTTGAATGATTAATTATTATAAGAGAGTATTGTTTTTACAGAGAGTGATGGACGTGAAGATACCTGGTCACAATGTCCACCCCTCGGACCATTACGGGATTCAAGTGGAGGTGAATAGCGCCACCTAAGATACTCTTCTGAAGGCAACTGTGACATTATGGATTAACCAAATAAAAAAAAAATTATAGAATTTGTTTGATAAAACCAATAATACATTATTGTATCATGGTATTTACCATACAATGTACTGCAACTTTCTCTAACTAGTGCCTGTTTGGGAGGGTAACAGTTGAAATTGACACTCCCGAGAAAACCAATGTCAATCAACGCGAAGCGTTTTCTCTGGGTGTCAATTTCAACTGTTGCCCTCGCAAACAGGCACTATTTATTTTATTATACTGATTGTCTTAATTTTAAAGAAAATACTGCTTTTATATTTTTTTGACGTGAGTTCTACGGCGAACCGTATGCGCATAATTTTGGCGCATGTAACAATTCGTTATAGTCTGTCCCAAGATATTTTTGCCGCATATTTTCTTAAATTATTCGATATTTATAAATACCTCTTGGTTCAGACGATGTTCATTCAATAGTATGGAAAAAATCCCAAGATTTCCCCTTTGAAACGCCCCCTCTAGCTTGTCGGGTATCAATACACGGCTAAAAATAAAAAGTCTACGGGGTTTTTCCATTGCTAAGGAGATGAAGACGCCCGGATGATAACGTTGAAAAATTGTGCGAGGTGTCTCGATTACTTCCGAATGGAGAAAAGATGTCAACATTCCCCATTATAAATCTCCGTACGAAATGTGTTTTCGTTCCTGTGAATTTTTACGAGGGCAAAATGATAATGTGTGAATGAAGTTATCTTGGAAATTTTCCCTTTCATCGATTTCAATTGCACTTCTTTCACAGGTTTGTGTATTTTTATTAAAAATCCTCCAAATGTGCAGCATAAATATCTTGGGACAGACTATAGTATGTTGCTAACGCTGAGGGTAATAGAGCGGATTATAAACTGTGTCTAAATCAATCAGATTTCAGTATTTAACATGAAAGTATAATAATATGCATTGTTGATGTCGGGTGATGAGTTGGTTTAAAACCGTACAGCGCCTTTCTATACCGAATATGATTGTTGTGATCTTTGCACAAAAAATCCATAACTTTCTGATTTTCAGTATACCCCAAATCAGTTACATTGATGGAAAAGTCAGTATAGTGTATAAATTACAATTTATTGAGTTTGTATCCTTAAAACAACCATTGCATTCCACACCTCACCATATTTGATCATGTCATACAGTTAACTGATTGATTTAATGCTGTCTGATCTGGATCTTTCCAATAACACGCTATTATACTAAAAGCAGATTCGTAGGTTGTCTATTAGCATTTGTCATATTAGGTGCATGGCGTGAAGTTTTTAAAACATTATACATGTATTGACATCCACCAAGTATGATTTCCTCTATTATTTCTTACGGACATTGATTGTACATGTGATTCATAGCTCTGTAAAAACTGACAGGACTGAAATCTACACGCCCCGTTTATCGATTGGTCGAATCTTCAGCAACTTTAAAGTACAATCACGGACTGCACGAAATATTCATGATGATGTCAGACTCAAATTCCCATAGGAGACAATTTGCCTATTTCTTTTAGCTGTACATTAACGGTAATTATTTTTTTCTGACGTTTTCCAACCAATTTGTTGATTTGTTAATGAAAAGATGTAAATATTAATAATAAAATGCTTTCTTTGATTCTTTGCTGATTCATGCTAAGTATGAATCTAGCGATCATTGCAGAAAAAAACGTGGGTTATGTATTTTTTCTGCAAGTTCGCTACCTTCACATCCCGCAAAAATCACCAAAGGAAGCGTTTTACTGTTTAGTAATTGCAAGTAAAAAAAACACCATTAGTCCTTATCGAAGCGTACATGCCTTTTACCATATTATTCCAAGTAAATGCACTTCATAGCTTAGTCCGCTTCTCATCTTGAAAGTTCCATAAAGAATATTAAGTTTGCATTCATTTGAGATTTAAACTACATATCTTCATATAATTACATATATTTGAGTTCAGATTGCATTTGACACATTGTGTTTGTCTGCACTGTTCAGTAAGTGACACACTTGGCTGTGAACTTTAACACAGTTTTTCAACAACTCCACAATTACTCTCTCAGATTATCAGAAGACAACATCCACGTTTTCAATTGAAAAATTGTTAACACAAACATCAGCAATATGTAGTAATTGTTCACCGAATCATTCTAAAACTGATATTTGGCGGCGATTTTGATCAGAACAAGCCTCACGCGACTAGACATGTATGTGATCTGTCTATGAATTTCTTGTGTAATCTGAAAACATAATTTGAAACTTTCATTGCAACAAAATATATAAAAACTCGTTTTAACTGATTAATGGGGGGTATCATCATGGAAAGCCAACACATTAAAAATATTAATGTGATTCCAACGTAAATTTCTGTCGGCTTGATTAAATTTATTTAAAAATTGATAATCGTTGTCTGCAGCGGAAGCCATTTCCTGCTAGGTGAGAAAAATATTTTGTCTGGTATCAACGGCCGGCTTCCGTATAAAGCAGAATATTTACATTTGTCAGTGTCTTTGCCTGTGATAACACTACGTATCGATTTTGTTCTATACAATCTAATAAATTCAAATGCCTCATAATTGGGGCGCAAGCGGGGTTTGCTTATTTATATTCAAATATTTAATCGTATAATTGCTGAAAATTATATAAATATAAGTAATAAGGAATCATTCTTTGAATATTATGCGATGATAATTTCGGTTGAGGCGTGATCAAATCTATCATAAAGCCCTTCGGGCTTCATTGGATTTGATCACGCCCCAACCAAAATGATCACCTCATAATAATTAAAGAATGGTTCCTTAATTAAACTACTAAGATTGTACTCAATTTTCCTATAATTCATTTTTTTTAAACTTATTTTTTGTTCTTTAGAACATAAACAGTGAATATTTATAATATGAAAGAAACCTGACCTCACGATTTTTGCCAGCGTTGCTTCAAACCTACCATTTTAATGTATGTTCAGAGTTTAAAATAAAATACTCATTGGTAAAATCATGTCGCTAAGAATTGTGTTACCGACGAGCAGACGGTTCAATGGACAGGCAAACATACGGATAGTAAGATGAAAAATCAGTCAACCATGCAGTCAGACTAATGTATTTATCGCCTCTAAATTTGACAATGGAGACGCTTGTACGTGCACGGTCTCTTGGCATAGTGAGGGTGATCCCTGACTTAAAGCTGAACACCGCTCGTAAATAGGCACTGTCCGCCATATTTCTCTCTAACCACCGTTATCCCTACAACCCCTATATAAGCTGCAGACCTCTTCGCAATTTGAAGTATTTTGCTGTAGAGGTCTCACCTGTGTGGACGTACATCTTGCCTCGCCGTGTTACTCGGTCGCGATGAAATTTTCAAGTTTTACGCACTTTTTTCAAGCCAGGAGAATACTAACATCAAATAAACTGGTCAAAATATAATTTTCAAACAGAATATGCACATAAAATAAGAATTAAATGCATTAAATCCAAAGACCACGAGAGGAAAACTACACGTCTGCCACGAGTTTCAGGTATGCAATCGGGTGTAACGAAATCGAAGAGTTTATGTACCAGGTATCTGTGTGACGGTGCCTATTTACGAGCGGTGTTCAGCTTTAAGGTAGAACAACACACCTGGAAAAGTCACTCAAATTAACAGTAAATTATTTGATAATGAAAGAAATAATGATAAATAAAACTCTACATATGTCAAATGAGGGAAAAATTGCAGTTAGGGGATAAAAAATGAATAATATTATCTTAAAAGTTCAATTCAGTAAGTAACAACAAAAACCCCTTTGGGATTCGAACTCGGGATGTACGGATCACAAGCCCGACACTTTATCCACTCGGCTATGGAGTAAGTTACGTTTTGCCGTCGATTAGATCCTTTTAATAAAACGAAATGTCGTTTCGATCAGAGGTCAGCCTTTTTGTGATGGTGTGTTATTCCACCTTAAAGTGCAATCACAACCCCTAGGAGTATACACTACTCTGTAACCTCTCCCTTTATTTTCTTGGAGGCGAGATGTTTATTGCTGGTTTCGTTTTAGATGGATATCTTCCATTAGAAGTAACACTGTGTAGAGCAATCTTCACTGACCTGAGAGAAATATTTGAAAAATACTTTGTTTAGATATTTTGATATTGAATGTAGTTCAATGCCGTATGAGTTGACGTTGGCGGGATAAATTTTGTACAAGATTGAAGTCATATGGCGGAAAGTGGAAACAAATGATTATTAATATATTCGATCAGTGCCTACTATCTATTCAAGATATATTACTATAGTCAGGTACTCTTTACACAATTGCGCTGAAAAATATAGTTCTGTTCATGATCAGCAAATACAACATTACAATAAAAGTTTAGAATATCGATTTATATGTAATACGTGGAAGAAAATAAAATTAACGTAAAATTATTTTGAAAAAACACCCAACCCCAAGAAATGTAAATGTGAAGTATTCATATTTCTACGCTAGCTGCCTCCTCAATCTTTTTCACGAAAATATAGGTCATTCTTCGATTGACAATTGTTTCACTAATAAATATTGCTTAGTATATTATAACAATAAATATATTACTTTCATGATTATTGTTCGTTAGTTATCACACAATCTCTTTAAATTATTTGTTGTCACGGTATGAGTGTGTACGTGTTACTTTTTAAACGACAGAATGGTTACGCAACACCTGCACCATATGTGTAGACTCTGTTTAAGCACAGATGTGTGCACTGTTTGCTAAATGACGGGTGGCATTATTTAATACGGACATGAAGAACTATATACGCCAGTTTCTTAACAAGTTCAGTTCATTATACATTGTTTTATATGTCTCTGTTTTAACTTGAGAGATCGGCTGAGCACAGTGAAAATTCAAGTAATTTATAAGTCGAATATCTTGGATATGGGGTAACCCATATCTATAGTCTTGTACATTACCTTATTTAGGTATAGTTCGGAACATTATACACGCATTTTCTTTCTCTTTAAGAGATATAAGACATAATTATCTAATGAATGTTTTAAAGAAAAAAATGTTTGAGTTTTTTTTTAAACAGCAAAATGAGTAGAAAAAATAATTTTTACCTCTATAAAACTCTTTCAATTTTATCTCACAAGGTTTTGTCACAGTATTCAATGGTGCGTGTATTCACTTCCGAGAATATTTAATATTTCCGCGGTACGGAGATTAGCGGAAAATAAGTGTCTTGTTAATTCAAGTAAAAAATTATATCCAATGAAATTCATAGTTACGAGTCACGTGGTGAGGAGTGTATGATTGGTGTTCGATTAGCAAGAGAAATCAGTTCTAGCCCGTCTTCTGACAAAGACGCATCAAATTTTCATCAGTATTACACATGTACTTTGATTTAAATGTTTCATATTCTTGTTGCAAAGTCCCTGCACTACCCTGGAGACGGTGAGCATTTTGCGATTTTGACATGGTATGGGACATAGGTTTCCAGAGAGGATTAAATAGTTTAAGAAAGGGTGAGGCAGTGATTTTTTAAATTATGCGTACATGATACATTTTTGTATTGTTCACAGTTTAAGATAAACTTCCGGATCCCCTATATGCATTCTGGGCTATTCGGCAAATATATATTTGCTTGTCATTTTGTAAGAATAGATTAGAAGTGGTATAAAATTAGGTGCATTAAAAATCAACTAGGTCCTTAGTCAAAACTTTCAATATTTCTGCCACGGTAAGGCCTCCATAGATGTTTATTCCCGCAGTTGAAGGTTTATGGAGAAGGATGGCAGTCAATGTTCCGGGACTCGTGGCCGTCATTGTTTTCTATGTGTTAATTCTTGCTCTTGGACTATGGGCAGCAAGAAAAAACAAAGGAGAAACAAAGAGCGAAAATATAATGTTGGCTGGCCGAAACATCAACATGTTTGTGGGGATGTTCACCATGACAGGTATTAAAGGAAAAGATTTTTTTGTTGAAATTTGTTAAAATTGAATAGCGATCGAATTTTCATATGATTGAAGTCGTTGCACAAAATGAATTACATTGAAAATTGGTAAATGAAAAAAATGTTTTCTGAAATGTGGATATGAAATATTAAGACATGGTTTCAGACTATTAACCATTTACAGAGTAATGGAGAGAGCAATATAATCTTGACATATTTATATACAGGTTTCTGGCTCTAAATATCGCAATTGTTGATATATCATTTATCATCACAGGTGAAATACTTCATGAAATAATTTATACGGATCACTAAAACAACGCTATGGAACAATAATTTATTTTCTATGGAAATGTTTTTTTTATTTTTTTTATTTTATTTTATTTTATTTTATTCTTTTTTATTTTTGCTTAAAATGCAAGCGCACGATGCAATTTTTGAACATATTGAACATTTCATCGATAACCATTCTTTCAAATTCTTCCTGACATAACATTGTACACTGTACAAAGCGTTGATACTTCTCGTACTTAGCTAGTTCAGTGTTTACTAGTCTAAGAAATAAATACACGTAGAACATTATTTGTACCCCAAAAATTCAGTACGATTTTCAAAACTTTTGCCATGTATTTTGCTATTTTGCGTGCAGCAACAGTGCATTTGAAGTATAATCCAGATTTGTTTCCTTCAAAATCATCATCACTGAAGTTAATTTTCATAAGAATATAAGGAGAGCTTATGACCTTGAGTTTTTCTTCACATTTCCGGAAGTATACACATAGGAGTTTATGATAACAATTACTATTTTTAAAATTTTGCATTAAATTTTTAATAAACGATTTATATAAAAATAACTGATAAAACCGCCACTTACGCATAAAATACCAACTGGGCCAATTTAAAACAATTTTTAAATACATTGTAATTGTGTTAATTTACTAGAGTATCTATTTCTAACTGTGTCTGGGGAAATTCAAGACGGGGCAAAACCGTTTGCAACTGTAGAAGGGCGAACATAACTATGTACAGTGTATATAGTACAAATATTCATGATGGCACAACAACTGAAAAAATATGTTAAATTAATTATATAATTTAAATTTCTTACAAAAACTTTTTGATAGCGGTACATTTTTAATATTTGCAGTTTTATTGATGGTCAAATGGAACTGATAACTAAGTACAGGAATGTTCTTCTTTTGTAGCGACCTGGGTGGGCGGAGGTTTTATAAATGGCACAGCGGAGTACGTCTACACCCTAGGGCTGGTCTGGTGCCAAGCTCCTCTGGGGTATGCCGCCAGCCTCGTACTCGGTGTGTATTTACGGTCTTCATATGTCCATGATTCTCTCTCTCTCTCTCTCTCTCTCTCTCTCTCTCTCTCTCTCTCTCTCTCTCAAACACAAATTTAACATGCAATTGATATCATTTGATTCTATTCACTAGACTAAAAATTAATATTTGCACTATAGGCTCAGATGAGGATTTAGAATTAAAACTTATCTAGTCAAGGATAACGATGCGTTCAACTTTTGTTTTAACTTGAGTTTATAGAATTTGTAAATTATAATACATGCTAAAGGATGTTTTGAAATACGTTTCCCTGCAAATTGACCAAAAATATTTTTATTTTGTATATGCATGTAATTTATATTTGCTACGTTTGTTACAACGCACATTGAAAAATTAAGCACTTTGAATTTTTTTTTTCAAAGTGCGTTCATTTTGGGACGTCAATGCACTTTGAAATCCTTTTTTTAATTTCATAGTACGTGGATATTGTCGATATTAACGCACTTTGAAAAAAAAATGTTCAGAGTTTGGTCGAAATTCTTGTTACTTTTATATACAATAAATGGCTATTATAATTTTGAATTGAATAGTACAGAAGCAAATTAGTGCTTTTTTTCAACTTCATCTTGGAATTTCTAACTTTAAAGTTGATTCTTTAATCTTTAATGTTGGGATTCTTGGCATTTCCAACTTTTAAGTTGAAATTTCCCTTTAATCTTAAAATGTTAAACCTTAAAGTTGATTTTTTCAACGTTAAAGTTGGATTTTTCAAGAAGATGGGGGAACAAGATAGCACAAATGCCCATTTGGTTTAGTCGTAAAGTACAATTTAAAATTTAATTTTTTCCAACTAAATATACTAAATAATGTTATATACAAGTTTACAAAAGCACACTTTCTAACTATATTCAGTTTTGAATATTTTAACAAACGATAAGAAAAAAAAATAAATTCTTAAGTTTTGGTGGTATCGAACCCACAACCTAAAAACCCTAGCTCAATAATGTTACCTAATGTCTGGTGCACTAACCACTGAGCCATTTCAGTCACAACAAACTCAATTGTTAAATGCTAATATGAGACTTCAACCACGCATTTACGGACTTGTATTATTTTTCTAAAACGTTCAATTGTTGTGATACAAAATGACATTTTTTAAGTATAGTGGGTCATTTCTCCAAGTTTTCGTTGATTGAAATCGGTTTGATTTCCTTTAAACCTTATATAGACTATGACAAAAATATGGAGTTCAGACCCACTTTATAACAGAAAAGGCATTGAAGTTATAAAATGACACTTTTTTGGAGGTTTCGACACGCATACTCCAGTTTAAAATTAACATATTCTAATTATTTAATATATCTAAGGGTTATAAATCGATGCTATGGTAAATATACATTGTTTTCAATGATTTAGAAAACAATTATGAGATTTGTTGATATTTTAATTTTTTAGTATCTTATCTATCCTCATATAGGCAGTTTACACGCCTTATTCACCCATCTTCTTTAATCTTGGAATTTCCTAGCTGCAGGTCTGTAGCTCCCGGTCTGAAAAAATTCGGATGGACGACCTGGGAGCTACAGTGCCTCCCATAGCAAAAACCTGCGATTTACGGCGCACAAAAACGGCGCTAGTTTTGGACCGATTAACCTTATTTCCACACAAATTCTGTGAAAACAATTAGTACCATTAAATTTTTCAGGAAATTTACAACTAATATTGTCACTTTACTTGCTTCTGATATTCTATTAAACACCATCACCAGCCCCGTAAAGTGAAGTGGTGCAGTTTGTTTATATGGGAAAATGGCGACTCTCGATCTCGACGCAAATTAATATACTTCATTTTTCGAGGTCGGTAAGCATGTTTAAGAGAAACTCTGAGGCAAGAAATATTTAGAAATATAAGCACATGAAGAAACAATTTAAATAAAAACAAAGCAGTGCAATTTGTGTATTTTAAATATTGTGCCATTATCTACATGGCGATGATAAAGATGACTTAATATTTAAAGACATTTGTCTCAAATTGAGAAACTTATCATAATACATGTATCATAAGAAAATTAAAGTTGGATTTTCCAAGATTTAAGTTGGAAAATTCAACTTTATAATTGGAAATTCCAAGATTGAAGGTGGAAATTGAAGGGTAGGGACCTTTTTTCTGTATGCAATTGAATGATGTAATGAAGGTCTTCCGTTTCCAACGGAAGACCTTATAGTGATTGTAATGTTTTTTCTTTATTTCTTTCTTATTTTTAAGGTCTTCCGTTTCCAACCTTATTTTTTGTTTGTTTGTTTCTTTCTTCTTATTTTTTCTCTCCTTTTTTGTTGGCAGAATTTCTCAGAGATGACTGGATAGATTTCCATGAACTTTTCAGTGATGATTGAGAATGATAATATCTCGAGGCTTTTTTTTTCATTTTTTCAGAAATCAGTTCCGGTCGTCCGTTTCCTGTCCCGCGTCAAAAAACCTTGTTCCCTCGAGATCTCAAATACTTGAACATCCAGACTTTATGGGATGATAGACCTATAGTTGTAGATTTGTTTAAACTATTTTGTTTTGTTCGTCGTAACTTCCGGTCGTCACCGGAGTACTTTAAAATTTATTTTATTTACGTATTTAATTTATTTTACATAAAATGAATATGATAGTATAAATCATTACATAAGTCATCTATGCAATGGTAAATAAACAGAAACATTCTACTTCCGGTGAGATATCTCAATTATCTCAGGTAGCTTTTTTAAAGCAAATTTTGTTCCTATGAGATCTTATAAACTATAAGAGATTAAGACACGAAACATTTTTATGGATAACAGACATTTAAGTGAAGATATGTTTAACCGGTTTCATTTTGTCGACCGTTACTTCCGGCCCTCACTGGAAGAGTTCAAACAAATCAAACTGTTTATGAGTTAAACTGTTATTCTCTGACAGTTTTATTTAGCTTGATAAACAATGAAGTATGATAGGCAAATATAAAAGAAATACTTTTTATTTTCATTGAGCACTTCCGTTTGTCCGTTTTCTGTCCCATGACAAAAAACCTTGTGTCCATGAGATCTCAAAAACGGTAAAGACTTGAACATCCAAACTTTCTGGGATGATAGACCTATGTATGTAGATGTGTTTACACTACTTTGTTTTGTTCGGCGTAACTTCCGGTCGTCACCGGAAGCACTTCAAAAATTATTTTTTTACGCATTTAATTTATTTCAAACAGAATTGAAATTAAAGTGTAAATACTTACATATGTCATTAATCCGATTTAAATTAATTTAAAAAATTCTACTTCGATGAGATATCTAAAATATCTCAGGTAGTTTCTTAAAACAAATGGTGTAACAGCGAGATCTCAGAAACTGTAAGTGATCAAGACACGAAACTTACATGGATAATAAATATTTGATAGGGATTGTTTTAACCATATTCATTTTGTCAACCGTCACTTCCGGTCCACACCGGAAGAGTTCAAACAAATCAAGTAGTTTATAAGTTTAAATGTTTTTCTTTGATACTTTTAGATAAATTGATAGGCAATAAAGTTTTGTTTTCTAATGTTTAAGAAATACTAACTTTTATTTTCATTTAGCACTTCTGTTTGTCCGTTTCCTGTCCCATGACAAAAAACCCTTAACTTCTAGAGATCTCAAAAACGGTAATAACTTGAACAATCAATCTTTGTGGGATGATAGACCTATGTATGTAGATGTGGTTACATTATTTTGTTTTGTTCGGCGTAACTTCTGGTCGTCACCGGATGCACTTGAAAAATTAATTTTTTTACCTATATTAGGGTTTGTTTTTTTTTTAACATAGAATGAATATATGAGATATGTCATCTATCTGATGAGAAATAAACAAAAAAATTCTCCTTCCGATGAGATATCTCAATTATCTCGGGTAGCTTTTTAAAAACAAACATTGTACTAGCGAGATCTCAGAAACTGTAAGTAATCAAGACACGAAACTTATATTGATGATAGACATTTGATTGCAGATGTGTTTAACAGGTTTCATTTTGTCGACCGTCACTTTCGGTCCACACCAGAAAGGTTCAAACAAAAGAACTTGTAAATAAGTTTAACTGTGTGTCTTTGACCGATAAATAGTAATGTACGATAGAAAAATATCCAAGAAAGGCCAGCTTTTATTTTCATTAAGGACTTCCGTTTGTCCGTTTCCTGTCCCATAACAAAACACATTGTCTCCAAGATATCTCAAAAAAGGTAGAGACTTCAATAACTAAATATTGTTGGGTGATAGACCCATGTATTCACATGTTTTTACACTATTTTGTTTTATCTGGCGTAACTTCCGGTTGTCACAGAAAGTGCTACAAAAGTTGAGTTTTTAATTTTGTTTTGGTTATTTACCATGGAAGTAAAATTTTAGTAATAGATACACAATAGATCATCTACACATGGTTAAAAAAGCAAAACAATCCTACTTTCGGTGAGATATCACATATATCTCAGGTAGCTTTTTAAAAAAAAAATCTTGTACCCGCTAGATCTCAGAAACTGTAAGTGACCAAAACCGAAACTTACTCGGATAATAGACATTTGACTGAAGATGTGTTTAACGGGTTTCATTTTGTCGACCGTCACTTCTGGTCCACACCGGAAGGGTTTAAACAAATCAGTTAAGATTTTTTCTTTGAATATTTTATTCAGTCTGATAATCAGTTATGTATCGTAGGTAAATGTACTAAAATACCTCTTCAAATGTCTTTCATCACTTCTGTTTGTCCGTTTCCGGTCCCGAGACAAAAATCCTTTTCTAAGGAGATCTCAAAACCGACAAAAACTGAACAACCAAACTTTGAGGAAAGACAAAATTATATATAAATATAAGTTTTCCATGTTCTGTTTGATTTGGCGTATCTTCCGGTCGTCGCAGGAAGTACTAAAAATTGACTTTTTGTCTTTTTGTTTTGTTTTATATAGAAATAATTGCTGGAAAACTCTTGCACAGTATATATTATATCCATTTTATTTTTACAAGAGGAACGCAATTTCTTTTACAGATTAATACATGAGGAACGGAAGACCTTTTTGTTGCTATAGCAACAAGAGTCTAGTTTTTTCTCCTTTTTTGTCGGCAGAATTTCTCAGAGATGACTGTGTAGATTTTTCTGAAATTTTCGGGAGAGGTAGACAATGATAATACCTAGAGGTTTTTTTTAAATTTTTTTTTCAAAATCTATTTCCTGTCGTCCGTTTCCTGTCCCGCGACAAAAACCCATGTCTCCACGAGATCTCAGAAACTATAAACACTTGAGCATCTAAACTTTGTGGGATGATAGACCTATGTCTGTACGTGTGTTTAAACTATTTTAATTGTTCGTAGTAACCTCTGGTCGTCACCGGAAGCACTTCAAAATTTTTTTTTTACGTATTTGACCTTTTTTTACAAATTTTGTACCCGCGAGATATCAGAAACTGTAAGTGATCAAGATGCAAAACCTACATGGACGATAGACGTTTGATTGAAGATATGTTTAACGGGTTTCATTTTGTCGACCGTCACTTCCGGTCCACACAAACGGTAAAGACTTGAACAATTAAACTCTGTGGGGTAAGAGATTTATGTATGTACGTGTGTTTACACTATTTTGTTTTATTCGGCGTAACTTCCGGTTGTCACAGGAAGTACTCCGAAATTTGATTTTTTTTTAAAATTGCTTATTAGAATTGAATTGACAATTTAGTAATTAAAATATGCTAGGTCATCTACACATAGTAAAATAAACAAAGAAATTCAACTTCCGGTGAGACATCTCAAATATCTATTGTACATGTAGCTTTCTTTTATACATGTTTGTACACGCAAGATCTTAAAACTTAATTTTATATGGAAAATATACATTTGATAGAAGATTTGTTTAACGGGTTTCATTTTTTTCTTCTGTAACATCCGGTTCTTTCCGGAAGCCTTCAAGCAAATGAAAGTTTTAATTAGTTAAGACTTTTTCTTTTAAATATTTTATTCAATCTGATGAACCTTAGGTAAGTGTACTAAAAATACTTACTTTTAATTTTCTTGATGTTTTCCGTTTGTCCGTTTCCGGTTCCGAGACAAAAAAACTTTTCTCAACGAGATCTCAAAACCGACAAAAACTGAACAACCAATCTTTGAGGAAAGACAGAACAATGTATGTAGATATGTTTACCATGTTTTTCCCGGTCGTCACAGGAGGTACTCAAAATGACTTTTTTGTCGTTGTTTTTTTTTTTGTTTACATAGAAATAATTACTTAAAAAATTCCTTCACAGTATATAGTATATCCATTTTCTTTTTACAAGAAAAATGCAATTCTTTTTACAGATTAATACATGAAGAACGGAAGACCTTTTTGTTGCTATAGCAACAAGAGTCTAGTTAAACTGTATATTTGGTTGTCACCTCCTTGTTCTCAAAGAACATAAGTCATATTCATTAGTCACTTATTGTTTACAAATCATCATAATATCAACAAATTAAAAATTAAATCCCAGAACTTGTGTGATTAGTACACGTTTTTTTCAAAATGTCTCGATAATAAAATATGTACCTTCATAACGCACTTCGAAAAAAATTAGATTCAACATTCACATGAACGATATAGTTACACCTTCCTTTATGGTAGGGGTAAAATGTTTACATACAATCTTCGTAGATTTTTATCTCAGTCCCGCATTTAAAATCTTTATTTGAATAGAAAATAAATGTACATCACTGCGCTCATATGTAATTTGTTAAAAGATGCAAAAATCGAGTTAGACGTCCTGCATATTAATCAGATGGCTTTTACCTGGTTTGGGCCCTATGGAAGCTCAGAAGGCTTATCGATATACGAGATGAGAAATACAATATCAAAATTTAACAATCAAATCATGAATAGGAAAACATCTATCCCACCGACACCAAACTGTTCTAAAAGATCATCCGAATTTAATAAGTATTAAAAGGGATCGTAGACATACATGTATGTTATGGGATCTCATCCTATAAGCTTTATTAAATGAATGGTGCATCAAAAAAGAAAATAAGCGAAAAAGGCAGATAAAATTCCAAAAGAAGGATGGATAAGAAACTGAAAAATGAAAATACTAAGGTATCTAATAAAACATATAGGCATTTGCGTCATGTTATTTCCCTGTATTTTTTTCTTTATTTACTTGGCGTAAATCGAACTCACGCTTGCATGAAACCAGCAATCATTTATGTTTTAAGTATTATATCTAATAAACATGTAACTTGAAATTAATCAACTTGATTTTAAGTCGTCGAAACTTCTAAATTTGAGAATTGATAAAGAATTAAACGTTACTTACAACCACTCCACTGCATTGGTAGGAGGTGTGTTCTTCGCAAAAAGAATGAGGTCCCAGGGTCACGTGACGATGTTAGATCCGTACAGCAGGAAATTTGGCAACAAGATGGGAGGGATTCTGTACATGCCTTCTCTTCTAGGGGAGGTCTTCTGGAGCGGAGCAATTCTCTCGGCATTAGGTAAATAGATTAACATACGGTAATTATTACATAAACAGGTATGCACTCACCATTGTTGCCTTTACAGATATGATCATAATTGTAATGCACGCACAGGTATGTACTAATCACTAATGTTACCTGTACAGGTATAGTCATCATTGATGATAGTAATAATATAGTGCATTTTTCACAGTTGTTGCCTTATCTTTAAGGAGGCTGGATGGTCAACAAATTAACCATCAGATCTGCCTTAAACTTTTAAACATGATCTCTTTGGCCTTAAACTATCATTTAGTAAAGAAAAAAATCCCCATATTTTAGCTTTAAATTTGAATATTTTTCTATACCTTCATACAGAACTTTTCGTCTAAAGGAAGTAAATATAGTAAAAAATAGTCACGACCTTCAATCCCTCTTAACAGGTGAATTTATCCTTGTATAAATACATGTACAGCACTGGAGTGCTCTAATGACTGATGTAACATTTCCAGGTTCCACACTGGCCGTGATCCTGGACATTGACCAGACCCTGTCCATCATTATCTCGGCCTGTATCGCCGTCCTCTACACACTGTTCGGAGGACTGTACTCAGTCGCCTACACAGACGTGCTGCAGCTTACCTGTATGTTTGTAGGTCTGGTGAGTGTGCTCTGGTGTTGGCGTTAAGTATCCTTTGATATTTACATCGGATCAGTAAAAGTTAAAGGTGTTATATCAAACCACACCCCTCCCCCTGTTCAGTAAAAGAAATATTTAAAACACAAATTTTTTCTTTGTTGATTCATGAGGGTATGAAGGCAGAGAGCATTGTAGAAAAACCACACCCCCACGCTAAAGGGTTATGTAATCTTTTCTGCAATAATCGATAACTTCAAAGTTCGCATGAATTATAAAAGAAAGCATTATTGTTTATAGTTATATCCTTTTAAATAGATTTTTGAGTTAATCAAAAAGAAAAATTAAAGCAACTGAATTATTACGCAAGATAGAAGAAATAGCTGCTATGTATGGTGATTAGAGTCTGACGTCATTTCGTGCAGGGCGTGATTGTTTTAGGTTATTGACGGTTTCAAATCAATCGATGGTTAGAACTTGATTGTGATTTCAGCCCAGTTAGTTTCCATAGAGGTATGACTATCAATCGCTATGTTATTTTTTTACGAAAATATACATGTACGGGGTAAAGTTACCTCGCTTGGATCACACTGCGTTCTTCCTTGTTTTCTCTCAGTGGTTGAGTATTCCATTCGCCATGACAAACGAACATGTGACCAGCATCACAACCAATTCATCCGCGGTCTGGATCAAGGAACTGGAGCCTAAGTACGTGGGTTACTACATGGACTCATTCATGCTCCTGATACTGGGCGGGATCCCGTGGCAGGCCTACTTCCAGAGGGTCCTGTCCGCTAACTCCGCCTTTAACGCCCAGATGTTGTCCGTCACCGCCGGGCTAGGATGTGTCATTATGTCCGTACCGTCAGTCTTGATCGGGGCCGTCGCCGCTAACACAGGTGGGTGATGTTACAGTGCTGTCATGATCAAATTTAGATTCTTTAAAATTTTTAAAGTACATATCAGGAAGGACGGTGCTCTTGGGACTTAGATAGAAAGCCATCGATCATATTGTTCGTTTTTTTATCTACTTTAATTTTTGGGTTAATGATATACACATGTATTTATTTTAATCATATATTTTTTAAAGATTAAAGCCAGAAGGAAAATACGTCTTTGTTACAAAAATTGATATTACTTCATCAAATAGGCATAATTTGCTATAAACTTAATAAAGGGGTTTGAACATGATGAAAGCACCCTCATAAGAACATATGCTTACAGTTACATGTACACTTTTGTATGTAAATGTAAGAAAATAATTGAAAAATGACAATTGAAACTAACATACTATCAGCAAAAAAAGTAATGGGTTGCATCGTTGTTCTCGTTAGTTATTATGTAATCGATGTTGTAAATGTGTTTTGCATTCTAATTTTTGTTTAAATGTTTAATCAAAACCCTGTAGGATGATTTATAAATGGCAAGCCTCAGACATTTTTCTGGGAATCTAGTTATAAAATATCTTATACATTAATGTGACTTGCTTTAAGGAATGAATTCAATATTTATTAGTTTTATACGATATAAAATGGTTTGGGGGCAGTTTACGCTTTATAAAAAAGCGTAAACTGTTCCAATCTTATAAAACTAATAAATATTGAATTCATTGCTTATAATTTAATTTTTTTGCTATTATTGTAGATAAAACGGTCATTTGAAGTTTAAAATAATATCAACATATACAAATTTCAAACGTAACGTCAGACGGATTGATACGTTTTTGACGTTAGTCTTACTGTAACGTAGGCAACATTCTTTATACGATATAAAATATTTTTTTTGCCAATCAGAAAGCGCGTTACAACCAGAATTAAATTATTCACGCATAACTCTTATCGATACAGTATAGATGATCTTATTTGATGTCACAACATAATTAACTTTAAGCATTTAACCTACATCAATTAGGCGGATGCTAATGTGTGCATTTCATTCCATATTAACTTACAACCGTATTCCTTCCGTTCTTAATATTCACATGATTATTCATAAAAACATAATTTATGATAAGTTGGCTCATAAAGTTCTTATTATAAGTTGTTGAAAACTTCTTTGTCTCTAATATATTTAATATTGTAACACATATTCATATCCTTGTATCAAAAGGTTTACGATTATATGTAGTTTTTAACTTAATACAAATTTAGATTGGAACGCAACAACGTATGCAACAGTGGACAAAAAGCCCGTCCCTATCCCTAGCGACCAGGCGTCCAACATCCTGCCCCTGGTCCTGCAGTACCTGACGCCCACCTGGGTCTCCTTCATCGGCTTGGGGGCCGTGGCTGCGGCTGTAATGTCGTCCACGGATTCCTCCATTCTCTCAGCGAGCTCCATGTTTGCCAGAAATATCTACAAGATGATATTCCGTCCCAAGGTAGGCTTTGTATGCATGCGCGGATCCAGGGGGGTCTCCAAGGGTTATATGTGTTTTCCGGGAAAGGGGACGGGTCCAAGGCCATTTTCAGTACTATGTGAATTCAATAAGTTTAAATTTTCCTGGGGGGGGGGGGGTATGTTCCGCGCGTGGTATGAAAGCGCTATCCATTCGGAATCTGGTAAACGAGTATGCTCGCAAGCAGGCGGTGCGTCGGTGTAAAGGCAGAAAAGTCACCCCCTCTGTTGCAATTCTAATTATGATATGGAATTGACATATAAAGTTTAAGAAAGTTAATGATGATCATGCTTGATTCATCGGTGATTAGGAAGAATTTCTCTCCCTTGACAGAAATAATTGACATAATCAAACGTTTCAATGACATCCATCCTGGAAGTTAAAATATTTTTCTTAATCAAGTTTTATGACACACTTGTGCATCAAAAAAGGATCATCTTAAACATTCTCTCATTCATTATTTGATTAACGTTTTTCAAGTTGGCAGATAAAGATCTCACCAGAATAAAAATGATCGCATGCATGTTTAAAAAAAGAAAGAAGAGTTTTAACATTATTATTTATAATTTCATTCTTCTGTAAATTTTCTTGTAGGCCTCTGAGGGGGAAATAATGTGGGCGATGCGAATCTCCATCTTCTTTATCGGCGCACTGGCAACTTTCATTGCAATTATTGTTGAATCGGTCTACGTGCTGTGGTTCCTATGCTCAGATTTGTTGTACGTCATCAGCTTTCCACAACTTCTGTGTGTTGTCTATCTTAGAGACACCAACACTTATGGATCGGTTTTCGGTTTTGCTGTCGGTTTATTTCTCAGATTAACCGGTGGCGAATATACTCTGAATATCACGCCCGTTTTCAAATATCCTTGGTACTCCGAGTCCGAGGGATTACAATTATTTCCGTATAAAACCTTCGCTATGTTGGTTACTTTTACTTCCATCGTTGCCGTTTCCAGCTTAACAACGTACGTATTTGGACGAGGATTGCTTTCTTCGAAATTCGATATTCTTAAATGTTTTGAGGGAAAATCAGAATGTTCAGTTGAATTGCATGTCTCGTCATCATCAACAAAATACAACGACAACCCCGCGTATGCGCACTCTCAAAACCAACTTCATGGAAGATACCAATCAAAGAGAGAAATCCAAGAGAAATAAACGTTGCTTTATACCAAATCTTCTTTTTAATTTTATACCTTTTTATTAAGTAAAAAATAGAACTGTCTCTGATAATTTTTATATTATGTCCAAGTAATTTTCAGTCATTGTATGCTAAACATTTTGATGTTCAAACTAATATTTCTATTCTCAAACTGTATTCTTTATAACGCGCTTTCTGTTCCATTTGGATGAAGAGCATGACTTAAAAATTAAAAAAGTTCACTGGGATTATGCATTGAACGAAGTTGATAATGCCGAAAAATTAGGCGAGATGTTAAAAAATTAAAAGGAATTTAACATTTGGTGATTTATTATTTTGGCAATGCATTTGTTTTTATGAAATGTAAATTTCATTGGGTAAAACTTAGACTGCAATGTAAAAGTCATAAGACTTTCCTATAGAGATTTTCTTTCACAGAGATTTAAAGGGGTTTACGGTTATTCCGTATGTATGCGTATTTGTTTGTAATGCAGAGAAACATCTGATTACAAAACGGCTTTATTCCCAATTCACATTCTTATCGAATATATCATAAATAAATTTAAGATGAACTTAGGTGTTTAGGAGCAATGCCCCCACCCCTTTCACCCTGCACATCAATAACACAATGAAGTTTGTATTCGAATGGCCCAATAAGTCTCGTGGCTTGGTATTTGAAAGTGAAACACGTTGCCGTCAAAATGAATTTATATATTTATATTTAAAAAAAACATGAGCTGAAAAGTATGTTAAGTACACAATCAGATTTAATGTTATTGTATTTTCTAGTTTCCAAACGAACGTGTTGAGATATTTCACTGAAATGGCATCAACAAACTGGACCACTGAGAGATTTGTTTTCATGTTTTAAAGTCAAGGTTTGTCTTTATGAGAATGGACTCGTGAATCACTCTGATCGTGTCTTTTGTTTCAATTAGTGCGATAATAAACGCTTTTACAGAATAAAAGAGCCGAGAAAAGAATGTCTTAATCCAATGAAAAATGGTCCACGGAGAAAAGAACTTTCTCAAAGTAACTCGGTTAACTCCACAAATGTTAACCTATGTGAATCGTAAAAAACGAACCTAGTATGCATTAATAGTGCCGCGGATGTTTTAATTAAATCTCGTATGGAAATGTGTACTAAAAGTTCCAACTTTCACCGATATATTCAATAACCAACGGGGTGGTGTTGGCCGGAATCTTAAATGGAAATTACTAGCATGCGAATTGCAAAATTGCTGTTAATCGCCGGAATTTCTCTTTCCTCGCTCTCCACTTTTCGGATCTTACAGCCTGAATTAAAGTTTAAAAGGGATAATGAAATTTTTTTTTAAAATCCATATCTGGACGATTGACATTTTAACGTTAGTAAATAATTCAATTAGATTCAACATGACATTTTCCGTAGATACAATTTAATAAATAAATTACAGGAAAATTTCCATATTATTATCCTTTTCTCTAGAATAGGAATATTAAATTGATTTGCAAAACCAATATATATTTCATTTTCTGTCATTTCATCAATACTTATCCAAGTACTTTTGTTCGTTTGTATATAGAATATTCAACGATTCCTATTTTATATTGATACATAACATATACATTGAAATTCAATTTTTTACCCTTTTAGATCAAAGTATTTTTGAGAACGTGCTGATCATTTAAGAAAAATAACCACCGTTGCAATTTATGAAAGAAAGAAGATATAAATACTTGCATTGAAAGTTCATTTTACATGTGCGTGATGTGCGAGAAAATATTCCTACATGATGTGTACATATATATAAAATCGTTTCCTATAGAAAACGGTCCCACATGATCAAAATATCACTTGATTAAGCAATTCGGTAAGAAAATTAGTTTTCTAGCAGAACATTTTTGAATTATTACTTTTGTTTTATATTTAAAAAAATATAATTCCTACATGATTTGTCATGAAGAACTTTTTTTTCTTTTGGAAGTATTAAAAAAGAAATCTTTGTTACATTTTTTAATACTCTCTATATAAAATCTGAAAATACAATTCTAAATGTGATTTTACTTTTTTATACATACTTGCATGAGTGAAAGGGTCTGTTCAATCACCATAATTGAAAAAAATAATAAAAAGCCTACATACAATACGAAGAAATTATATGAGCTTGTCTAAAGTAATGATATAAAGCATAAATTTTGAAAGAGAGGGGACAATGTGTTAGATATTAAGGGTAGGTGGCATTCAAAACCTAAAACTGTAGCGTGTCTTACATGTATAAATCATACAGTTGGCAAACACAGGTGAAACCAAGTATAAGGGGAGAACAAGAATACTTTAAAAAACTTTTAATCGAAATGTTAAATTGATTATTCATTTTTTAGACGAGTCAACGTGAGTAATTCACTGTTTAAAATAATAAGCTTAAATATATACGCCATTAAAGGTGCAATGAAAAATTTAAATATCAAACCCGGCAGGGAGAATCCTAAACCCAGTATACCATCTAATATTGTACCATTTTGTTCTTCAAAGAAAGGAACCAAACCTATGTACAACATTCTATGTAAAGGACAAGTTATACCATTTGGAGAATGTAAATGGAAAAAACATTTTGTAATTAATGATTATCGATGGAAAAAAAATTATGATAACCTTTTCAATGTACAAAAAGCTCTAAACTTCTATGGTTACAATACAGAATTAATCAGTTCATACTGACAACCAATACCACTCTTTATAAATATGGTAAGAAGGACACAAAACTATGCTCATTTTACAACCTAGAGGATGAAACTATAAAACATTTGATGTGGGATTGTACCAAATCACAAGAACTTCTATCCATATTTGAAAATTATTGCTTAGATAACAGCGCACACTATGCCACAAACAGTTTTACATTTCTTTTAGGAAATCTTGCACCAGATGCCAAAGAAGAAAATATTATATCAATGGTCATTAAATCATATATCTATAGAAAACGCTGTTTATATGAAACCCTAACAATTCAAGGACTACTTTCAGATATTAGAACACATCTCACCACTGTAAAATACCTTGATACAAAGAAGGGTAAATATGAAAACTTTAACAGAAAATGGGAGAAATGGTTATTTTTTTTAAAGTAATAAGCTGGCCAAACATTTAGATTTTTTTTTCTTTTTTTTTCTACCTCTCCTTTTGAAAATTCTGATAGTTTTTATCATATTTAATAGAAACCCCGGACAGAAACACATTCCACATTTTTAGTTACAATTATTCAGCCTTTCCATCTCTGGCTTCAGTCTCTTATTTGATATTAAGTAAATACACTGCACTCTCCTTTTTTTAACATATCCTTACAAATGTTGATTAGTTTTATACCAAGTACAGCAAAGTTATTTCATTTCAGGTGCAATCTTTCCTCTCTTCATACCCTTTACCTATCTGACTTCTCTTCTTTTCAATGAATTTTGTACAAAATGTTCATGAGAAAGAAGATTTATATTTTATTGTTCTCAAATATCAAAACTATTTCGTGACCATCAAAAATGTTTATATATATATATATATATATATATATATATATATATATATATATATATATATATATATATATATATATATTTTTTTTTTTATTTATATATATATATATACACGCCTTTTTCGATTTAATCAATTTTTAAATAAATCAAATAGCCTTACTTCTGCTAGAAAAGTGCATGCATATTTGAAATAACTTTTGCGATGAGTAATTAAACACTTGACGCAGTCTTTTATTCCTGCAGAAAATCAAGGATTTTTTCTTTCTCCAAAAAAACATGCATCTTAAATTCAGAAACTTAAAAGTAAAACCCAATACGTAAGCCGTCACCTTCCTATCAGAGGCAGAGCATCAAGGAACATAGAACAGTGATTTGTTACCAGAGTATGATGGCCATGGAACGTATCATATCAACTCCCTCTGAAATTTATGAGAATTCTGCCTTTTCAAGCTACAAGATCTGCAACTTTTGCCGTAAAACACATTTCCCTGGGATTAATCAAAAGGTGAAAGGCTGTCGTTGTTTATTTGTTAATTTTTTCTGAGATTTTTTTTTTATCTGATAAATTGAGTAGGAGGGAAGACGCCCTTGCATTTAGAAATAACATTGATATGTAAACACATTCTAAGAACAAATTCCTAGTCGTATATCAACCAAATTTCGACCAAATTAGAGTACCTGATATTTATAAAATTCATATATTTATTGACAATTCTAAATTGCCAAACTAGTAAATTTCAAGTTATTTTAGATCAAGAACCTGACTTATGACTAATGAAGATATACAAGTACTTATACAACTCAGTGAAATGATTCTTAAAAGATGGAGTATGATTGACTGTGCAGACACCATCCCTTGGTACTTTCTGTGTTCAGGCTACAGATGCTTATAATATGGATCTGGACGTTTTTTCCAATTATTTCATACATATGTTTTGTTAAAATCATGATTATATTATTGTTTTTTTTAAATGTATATCCCCCCCCCCCGAGAGCTCTTGATTGGTGAAAAAAACCCCACATACATAGAATACGCAAAGTACACTTCAGTATTTAAACGGGTACAAAGCTAAAAGATGCGTTAATATGACTGCGCATTTTAAGAAGAGATTCTTTTACAAAGATCGGTCAAAAACAATTTATATTTCTAAATATATTAAAGTATATCTAGTTATATCATATTATTTTACATTCACTTTCTTTCCCCCTATTAAATTGCATTGATTGATTTGATTGATATTTACGCATAATCACTAAATCTGGTGCGTATGAATACATTCAGTCTTCCTTCAGTATTTCTCGAAGAATCCTCGTGACTTCAAACCGGATCACGGCCTGATATCATACTTGCGCTGATTAATATTTCATTGATGTAAATATTTTTTATGAGTTAAATGAATTCAATTCATTAATTTCTTGGTATAAAAAAGTAAATTCATCAAATTACAAAATGAAAAATAAAGTTGTGTTATTAGATTTTAAAAGGCTGTGCACTATTTTTGTCAGCATAATTCGGCTGTTACAATGGCTCCTCCGTTCATTGCGCATTACTCGTTGGATAAGGCCGAGGTTTTTAAAAAAAAAAATCATATTTGCGGAAAGGAATAAATGTTAAAAAACGTAAATATGAGCACTGAATCATTATTTTTTTTTTAAAGATGTGGTCTCATAACTGCAAAGGTGTTTGCATACGAATAAAATAACACGCGCTGGCGCGTTATTTAAGCATTGAATGCTTATTTTTGGATGTCGTCGGTCCTATGACACACCAATGCGGTGCAGACAAATTATCATACCGCGCTAACGCGCGGTATTCAATTCTGTGTCATAGGACCGACGACATCCAAAAATTATATTTATATTCATACTCATGTTTTTTTTTTGTATGAAATATATGTGTATCGTCGCTGTAAAGCCATTATATACGCTCTCAGTCAGGGATATGAAACATACATGGAACAGCCATATTAACATGTTATTCAGTACGCTTCCGCAGCTAAATATATAGTAACAGAAACTTTGTAGAGAATAATCTTTTTAATTAAGGAGTAGATATAAAGCCATTATATACGCTCTCAGTCAGGGATATGAAACATACATGGAACAGCCATATTAACATGTTATTCAGTACGCTTCCGCAGCTAAATATATAGTAACAGAAACTTTGTAGAGAATAATCTTTTTAATTAAGGAGTAGATATAATTTAATGATTATTTTTCAAAAGTACATATCAAATTGGTTATGTTAGGTTGAACGTTTCATTTAATCTTACAAAAATAAATATACTCAAAACACGTGGTGACGTTTACATTTGTGCTCATGGCGCATGAATTAGCAAAGTGTATTCATAGGAAATCCAATGCAAACGTAAGGGGAAATATACACTGAATGTAAATATGAAAATTTGATTGCACACACCGTTGCAGTTATGAGACCACATCTTTCAAAAACTAATGATTCAGTGGTTGAATATATGCACATAATGTGCATGAATTAGAGCAAGTTTAACAAAAATAAACTGTACATATGTGTTGAAAATAGTTTTCAGTCATATAAATGATGTTACAATTTTAAAAAAACCCAAAGCCCAGAGTGATTTGAAGCCATGACCTGCAGTTTACTTGTCTGATGACTCAGCGGACGGATTAGTTAGAAAAATAATTCTACAAAAGTAAATACCTTAATTATCCGTTTGACGTATTTTCATTAAAAATAGTCACGGAGCATAGAATACCCTTACTATTGAAAAAAAAGAGGATTTTCAGAAATAAAAATATGACGCAACATTAAAATAAAAGAAAGTTAATTTATGACGTAACAAAATTGGATGCGAAGCTTGTTCTTTGATGAAACCTTTGCATGCTACACGATACTGGTTTCGATTCTTGCTAACACAGCTTATTAAAAGAGATTTATTAGCTCTCCTGAGAACCAGTTAATTAGACATTTGTATAGTTTTCGTTTCGTAAACGAGCATAATTCAACGGACCGATGTTTTGATGTCTCTTCTAATCAATGTTACCGTTTGTACCGCCAGTGGATTTGTTCATTTCTAAAGATACAGTTGTCTCTGCTTTTTTCATTTTCTTTTCGCTTCATCATCCTACTCGAACACGTTATACATGTAAAGATTTTTATTTTCAAATACAGACATAGTTCTATTCAGGTCAGCAATGACGCCATGTTTATTTTAAACAATAACCTGCTGAATACAAATCAATGGTTGTTTAAAAAAAAGATTCCTTCATTAAAAGAAATTTCAGATGCCATATTTCTGACAACATAAGGTACATGTAATTAGAATTGTCCCTCTATGTTAAAGATACAACAATCAAAGTATTCATATGCATGGTTGGGCGAATGGTAGAAAATTAACTGCAATGTTAATTGTAATCTTATCATTGTGTTCTTGGAATGATTGAAATTGACTTTTACACCCCCCTTAAAAGACTTTACGTTTGCCCCCGATATAAAAGAATAAATTTATTTAACTAGGCATTTTGTACCTGATTAGGTTTATTTTCCAAAATTTTAATTTGTGTCGTTCCTTTTTACATCAGATGTCTACATGCATGCATTTTATTTGTTCAATCAAATCTTGTAGGATTGGTCAGCATCATCAACACATGTAGATCCCATGTACATGGTGTTCCATACTAACATATTTCATCTGTCACCGAGATTGTGTTTACAAATTGCATGTTTATTTAGAAGGTGGATGTTTACTTGCTAGAACTCTACCCTTTCCCTACAAGATTTTTTTTCTTCTTTTCATCATGACAAACATGAGTTTTTCAAAAACAAATTTCAAAAGTTCAAAAGATGCGGATTGTACAAATCTTAACATTAAAGAACTGATCCTATAGACCTGTAAAAAAATTCTTTCAAAATAAAAAAAGATCAAGTTAAAAATATAAACGAGAATTTGAGTTCTTTGAGTTCTTGTGCAGATATTGGAGAAAATCAATAAATGACTTTAATATCTGGTAATTTGTACAAAATAATTGATAGGCCATGACATATTGGATCAGATTCACATTGGCGCTTGATTAATCCACACCTAAAAAAAATCTGAAATTTATCGGAAGTGAAGATCGATGTAATTCAACATGTTTACAAACTTGATTGTTGTTGAATCGGAATGATATATGATAATACAATTCCGCTTCTTGCTACCACTCAACTCAGTAAACCGAAGTAAATAAACAAACGACTATACCCTGTCCCGAGTTTTTGCTTCCACCACATTTTGCTTGATATTTCGATAATCTTAAATACCTTTGTGCTCAAACGACGTTCATTCACTAATATGAAAAAAATTCAGATTATCTGTTTTGAAACACCCCCTCTACCGCTTCAGGTTTCAATACCGTTACACATCCCAAAACAGAAAGTCTACGGGGATTTTGCATTGCATCAGCCATTTATAAGCCCGGATGATAACGTTGAAAACTTATGGGAGGTATTCCGAGTGAGTTCCGAATGAAGAAAAGATGTCAACATTTCCCATTATAAATCTCCGTAAGAATTTGTTTTTCGTTCCTGTGAAATTTTTCAATGAAGATACCTTGGATATATTCCCTTTTATTGATTTCAACTGTATTTCTTTCAGAGGTATGTGTATTTTTATTAAAAATCATCAAAAAGTGATGAAAGCAATAACTCGGGACAGACTATAAGTAAGATTACATCCTTTCTTTCATCAATTATATTCAGATGTTCAACATTTCATCACTCAAAAAGAATGATATCATAATCTTTTACATTTGGAACAACCGCCATATAAAAAAATCAAATAAGGATAACAACTTTATTGTTTAACCTTTGACCAATCCCGGTAGTGCCCAGTTGTTGTTTAATTTAGATTTTCTGTTTAAAATAATTATAAACTTTAATGTCTACGCATACAACTACATGGTCATTCTAACAATTAGTCCCATGTTACTTATGTAATATAACGATTAGTGCCTATGAAAACTCATTAAGATGTTTATAGCGAGCGCAGCTCGCCGGCGCGCAGCGCCGGCGCGAAGCGAGCTCTAACGGCAAGGCGTGTGTGAATAGAAAATTCGGACCAGTTGCACATTCATTCAACGGATTTTTTTGGCGTCAGTAAATCGGACCAGTAATGCATTGTTTTAATCGTCCCAGTAGTTCCCTGTAATCATGGCAATTTTTATCACTTCACACTCTCACGAGAATCAGCAAGACAATCAAAACAATAACGATGTATACGACATACCTCTAAAGTTCACCTCAGTACACTCTCAATCAAAAAAAAAAAATAATCGAGTGACGTCACAAAGGTTTGCACATTGATCCGATAGATTTTTTCGCGTCAGTAAATTTTGACCCACAATTCATAGTACCAATGGTTTCCAACTCCTCACGTTCTCGCGAGAATCAAAGTAAAACTTTTGAGAAGCATATAAGAGGTGTAATTTTAAGAACATCATGCTTTTTAAGTAAATAAAACAGTATACTTCGCTTACTTTTATTTCTCAGGGGAGTTTTAAAGAGTCAGACGACACTTAACCAACGTGAACTTTGACGTCACAATAAGGGGAAATTACTCTAACTGAAGTTATTGTAAATCTGCTGAAATTACCAAAATATTCTCAAAATCTTGCAAAGCTAAAGAAAGAGGACTTTTCTTCAGATATAGGAAACAGTTGTTACTTGCACTCATTTGGATGAATGCTCACATTTATTTTATTCACTAATATGTTTTACGGTGTAACCGTTTGGAGGGCGAAGCCAATATAAATGGGGCTAGGTCAGTAGATGCCCTTCCATCCTCTCTGGCCTGTCATCTCATACATGTATATTGTTTGTTTTGTTTGGACTCTAATCTCATTGCTGGGCCAAGAGCATTGGCCACGGTCCTTGTTAAATTTGTTCCAGCCCTGATATACTAGACTATAATCTGTCTCAGGTTACTGTTTCCATTACATTTTGACGATTTTTATAGAAATATACAGAGCTAAAAGAAAAACAATTAAAATCATTCATTAAAACGCCATTCTTTTTTTCTTTTTTTTACTCAGAGATTTTTCACAGGAACGAAAAACTGATTTCTGATGGAGATTTATCTTTTTTCCATTCGGAAGTCTCTTGGAACACCTCACACAATTTTCAAATGCTGTCATCCAGACTTTATTTCATATCTTTTCCAATACGAATATTCATAGATTTTTATTAAAAGCGCCTTTTTTAGCCGAACAAGTTTATAGAGAGAGAGAGAGAGAGAGAGAGAGAGAGAGAGAGAGAGAGAGAGAGAGAGAGAGAGAGAGAGGGGGGAAGGGGGTTCAGGAAATTCAAATACAAAAACATGTAAACAAATTTTCATTCTGGTATGTAAATAAATATTGTTTGAACCCCGAGATATTTCATCTTCGCTAGCTAAGGGTTTCTGATCCGTGCCGCTCCTGCGGATCACAAACCCTTGCCTAGCGAAAGTACATGTAGGAATGAAGCAAAATATGTTGGGACAGATTTTAGCTGCATTTTTTTTGTTATTTTGATTCTATCAATATACATGTATATTATTTTGATGTTCTATTGTCTGTAGTCTGAAGTAATTTATACATATATTGGATAATACCAGCTACATGTAGTATCTTCATCGCAGATCTCAGGATAATTTCTCAGCACGAAGTATTTTAACTTTTTACTCCCATATTTTAAATGTATGCATTGCTTTTAATAAAACATGAATTTAAGAGTAATGTATATTTTTTTAAAATAGGAAAATCAATTTATCTTCAGAATATTTCACTTGTAAGGACAGAAATTGAGATTATTTTTGATCCCTAAATTTACTAAAATTTGTCATCCAAACACTTAATTATTAAACATTCAATGATGAATTTGTGCATTAAAACTACAGAAAAACTAGCAAATTCACGTCATAAAGTGCAAATTATGTCCTTTGTGTATATTGTACATATATAATTTGTTCCGAGTTTATCTGACAAATGTCATACATTTAGTGTGTAATACATATTTATGATTGTGAATGCAGATAAGTACTTCCTATTATATTTAAGTATTTATCATAATAATGAATTATGCTGCAAATAATCTCACTATTTGCTTTTATTTTCATGGCAGATTGGGGATAATTTGAACATGATTTATTGTATTTATTAATCATATACGAATGGTTCACACATTTTTTTGGGGGGGGGGGGGATCAGAATGGTTTTAAAATATTTTACAATGTGTCTATCAAAGACTATGATGTCTACAAAATATTTTTTGTAATTGAATTAGTTATCATGAGTTATTGGTCGTAAAATTTCTTCCTTTTTTTTTTGGTTTTTGAGGAATAATTTGAATTTTGGGTATGAAATGACCTGGGTATGAGTAGGTCAGACTACGATTTGAGATGAAACCTAAAAAAAACGAAATTTCAAATTGAAAATAGGAGAAAAAACGTCTTTGGTGTTTTCAGACAGTAATCAGAAAGCAAATTCAATTAAAATACATGATTTAATTTGAAAACTATGAAATAAAACTGCTTCACTGATGAAAAACATTTTTTGTCCAATCAGATGTCTTGGAATTCATTTGATCGGATCTAATGCAACTGTTGAAAGTTGTAGGAAACGAAAATTTGTTTTCTTAATAAGGAATTAATTTTTCAAGAACACACTAGGTAAGTTTAAATGTAATTATCACTCATTAAACAATATTGATGAATTATCACCAAACGTGAAGTTAGTACGAGATTCAAATTCAACATGGATGCCGGTGATGTCACTGCGCGTGAAGCGATTCTTTTTTCCTCCATCTTGGAAACGTTTTTCAACTTCATAGGTATAGAGTCTAATTTCCATATTTGGGCATATATACACGTGTTGTCTAAAGGGAGAGCTTCGCTCTCACGGGCCCTTCGGGCCCGTGAGAGGGCTTCGCCCTCTATCATTACGGTAATTTCCAGGAACGTACACGTAGCATCGGTTTTTTTAAAAGGGGGGGGGGGGGTGGGTGGATGGCAGCCTTATCCAAAAAATCTTTACAAGCAAAAAGAAAAAAAGATAATTCTCAAAATTCTGAAAATTCTAATCCATCAGCTCTTTAGCAGTTCAATGGTTTCTTTATTTTCACTTCCATTTATTACATGCTACCAATCCCAAGTGGGGGGGGGGGCAACTCCATGTCCCTTTAATATGATAAGAAAAATATTTTTAAGCGTAAATTAAAAAATAAGAAGAAGAAGAAAAAATGTCGACTGTAAAAAAGGGGATGAACTGACGTTACAATTACTTTAAAAGAGGAGATACAGTGCAATGAACATTTATATTAAAATCTTTATTATTCAACAACATTTTATCTCATCTGAGATTAAACTATTGTTCTACTTATAAATAAATAAATAACAAATCTTATAACATATGAAATCTTATAAACTATGCATGGATAATGGAAATTTACTGAAAAAATAGGTATGTTTTATTTTTTTTGGCAATCAAATTTATTTACGTTGTTAATTTTATTTTTATTGATTTATCATAATTCATTGTTTGATCACATGCTGCGCTCGCCCCAACGGTCGCACCGTAAAACATATTATTCGATGTTTTTCAAATCACGCAAACATTCACATGCAGTGGCACAAATAATCTAGCCATTCTTTAGAACTGTACTCGTAAGAAACACTTAAAGGTTTTATGAACATGCTTGGATGATGAGAGTGTTTATTTCAATATTTCCTGTTTACCTTGCCAAGAATCACTGTCATCGTCTGCTGGAAGTAGAAGGATGACGTGTTGGAACATAGAAATGTCACGTGTTTCTTCGGATTAAGTATTAAATGGCAGAATCTTTTGATAATTTAGGAGATTTACTACATGGTTTTTTGGTATTAAGAAAATGTTAAGCGTTAAGTGGCACTGAAGTTAATGGCTAAATATACGATATTTTAACATCGTAGCTTTCAATCACAAAATTATACAGGGGAGCAATCAAGAAAACAGATACATGAATATTAAGATCGATTATACCGGTACCAATCGATTGATCTACATAGAAATTTCTCTCTGTGAATTTTTACGGTATCCATTTATAGAAAATAAATTCATCCGTAACTCACATGATTGCAAAAGATATCATAAAGCCACATACTGTGGTTTCATCAATATTTGTGGAATACCAATTTTCGTGGATTTCGTTATCAAGTTGATCCTGGATATTAAATGTTCATGGAAGTGCAAATTCATTTTGTATTGATAGGGTCATTAGCCACGAATTTACGTATCCTTGAAACTGTTATTTTCACTTTATCCACGAAAATTGAGACCCTTGAATATTAATGAAACCACAGTTGGAGCTAGAGTGTGTATGATTTATTCAGGTCATGGTTTTACCTCACAGCCCTTTCAACATAGAAATACAAAGTATAGTCTGATCGTAGGCTAATTATCGCTAATTATCGCTTCTTATTATCGGAATACCCGTTAAGTTTTTTTGTTAAATGAATGAAAGATGCGGGTTGTCAATGGAGTAGATTGTAGTATTTCCCTTGCGCTGTATAGAAAGATGGACACCCACATCCCCACAGAATCAGCCATGTACGTTCAGATTTTGCCCTATAGATTAGTTTTCACGTCAATTTACCGAAGCCGGTAGGCGATTGATTTTTCTTTCAAAGGATCTGTTTTATTGAATTTCTAATTGATAAAAGGCCCTGTGTTAGATAATTAATAACATAAATCTGTAGATAAACACTATTTTACGGACATCTCTCTCTCCGATTTAGGGCAGCATGCCCTGCATTTATCTAATCAAGGGATCTATTTGAATTGTGTCTGAGAAAGGAATTTCTCATCGTGTATTAGGGGAAATTGTTTGCTTATACAGTTTGCGTATAGGATTAAGTATTCCTTGGTAGTGCTCAAACAAATAAAGCAATTTGCCATGCAAGGTGAGCACGATCGAAATCCACTACTTAAGGGGATTTTCTTGTCTTATTAAGATTCTTTATAGTCTAGTTGTTTCTCTGTAACTTTTGATTTTGTTACTTAGTTTTTCTATAAGAGGTTGATTAGTCTGCGTTTAGTAATTCACTGACTTTATTGCTATTTATTTATTTACGAACTGGTCTTTGTTCCAAGACTCCCACTGGTATTTTCTCGATTACCTTATTCTGCTTCATGTACAGGGTTACACAATATGCACTATACTATAATTAAATATATACAACTTACGAGAGAAAGAATTTCATGTTGTAGTTCAAATTCGAAAAGCTATTTAAATTACAATAAAGTCTATTACACAAAGGTACATGTACATTTTGCAATTACCATGTAATTTCGGTTTCTGGTCAATCTTGAAAAATAAATCGCTAAAAAATCGCTACTTTAGCAAGCATAATAATCTGTATGATTACGAGTATGATAATACCTTGTAGTTCGGGAAACAATTCAGTATCGAGTAATATGATGATTAACCTTTGGGGACTGTTGCCTGGATGCCCGCGATGGAGCCATGTTCTTATCACCATTGACCGATATTCCATCAAACAGGTTAAGACTTTATTTGCTGTTCAATTATTTAGTAAGATCTTGATCAATTTTCAAAGAATTGATTATGTAACAGCTGGTGAAATCTGAAATTATGAATGTACTCTCATAAAAAAGAAAAGTAGCGAGACGTAGAAGATCTTTAATTTAATATTGAAAAGGGTAATTTCAAAAATAAAAAAGAAAAGTAGCGAGACGTAGACGATCTTTAATATTGAAATAGGTAATTTCAAAAATAAGTGTTACGTACTTTTTTCAAGTCAGGGCAATACTAACATCAAATAAATTGGTCAATGCACTAACGCAATATTAGAATGAAAGAGGGGGTAAATTATGGCGTATTAGAATTGGATACAAAGCTTGTTCTTTGGTAACCCTTTGCATGTTACACGGTATTTGTTTCGATTCTTGCTAACACGGCATATTAAAAATTTATCCGAAACTATGAAAGTCTTGATCATGATGAAATTTCAATCTCATCAGTTGACAT
The DNA here is from genome assembly GCA_020458035.1 of Magallana ariakensis. Classification (NCBI taxonomy): domain Eukaryota; kingdom Metazoa; phylum Mollusca; class Bivalvia; order Ostreida; family Ostreidae; genus Magallana; species Magallana ariakensis. The sequence goes on along the minus strand of CM035814.1, from coordinate 40,900,817 downwards.
TGTTGGTGTTTCAATTGATATTAGTTTTGTTTTGGAAAAACACTTTAAACTGAAAATTTTAATCATTGTGTTTTTTAATTAAAAAAGGAAACAAAACAGCTCACAAACACCTGGGAAATAAGATTTTGTTTTAAATTTATAAACAAAAAAATAAACACTGACGCACCCAATTTTTTGTAAGGGTTTGAATGCGTAATTTATTTTTTCACCAAAACAAAATGTACTCATTAAATGCGTAATCGCTTCAAGTGTTTGGTGATCTGGCCTTTTGTTTGGTCTGGGAATTGTTGCATATGTTTACCGTGTCATCTGAAGCGATGTCGTCACTTACCGCGGAAACCCGACACCAGTGAGAGTGTTTACCATCGAATCAATCCGAAACAGTTTGTTTAATGCCATTTTTGTATCGATTCATTGTGATCCAGTTTTATACAGGTGTACATACTAATGAATGAAACGTTAGAAATAAGCACAAAATAACCCCGTATTGATTCTTTTCCACTTTACCTACCTCAGAAGAAGTTCAAGGAAGGCGAGTAGCCAATCAGAAGAGCCGTCGGCCCGCTCCACGTGCTTGCAAGCAATATAAGCAGAGCTGTCATGATAACCTTGCTATTTTACGGATATTTAATGACAGCGTATGTTTTATGTGTGCCTTTTGGAAGTATTTACGTTCGTCTATAAAATTTCTTCTCCGTAAATTGTTAATGCAACTTTGAAATTGTAAAAAAAAACACCAAAAAAACCCAGCTTTGTAGACATGCAGATGCATGACATTTCGGTTTAACATTGCTAAGCCATCGAATAAGTGCTTTATTCTTTACAACGGGATGCTAAATGCAAATTGGTACTGAAGAGCAGTGATACTTCCGAAAAATCGATTCTAATGAACGGATTAAGTTTTTCCGACAGTGACAGACATAAGAAAGTCCACAGTCCCGCAATGGCGGAGATTGCAATGAGGACCCTGCACGTGTCACCACGACCGCGCGTGCGATCTACCTCCATGAAAAAGCCCAAAATAAGGCTGTCAGAGGACTTTGACCTGGGAGACATTCGCCCACGAACAAGCAGTTTGCCAACTAGAAACTCTGTCAAGAAGCCTAATCTTCTGGAAATTAGATCGGCTGGAATTTTGTATGAGGACAGCGAGCATGACTTGTACAGAGTGAGGACTTTTGAAAAAACAGCCAAAGGTTTGGTAAATCGAGGGGACTCGTTCATCTCGAGGAGCACAAACAGTGTTGTGTCCTCCGGAAGTGAATTTGGTGCTTTATCAAGAACATCGAGCTCAACATCCCAGGCCAGTTTCACGGAACATACCAAATCATATCGCATCCTTATGATGGGGGCGCAAGGGGTCGGGAAAACTGCATTAACGCAACAGTTCATGACTTCGGAATACCTTGGGGGTTTCGATACAAGTGTTGGTAAGCTCCTTTTTTTAATTCGGATAATTCAGATATATGCATGTGTAGGCGATTTCAAATGATTCCCTACATGTACTATCAAACACAATTCTGCTTAAAGGGACCTAGACACGATTTGAGATCAAATTTTTGTTTTTTATTTTTATGTTTAAAATGGTTTACTTAAATATTGAGCGACTGACAAAAACTTAAATGTTAGAAGTCAAGTTACAAGCAAGAAATCATTGTTATGTTAACAAACCTCGAGTCTTATATTTGTTTACAAATAATGAAACGTACATAAATTACCATTTCTGTGCAAAATGACCCTTGCCAAACAAGATAAACTGATTCAATGTGTTCATAAATATTATCAACAAAAATGCAACATTTGATTGAAACTCGTACCAATACCACACATATGTAAACAATAACAAGACCCAAGCTTTGTTTACATAACAAAGAATTTCGAACTCTTGCTTGTAACCCGATATATGACTTTCAAATTTTGACAGATCATTAAAAATACTCATATTCATCATTCTAGATACTAAAAATGGAAAAGTAAAATTTTAAAAAAAATCCCCTTTAAGCTTGTATAGTTTTTACCTACACTGTATACGATTACCTACATGTATATGATACCAAAGGGAAAAGCGTCACGTTGTTAAAACAAATAAAGTTTTAACTATATCATAATAATTGTCTCTTAAGCTTAAGGAACAGTAAATAGTAAAGGCTATAGTTAAAACTAGAAAATAAGAAATGTATTTTATAAGGAGGCATTAATTAAAGTATTTTTTTTTTGTTTTCAGTGCTATGTAAAATCAATCGATTATATTTGTTTCATGTGGCACATTTTGTGAAAAATGATTAGCAAAGAAGCACAAACTTCTACCTTAACGGAGCTTCAGTACAATAAGGCATTTCAAATGTTTGCATTTGTTTCGCAAATACACCCATATGTCGCGAAAAATCTGTGACGCAAACATTTATTCTGTATCAATAGGAATTATGATATAAAGTTAATGATCTGTTTATTTCTTCGAGTTGACTGTTTTTATAGTCCAACATTAACACATTTCATAAAGATTAAAACACCAGATCGCCAACTTGTTGCTGGTTACACAACAAATGCTTTCTGACTCATCTTGGAACTAGTGTATTTACCGATTGTCTGTAAATAATACAATTACCAATACTGATACTCTTATCAAGCTTTCAATAACAACAAAGTCTTATGTAAATACCATCTCAAGAAAACAATGGACGGATGGAATAACCTGGAAGGGAAATCAATTGAGGGTGTCAGTCATTCGCGATCGAAAACTGGCTGTTTGATATTAAGAAAATCTATTGAAAGTCGATGTAAACTCTGCTCGCGCAGCATGTGCAAGACGAAACAGTGCGCGAACCAATGTCATTGGCTACTGCACATTATATATATGTATACTTTCCCTGCATTGTACATATTCATATATAATCATGATTATATTATTGTTTTTAATGTATATCTCCCCTACGGCCCTTGATTGATGAATAAACACATTATATTCTATATAGAATTAAAAACAAAAACAAAATCAATGCCGAATAGCATAAACATGTATATTGTATATGTAGGAGTGGTAAAAAAAAGGTTGCATCTGTGTTTTCAACAATACTGCCCAGAAGTTGACAAAACAATACATGTAATATTGCCCTTTTCATTTCACTTTAGAGTAATATAAAGTATTACTATACTAGACTAAATTTCATATCAGGTGAGTCGTATAGATATTAAGTGGATGGAGTTATGAAAAAAAAAAATGGACGTAAAATGTTGCGTCAATACATTTTGCTTACTGATGCAGCTTTCTTTAATGCCTCCATGCAAATAAAAAGATACCAGATTCATTTTATAAAAGAATTTATCGGAGCACATAACATAAAAGAAAGAACCTTCAGTGTTAAAAATACAGTTTAAGAGTAATTTTGCAACCTTTTTATTGCTTTGAAATCTTTCCAGTTAATAGTATATGACAGTTGTTACTTTCTTGGCACGTTACCTTCTTTTAATGAAGATAAATTCGGAAAATAATCAAAGGGAGAAAAATGTAGGTGAACCCAAAACAATGAATTTTAATGAGATGTTGCATAACATGTTGAAGTCTCGCAGGGAAAACCTGAAAGAAGATGGTTTCTTAAGTCTTGACTTCCGTAGGGGTAATTAGATTTATGCTCACTCGATCCGGGGACCGAAAGCACTGTGGCAGAAAATTTACGAGGATAGCAGCATGTAGTTTATCACCATCGTAAATAAGATTATAAATATTAAAAACACAGAGTAAAAAAGGTTATAAAACATGTTGCTGAGATGATTAATGGTTCATTCCTCAGGCGGAGAGATCTAAGGAGTTTTATCACTGAAACTTTCTTCGTAGCAGAAGCTAGAAATGCAAAAGGGAAGAAAGGGGAATTAGTGCATTCAAACAATCACTTGCACCATCAGATACTCTGTTTATTTTCGCACATAAGCTGTTTTCTTTATAGATTAAAAGTTTGCAGACAATTGTTAACTTAAGCACTATGTATTTAAACGAAAAAAAAAAATTTATTTTTGTCACTCTTGTGGTAAATGGCTTATACTGATAGTGAAGCTATCAATTGTTTTCTTCGAGTAAAGTTTTACATCAAACCACTTGTATAAAAATCTTTTCTCTTTAGTTTTTTTTTGAAAATCTAGATACTTCTGAGTTTGTTATTTTCGTTTTTCTATCTTTTGTAGAAGTGACTGTACATATATACATACATACAGATAGACAAATTATTAAACTGATGAAAATTTCTCTAATATGAAAACAACCCAAGACGTTTACTTGTCCTCGATCGGTCATTGAAGAAATATTCCAATCTTTTCGAAGAAGAAAACATTTTTCTAATTTATTAGTAATATATACATAACAGTTTCACTGCCCTGAACAACCTACTTAGGGTGTAGATAAATGAAATTTTATTGTTCACACTGACATGAATATGACAATGAAAATGAAATTGTTCGTTGTTTTGAAAACACTTGGATTATATTTGTTTTTCATGTATAATGGTGTTGTTATTATGTACGCTTTCACCTCATCTCAGCATCAAGCTAACACGTCATGGTAAACGAAGCTTGTACAAGGAATAATATAATACGATAGATACTTTTACGTACGGTGATTCGGCGCAGAGAATCCATGTTTAATATTTATGCGGGGTTAATTGTGTATCTAACGGTAGCCTAGATCAAATGGCTCAATCCCCCGTGGCAAAGACATTCTGTCAACTCGGCGAGTTCTTTTTACAGCACAATATTATTGCATTATGAACATCTAATTCAAGACTAATTCAATACCTTTTACAATATCGACGCCCTAATCAATAGCTCGTGTGAGGCGTTCAATTTTCCTGTTCATTAAGCATGTCAAAACTGCACTATTTTTTTAAATACAGATTGGTGCCAAAAAAAAAATCAAACATTTTCAATGAATAACAAACATATTAATAACGAATCCTTAAGCAAAATATACTTTGAAACACAAATACAATATTTACATTTATAAGCAGCATGCAATCGATTAATACGGTATACATGGCTATTTTCGCCCCCGTGACCCCCCCCCCCCCACCCGCTCTTCTACTGTTACAAACGTTTTCGCCCCGTCTTGAATTCGGCCACACCCGGTACAAATGGAATTCGCCCAGTTTTTATGTCATTAAATTCGCCCGCTGACATTGATGGTTAAAGTGGCCAAAATAAAATGGTGGGGGGGGGGGATGATATTTTTCTTGTATACACTACTTGAAATTACAAGTTGACCTAAAACATTTATAGTGAGATGAATATACATGTAATTATATGTTTTGAGGTTCCTTCCCCTTACAAAAATAAATTAATAAAACGTTAAAAACTTCTGTACATACATGTATATGTAAACATGTACATTTTCACAGCTACTTAATCTTTTGGATAAACTTCTTCATCGTCATAAGACTCGTTCCCTTGCAATAAATGTAAATATGTGTCCAATACAATCAAAATACGGTCGTCTGAGTCCTAATTAGAGAAAACTCCAAAGTTTCATATAGAATCGATCGATAGACTTGAGAAACTATACAGGAAATAGATATATTACATTGAGTTGGCTATGGAGGGTTTTTGCCTTGAGAAGAACCACGCTGGAGAAGTGATATGATATCATTTAATATAATGGCGATGCGCTGTCACGCATGTAAATTGAGTGTGAATTGTCGGTTTCCACTTGCAAATATACAACTATACTAGAAGCCCCACAGTATCGATAACTTGCACAGACGGTGCACGTAATTTGTAGCATGTATATATGGATATGGATGTTGACATTTAGGGCTTCAAATCGAATATGATTCTTTTGTTTTGGAATATTCATATAAAATGAAATGTTATGTATGTTAAGATTTGTACAAACTTTAACGCCTGTGAAAGTTTACAACTCGATCATGCCGCGGCCTCGTCCACTTTTACAGTTTGTTTTCCCACTTCTAGCGAAACACTTGCTGTGTTCTGACCATTATTCTGAATAATGGACAGAACATAAGTGTTTTGTCAGAAGTGAGGAAACAAACTGTAAATTCAGACTGGTTGAGGTAAACATGTAAATTATTTATTTTATGCATATGAAGTATTGCTTCATATGACGTAGTTATTGTAGTTCTCTGGTTGTCAATATCCAATAGTTCAACATTAATTGTAATATAACTATGTATATTTACATCTACCGGGTATGATACCCTTATTGTTAATTCATAGCTGTATAGAAACAGACAGGACTGAAATGTACACGCCCCGTTTATCGATTTGTCGAAACCTACAGCGTTCTAAAAAAAAAAAATCACGGACTGCACGAAATAATCATGATGATGTCTCAAATTCCCATAGTAGACGATTTGGCTGGTTTTTTTTTTAAGCTAACGTACTGATGTACATTAAAAGTAATTTAGATAATTTAACTTACATTTCACAATCAATCTTGTATAAATAGTGCCTGTTTGGGAGGGTACCAGTTGAAATTGACACCCCTCGAAAACCATTGTCAACCGACGCTTCTCCCAAACAGGCACTTTACTGCTTTTATATAGAAAAGACGTTAGTTATACGGCGAACCATACGCGCATAATTTAAGCGCATGTAACAATTCGTTCTATCGGCCCGTTGCCAAGTGTGTTGCTAACGCTGAGGATATGAGAACGGATTGTCAACTGCGTCTTAACCAATCAGATTTCAGTATTTAACATGAAAGTATTATAAATTAATTTGTTAAACGAAAGATGTAAATGTAAACAATAAAATGCCTTTTTTGATGATTCATGCGGGTTATGAAGGTAGCGATCATTGCAGAAAAAATTACATTACACGCTAACGCGGGTTATGTATTTTTTCTGCAATGTCGCCACCTTCATATCCCGCATGAATCACCAAAGAAAGCATGTTATTGTTTAAATATTTGCATTGCGAGAAAAGCAACAGCTGCTGCTAAACTGAATATTGCTAATAGGTTAGCATTAGACATTTGGCTGCAAAAATTGTTTTTGTTTTTGTTTTTCTCGCGAACCAGAAGAGTATAAGGGTATAAAGATGAGTGCATGCTAGAATTATATTATGTTATAGAAGACAATGTAACTCTTTTTTTTTTTTTTAAATCTTTCACTGAAATACAAAAGCAAGGGTCAACACAATTGTTGAGGTAACAATGTATCATTTTTTTCATGGAAATACATGTTTCATTAATATAACCATATAATGTATATGTGTATCGTGAACATGTGAACAAAACAAGACGAATTCTGACCTTATACAATCGAGAAAAGGAAGGTTCTCTTCAAGGACATTCCACAAATTTCATTAAAACTGACATCCACGTCTTTGTCTGTCAGTTTCGTCTGGGATTTTTTTTTATGAAGGTCGGCTTTATTGGCTTTATACTGCTCTTTCGAGGGTTTGTCAATCTTTGATAACATATCCAAGCGAAAAACAGAAGAATGAATAATCTTAAAATATCTAAGTGTCTATAACACACGACAAGCTGCAGTTATTAGTATTAGAATCTATAATTCCCTACAGTAAATGAGCCTCATGGAAATGTCGCTGTGTAGTACAACTACCAGTTATCAAAACAGACAGAGAACCTCTAAATGCGTTCAAAATATGATAAAAGGTATTCTGAAGCCAATTCAGTCTCAATTCAGTGTGTTATTTACACAAGAACTAAATACGAAACAAGTATTCCTTTTACAAGAATGAAATGTAAATAATGCTGAAACTCCACTGGTAGACATACATATGTAATACGATATGTCGTGCTCCTCCGATTTAATATTCTTCAGCCTATTAACAAAACGTACGCGTATCTGTCACCTTGAGATGAAGCATCTTAGAACTAAACTAACAAAGTGCGATACATAATAGAATGTGTTCACAAAAAATGACATTTGCCGGATGCCTTATATGGAATCCACTGTGATCACCCGAAGCCCATCACAGAAACTCTCTGACCAGAATTCAAATCTATAAAGGTGTATTGACTTTCTTATACCTTGCGAAAAGAAGAAGAAAAAACCAATCGTGGGTGGCAGATGTATCTGTGGTATTCTAATTACTGTAAAAGGAAACGCAATTGATCTATTCTGAACAATGATATCCTATTCATTTAATGATCATAAGATAAGGTTATTGATGTATTTCAGGGCAGATTTTTAATTAACCGTGTTTTTTTAAATTAAGTATTATTAGATAATGTTTCTTGGTTTAATAATACATAACAGAATTCGATGTTTTGTATTTTAATGATGAATATATCGAGTGGGGACACGTGGATTAGGATTCACGAGAGCGAATCATAAGCAAATACTGATCGCTTATCTAGTACTATTTTCCTTTCTTTTACAACGTAAATGATTTGGTGAATATTTTCTTCTTACCATATTATCTTTTTTGTTTTCCTTAGAACTTAAATGTCACACTTTCATTAGTTTAAAAATAGCACGTGACAGCCTCATACATGTATATCTCTATGTTTCGGCAATATGGCCGCCATTGGCCGACGCTTCGCCTACTCATTTCGACATTTATTATTATTTAATACAGAAACCGCATGCAGAAAGTTCTTAAAATATTTGGAGAAGTTGTCCTTTGAAATTCTTTAAAATTAGAGTAGTTGCCATTCTGATGTTGTCGTCACATTGTTGTGTCTGGAGCATATCAAAATAGCAGCGTCGAGAATTGATCAAATCTCTGCAGAGGAAAGGGAGAAAACGTTTAAAATTTAATAACAACAACACATTGTAAGTCAACATTAGTGAAGCGAAGATTTCCAAAGAGTATTTGAAAGGCGAGACTGATAATTTTGAAGAGATTAAATGAGTTAAATTGGACGAGATGTAACGCAACTTGTATACATGGGTTTGTGTAGATCATCGCTTTTTGTGAATAAATGTGTCACTTTATAGTCATCGGGAAAACACAACACTTATTAGGTTTGTTACTTACTGACTACAGAAATAAATCGGGTTGATTAATCTCATAGACGGATCGGCTTCGCCTCGCCATCTATGAGATTGATCAACCCGATATATTTCTGTAGTCAGTCAGTAACAAACCTTATAAGTAATATTAGATATTAATTATTCAATGTGCAATTTTTTCGCATATTTATAAATCTCATTTTAAAAAATCACATAAAGGTGAAACTTGTGAAAACCTGAGCCGATCTCATACTCCGGAAAATTATATCGCATTGAAGGTTGAAGCGCATTGACCAATTGAGCTGCGCTGTCTGCAGACTCTTAAGGGTGTATAATGTAAAGGATATTAATTTTATAAACTTTAAACAATATTTTTCTGAAAAAACCTCTAATATAACATTGAGGTGTCACTTTTTGTTGAACTTTTAAAGGCTATAATTGTGGCTGTTATAAACAATGACCGGTTTCGGTCCATCGCCATTTTATATCAGCCATTTGGAAAAAATGAACCTTTAACCCTATTGTTTCTGAAAATAAAGCGTTATACTGTGAAAACACCATTTACATGTATGGTTTTTGGTTAAATTGTGGAAGGGACTACGCATTAGTAATACAGAACCTAATGGAAAACGTCTGTTACAATAAAGCGTTTAAAAAATCCTTAAATTTAAAAAAAAAAAAGGTTATAAACAATTCGTTAATATAATGCAATCTTATTCTTCTGCGTTGTGCTTGCGAGTGAAATTACAATATTTACACTTCTTACAACCAGTGAATCATTCAATGAATATTTTAACAGCATTTGAGTATGCATTTTGGTTTTCCAATTTAAAACGATAATTTTGTATTAGATCGGCCGAGTCAGGCAGCTTTGCAAAGAGTGACGGCACAAAAAAATTGAAAGCATTTTGAATCGTTTATGTGCTACAAGAAATTGAAATCTTAGAAAACAATAGCAAATTATCACAAACACAAAGATAATGATCACAAGATTCTAATAGAATCAGACAAACTAATTCACATATACTTGGACCAATATTATAATATTGTATTATTCAATTAATTGTATGGTTGTCAATAAAAGACCATAATGACGGTTTAAGAGAAAATAGTTGAGAAATACATCAGATAGAAAACATCTACTGTTTAGGAATATGGGAATGGGAAATTAATATGAATGCAAGCTAGTATATAGAAATTGCAAGTTTGCAAGTTTGTCGGTGTACCAATATTGACAGTACTGTAGGTGAACCCCTAGATTCAGTTTTTGACCTTCATGCTAAGGTGAGCGATTAGGCCTACCCGGGTCTCTTGCTGATACATGTATTTTTAGACAAAGTTAGCATCATCATCTGCTTTTAGTAATAACAAGTGTTCAATTGAAACCAGCTTTCAATGACAGTCAGCAGTAATACAATTGATTTGCTCTAACGTATATATTAGATGATAATACGCTCAATCACTTCTTGATAATTACATGTAATCTTAAACAGTATTTACATCTAGTAATTAAAAGCTAGCAAAGATGAATCAAAATGGTTTAATGGAACTTCTCTTTTTTCATCAATGGCGTTTATAAATTAAATAGTCAATATTGTTCTTAGACTCAAAAGGATGTAAAGGTAAAATTAGAGTTCCGTCTTCTCAAAAGGAATTAGATTATTATATTCCTCGAATAGCAGGCTTTAATCATAGCAGAACGTTGATTTATATGAACCGATCGAAATGTGTTCTCGGGTTACTCACAGTCTGTATTGTAGGTTGTACTCTCTTTGTATAGATTTTGCAATGAGGCAATTTGCGTAGGCAAAATAAAAAAATACGTTGATCTATATAGAAAAAGTAATGTTACAGTAGCAAATTTGTTTTTCTTTTTTATTGTTTACAATATAGATTATATGTACTCAGTAAATATGTATAACGTACGATATCTGTTCTCTTATTGGTATTTGCTATGAAAGATTTTGATTTAGATGACTAACAAAACAAAAACACTGATATAAACTTCTTAAAAATAAATATTTTATTATAAGTGTTTTAAGATGTTTTGAATGGTTGGTACTCTACGTCGTTTTTCATTTAGAATGTCTTAGATTTAACAATGCTAATTTAAATATTCTTCATTTGTAATCTTCTTCAAATATTTCCATAAATGTTTAATTTGAAAAAAATAATTATACGTGTAGTCTCAATATCTGTTTAACATTAAAGTTATAATTTCCAACGTGAAAACTGGCTTTTCCAACTTTAAAGTTGGAAATTCCAACATTGGCCTTTGCAAGAAAGAAGTTGAAAATTCCAAGAGTAATGTTGGAATTTCCAAGATTAAAGTTTCCAACTTTATAGTTGGAATTTTGAGAGAAAAAAATCCAAATTTGGCATGAATACGCTTCCGTAAAATATAGTATTACAGTATTTCCATACGTTTTTAGCGATATTTTATAAGACTATCTCTTTCACACCGTGCAAAAAAATCTTACGGTGTCTAAAAGACTGGTCCTTTAAAGAAAGATAGCAGAACAACACTAGTGCTGTGATTTGAATTGTTGTCGCTAGGTGTCGTTAAAACCAAATTTCCGGTTTGTAAGCAATGTCACCAGCGCTTAAAAACACAAACTTGCTTTATACAAATACTAATGGTCTTAAGAATTTCGTTTGTTGTGTCACATTTGTGGTGTAACTTGTTTGTACCGGTGTTCCTGTGCTTTGGCTGCGGGATGTCAACTGGATGATTTACATCCTGAAGCCCTGAGTCAGTTTAATTATCCAAAGAATGCATCAGCGATCAATGTCCTTTAACACCGATGTCACAGTGTCTCTAGCTAGTAACGTAAAACCCGCGTGAGCACACTTACAATTTCTTCGCATGCAAAACACCGCGCATTCTGAAAAAAAATTGTTCCTGTAAGAATTTCAAGGGCCATAAGCATGTTACTATCTCAAGATGGACACAAAACAACTGTTAATCGATCAATTTCCCTTAAATCTGAGAAGATTCCTTTAAGTAGCCTCTAAATTTCGGATTTTATGTTGGAGTTCTCTCCAAAAGGAGTATTGAATTCGACTAACTACGTTACGTTCCCTGATAATTGCTGTTAGTCGTTCTACTATCCGCTGTGTGACGTCACAAGCATGACGAACTGCTGATTGTTGTATACGCATCAGCGAATAGCCAGATGCAACATCTGTCAGGGAAACTATTAAAGATTCTATCTCAATGAATTATTTAAAAGAATTTGTTTCGTATCAAAATTTTTAAAATTTGTTTTGACTGCATTGTTAGCAATATACATTAAAATCAATTTAACAAAACTTCAATGACTATGAAAAAAAAAACCCAACAGAATACTAGTATAGAAAAAAAATCATTAATATTTGCTTGCTTTTTTCTCCTTTGTTTGTGAAATATAAGATTGATCACGTTTACTTTTCATAAATATTACTGCATATCCTTGATTGTCAAGGATATGCAAATTTATCCAAGGACCAAATTCATAGTATTTATGTTTTCCCGGATTTTTCCCGGTCGAACATATTCACTTCTAAATCAGTACGCGCTTATCGTCGCACCCAAACTCCAATATAAAAAGGGTGCAACAACCCATCCATTTTTGAACTGTTATATACTTGTTTATCTCATTCAAATACTGGTTTATCATGCATGTGCATTCGCACAAACTCATTGCACTACAATTCTCAGACATTTTTTAGGTTCTTTTACACAATTATCGTTTCTTTTCATATTTTATAACGTTAAGACAGCAAATGATAGATGATTAATCTAAGAATATTTCTTATACAGAAATATGCAGTGGCTATTTATATTAATAAATGCTATCGACACTAAATGAACAACAAATTTTTAAATATTGCTTATCAAATCACTTTGTAAAGATTTAAGGAATAAAGAATCATTCTTTGGGTATTATGAAGTGATAATTTCGGTCGGGGGTGGTCAAATCCAATAAAGCCCGAAGGGCTTTATGATAGATTTGACCACGTTCCGACCGAAATTATCATCTCATAATATTCAAAGAATGATTCCTTATTACTTATATTTATATTATTTCCAATTTGTACACTTGAAAACAAAATTATTTTAAAACCACTATTTTTTCATGTAGCACATGCTATGTATTACTGCGCGGCGCAGCCAATACCGTTTCTCGGTTATGCGATAAGACACGCCCATTTCGTGTCACTCATGTTTTATGGGGTTTTAGGGTTCAGAATTGATTCGTTATGTTATCACAGACAAAGACAGTTGAAAATGTAAATATTCAAACCTAATCAATCTAATGATGCATTACAATAGAAAAAAGTGCAATACAGTACATTGGAACAAAGGTGACACGTAATGATTCCGAATTTGTTCTATTATGTAAGCATCTCCAGTAGCTATGAACGTTATAAACTTCGTGAACCACAAACTATTTCAAATTGGTAATAAGCCGACAGTTAAATCTATGATTAATTAAGGTTGACATTGATCGATTTTTGTTCGATAATTAGGAGTGAAGGTTGAGAACTAGATGTAATATGAATTCTTTCAAAAACTTCATGTTATGTCAAATGTTTCCCTTTTGAAATTCAGTATTGACAAGAAAGGCAAAATTTTACAACTGCCGGAAATTTGACTGTCAAACTAACGACCGCCCAAGCTTATAAAGAGATTGTAATACATACCTGTTAAAGAATTGGTAATCTTCCTCTAATGTTGACTAAATGTCGTTATTTATTGTGAAGTTTTGATGCAGTTATAGATTTTGTGGAATTGCATTCATTATACAACCCATCAAACAATTTCCCGCCTAACTAAACTCACCAGTCAGGAACTCACGACTTTGTGATGTTGGTTAATGGGTTCTCTTTATAAGATTACAGTACATGTGATTATGCTGAAACAGTGCACTTATAATCAATTCTGTGTAGTTTACGTTAAATGTTAATCTCTATTGATAGCTTATTTTTCGCTAATGTGCATAAAATAAAATACACCAAGCTTGTGGTGTTTCTTGTTTGTTTTCTAATGCCCATATTATTTTTATGTGCATTGTTTCTTTTTTTTTTTTTGCCGTTCAAGATTTCATTTCACCTGGAACCCTTTCAATCTCACCTTTTCATAACAGGTAATTTTACACTACCCAAGGTCACTTGTCACTGTCCATACCAGTATAGTAAGCTTACATAATGGGACAAGTATACATGTACGTGAGAGGAATATCTGTCATGTTTATCATTAATATGTGTGATTGGTCCTGAAATAGAAATAAGGGATGATTAATTAAACATCTGTGCACAACCCTGCAACAAAAGTAATATTGATGATTTCGTCATCTTCTTTTCCAGACGGAGAGGAGGAGAAAACTGTATCAGTATTACTTAACGGCGAGGAATCTTCGATGTCCTTTATAGATCCTGACGCAGATACTGTAAGCATTAACCTAGACAGCCCAGAAAAAAAAATCACCAATGATCTGTAAACTCATGCATGTTTTGTTTTTTTGTGATTCTTTACTGATAATTCCTACCTGACTTATGACGTCATCAAGGTAATTTTTTTCGGAAAGGTGCCAGTATTTTAAAATTACGATTTGCAAATATACTTAAACATTGGTCAATTAATCTTAAAAGGTCCATACGGATATAAAAGTATCGGGAATTACAGATAATGTTTTGGCCATCTTCATAGCACATATTTGCCACTAGTGAGATCATTTTATACTTTTAAATAGACTCACATAACTGTGATTCAAATACCTCGTAAATACTATACAGTCAAACTTCGTTATCTCGAACTAGATGGGACTATTTAAAAGCTTCGACATATCCATTGTATTCGAGATATCGGTGTTCGAGATATCGAAGTTTAACTATATTAACGTGTGAGGTTTACTTAGACTGAAGTTTGTTCTTTGTTTTTTTTGTGGTCAACCAATAAAATATCAATTGATTTTGAGATAGTCCACAAAGAGGCATTGTCAAAGAATATCAACATGATTTGTGTTTATATATAAGCGATTATTAGAAAAAAAGATATCAAAATTTTAAAACAGATTTTTAACAAAATGTAGTATCATATTGCTTAAACTTTATTTATTTTCATAGTGGACGAATCAGTCTGAAGTTTACAGGCGTGTTAATTGCAAAAAAGTCATTGATATAACTGTTTAGATACCTTTTTTTTAATAAAGTAATTGGTAAAACAATTTTTTGGGGAAATCAGGAGAAGATATTTGGTTGATGTGATATTGTTTTTGTATAGGCAGTAGTTAACGTTTAAGAGAGGACGAAGTTTTTCAAGTTATGAATAGAAACGAGATTTGTCAATATAACTATAATATAATATTGTCAAAACATTTTAATTTTCATAAGAATATGTTACAAGATCAATGACATGCATAATCATAATTCCTTAATTTCGCAGGTAACACCAAGGTGCGCCCCGAACTGTTCCTGTATCGATGCTTACGTGGTTGTGTATTGTATCGATGATCGATCATCGTTTGATCGGGCCGTCGATATTCTATACAATCTACGTAAAGAAGAACACAACGACTCGGCCATCATACTGGTAGCCAACAAATGCGAACTGGCCAGATCCCGTCTCATATCAACGGAAGGTACATGCACTTACAAGACTTATTTTAGTCTTCTTATTTTTAAACTATCGAGCATTTAATAAAACGTTTCGCATATGTGATATCTAAAACCAACCACGGAACGGGATTGTTTCTTGGTTTTTTTTTTCAGGCCACCTTGCGCAAGTTTGATCTCATAATACATAAAGTATAGCGTAGCAACTGGTAGAAAGATACTAGTAGTAATTTTTTTTCGGGGGGGGGGGCTTTTAAAGTAAAAAGGAGACGTGTATGTGTATGATTTAGGCACAAGTAGAGTTAAAAAATTTTAAACGCTAGAAATTCGATATACAATTGAGAGAGAGAGAGAGAGAGAGAGAGAGAGAGAGAGAGAGAGAGAGAGAGAGAGAGAGATGTAGTAGGCGGATATTGATAATTTTTGTAAAGAAAGCTTATCTATAAAAATCTGTGGTGATTTTAATATTTTGATATTAAACCCTCTCTCTATTGGAGGAGCAGCTAATTGCTATTGATCATAACAACTCAAGTTATGAGAAAATTAATTTTAAAGACCATCCATATACTTATAAAAACAACTTGTTTACGACTAACTCTGTTTTCAACCTACTTACAAAAACAGTGACTATCATTGCATGAAAAACTAAAGCTCATATCCTTTGGACACAGGAAGGTGGGAAGTATTTAGATACTCAGTAATTCTTTAAAAAAAAAAGGTGTTGTGCTTTATTATTGCAATTGGTTTATTTTAAGTTGAGTTAATTACTGGTTGGTTTTGTATAATTTTGTCAGGATAATGCTTGCAAATTGCGTTTGTTTTTTTCCCTGAAGGACAAAGAACATCTATGTCAAGCCCTTTTAATTTTTTATCTGTTAGGGATGTCATTATCCATTTGATAATAAACCTACGCATGGCATAGTCAATGGTTATCTGAGTATTTTTCTTCTTCAAAATAAATACAACCACCGATAAGGGCAAATGTTGAAATGTCACCAATGAAAAGTTCAGCAGAAGGACAGATAAACGAAGATAATACAGAGGAAGAAGCATTTAAGATTACATAATGACAACTTTTGTACGACCTTTCCTGTGTTATTAAGAGATTAAATGTTAAAACCAATTATTTCCTCTTCATTTTTGATATTATTCTGTCAAATACTAACTGATTATCATGACTATAGCTATTGGTGAGTAGGACAAATATGGAATCTGACTGCGGTTCTAAAACATCTTTTAAACAGGATAATAGCAGTTTTATTTTTAAAATCGTTTAAAAATTTGAAACCTTTTGATTTTGTTTCAGAAGCTCAAGCGGTAGCCAAGACTTATGACTGCAAATTTATTGAGACCTCAACCGTTTTGAATCACAATGTGGACGAACTCCTAGCGGGCATCTTGAGCCAAATACGTCTCAAAATCAAACAAAACGAGAAGTCTCATAGCAAATTGGAGCAGATACATGGATGTGTGACAAAAAGCAAACAAATTCTAAACAAAATATTCAGCAAAAAAGAGGGAGCTACCAAATCTTGTGAAAATCTGTATGTGTTATAAAAAAAAACAAACATCCAAAGAGATTTTAATTAGATAAGTAAGGGACAAAAATGGAATTTATTTTGTAAAGTGTTGGCTGTTATTAAGTTGGAATGGATTTGCTCTTTATGTGGAAGAGTTGGCATCAGGCTGTACCCGAACCCTGGAAACTCTGGAATTATAAGCGTATTAATAAGTCATCGAGACAAGAGAACATGCTGTCATATACTTTATCCTTTCGAAGGCAACTGGCCTTTTGGACTTGATGACATATTCAGCATTACTGTTTTTACAAATCTGTGTTATCAAGTTTTTTTTGCTTAATGTTGTCATTACAAAACAAGGTAAAAACATACTTGAACGTTACACAGCTACATGTAACTGAAAAGCAGATCCATGTTAAGATGCCCGCTTTGAATTTTTATTTCATTGATTTTTTTTATATTTCTCATTACTATATTATCTTTTTATGTTTTATGAGTTGAATATATCATACATTCCATAAATGAGATTCGTGGAATCATGGATTTACAAATACATATACACACAAAAAACAATGCTTAAAGAAGAAAAATACTAAACTAAATATAAATGAATGCAATTAAACCCTTTCATCCGGAAGTTCTACACTCCATGATTGGTTTTACATGAACTTTAAAAAATCTGTTAACTGATTGAAAGTATTGGGTACAAACACGAAGACAGTGCATTCAAATTTGTGGAAAAATAATCAGCTATTTGATTTCCTCAACCCGTACATTTTACTAATTCACTCCCTTGCTCAAATATTGGACACCATTGAATCATTTTACTAAATAAAAAAAAAAAACCAAATAACTTACACTCTTTATCTATTATTAAAATTGAGAATTGCGAAGTAACTAAAAAACATTGGGAAACTTGATACTAGTCTACTTTAATTGGACTCTTTCTGGTAGTAACCTTTAGTTGTCAATGTTTTGTATCTCACACGCCTTGATTATCGGCCGTTTTATATTTAAAGTTTTATTTTGTGTGTGATGTGTGCTGATTTTTTTAAAATTATTATAAATTGTCAATATGTAAATTGTGCCTTTCAAAGCATATATGTACATGTTCGTGACCCTGGTTTTACAGAAAACTTGATGATTTTAAAGTGTAATTGTATTCGAGAAGAAGAATTTCCAAATAAAATGAATATATGGTTAAGAAATATGGGTTTTCTTAATGCACGGCAGTTAAAAAAGATACTTCATCATCTAAATTAAATTGCAGATACGCAATGTTTGTACCTGTTGTTTTGAATTTTTTTTTTCAAAATGGAATATAGGTCATCATATCCCTGATAATTAAAAATTTGAGATTGGGTCTCGGATCAATGTTAGAGATTAAAACACAGTGCCTTTAATATCCTTTTGAATTTAATCAACGATATGTGATATTTAATCATGAAGAAATTCGAAGTTATAATTTTGTGTTCATTAATGCAGATTTTTAACATAGTTTGCGAGAAATATTTTGGACATGTTGAATTGTGGTATAAAATATATTGATTACGTAACAAACTACAGACTTTCTATTTCAGACAAATTCACCAATACGTCTAGTCTTTCACAAATATTACCATCAGCATTTAAGATTTAATTTGTGAAAGGACATTTGTGAGTAAATCAAATCCCTTGTGTTCGATGCTTTATTCTAAAAGCATAATAACTAAGAATCCTGGCTATCGAAACTGTCTCCTATTATATATATATCCATTTCATTTACAAAGATTACTCTACTTTCTAAATACCAATAATTTCTTTTTTGGAAAGGGTTATTAATAATTCAACGTTATCGTATACAAAAAGCAACTTTTGCGGAGCAGACTACAACAAGGATGAAGCTATATTGTTGCCATTGATATGTATGAAACATGTGTATTCCTGTCCATTAAGGTAAATTTGCTAAGATACCACATACTAATCAATGGCCGAAAACACTTAATTTCAGCATTAAAAGACTCATTCTTTTGGCAATTCGAAGAAAATTATCGCCCCTTGGCATCGACAGACTAAAAATGCAATTAACACAGTTTAAATATTAAAGATTGGATGAGGGTTTTTATATACCATAGAAGAATTGTGGAGCTATGGAGAACCACTGCCGTCATGACTTTTTCCAAAGATCTGTAGCCCTTTTCACAAAAAAACTTACGATTAATTTTTATCGTAAGTGAAAACTTAAGTTTTTGTTCACTTTCACAAAAAATCTTACATGAATCTTAAGTGTAAAATTTGTCGTAACTTTACGAGAGCTTATACCCTCTCTTAAGTGTAAAAATTAAAACTTAAGTGCAAATATTTTGTCGTAAGATTTTTAATTGACAACAAAAATGGCTGCCTTTTTTCTGCTTTTTGAAAACGATCGAGCATTGCGACGAGAACGTATTTTTCGGGACCGAATTAACCCACTAGACAGATATACGGACCTAGATTTGGTTGCACGATACCGTTTTCCTCGGCGAGAAATTCTTCTCTTGACTGATTTGGTAAATGATACTGTTCAGCACCCAACCTCTAGATCGTGTGCGATTCCTGTTTACATCCAAGTAAGTTTATAATATAAACTTCTTTTTTTACCTCAATTTCATAGAGAGTTAACGGTTCGTAGTGAAATTATACTGGCACTTTTTTCGGTCCTCTGTAATTTCGCCCCATATGGCATTGAAAGACAATTTTTGAGTATGATTAAACAGGCACCTGCCAGTATTGATCTATCATACCTTTATCAACTCAGATACTATTATCAATTTATCTCACTATTTAATAACCAAAATATAAGAAAACAGAAGAGTTTAATACTTAAAATCATGCATGCAATGGTTTATTATGATATTTAAGAATCATTCTTGATTCTCATTACTCAGCTAACAAAATTATATTCCTAAAAAGTAGGTTAGATGGCCTTAAACTATCTATCACAAATGATAGCCTATGTTTTGATTATTCCACTTTTTTTGGTAGTTGATCATGCGCGGATCCAGAAAATTTTTCCAGGGGGGGGTCCGAAGGATAATTGTGTTTGCCAGGGGGGGGGGGGGGGGTCCAAGGCATATTTTCGATAATTTTACTATGAAAATTTAATAAATTTTCATTTTCCAGGGGGGGTCAGGACCCCACCGACCCCCCCCCTCTAGATCCGCGCATGGTTGATTTCCAAGACTGACTGACCCCCCCCCCCCCAAAAAAAAAAAGAAAAAGTTTTTAGTAAGAAAAGTGTCTTACTAGAATAATTGGGGTAAGGAGTAGGTGTGGGTGGTAGTTATAATTACTATTAAATTTATAAATTTGAGTAAAAATGTTTAAGGGTTTTTTTTCAGCCCTTCAACCTATTTTATTTCAAAAAGTCTTGAAGTACGCCTAATTGAAAAAAAAATTGAGCCTCAGAATTCTTTCATATTTCTCCCCCCCCCTCCCCCTCCCCATCTGTAACACCCCACTTAAACAATTGTGTTCTCTCTTTCCTCAGGTGTTGATCACTCTTCGCTTTTTGGCTAAGGGGGACTACTTGTCAGAAGTGGCTGACCTGCATGGAGTCTCCGTTCCATCAGCATCAAGGATAATACATTCTGTCTGCCCAGCTTTATGTCGACAGCTTAACAACATTAATTTCCCGACCACAGCAGATGAACTGAAGAGAGTAAAGGATGGCTTCTATAAGATTGCACATTTCCCAAACGTAATCGGTACTATAGATGGTACATTGATACCCATACAGGGCATGTCAGGAGATGATGAACCCAATTTCATCTGCCGCAAGGGTTTTCCCTCCATCAACGTTCAAGGAGTTGTGGATGCCGACCTTCGGTAAATATTTAATATTGACTAAAAATATATATCAAAATCATACATTACAGATAACTTTTACTCTTTTAATAATTTTTGAGAAAGATTATACCAAAAGCAACCCACTTGTCCACTCCCAATCTAATTAAAATTAGATCTTTGTGCACGTGTAGCAATGTATTTGGAACGGATCAAAAATCTAATTTTAATTACAATAGTCTGCTCCAAATAAAGTCATATTACACCCACCCACCTGCTCACTATAAAAAAACTAGACCAGAAATAATTAGGTTAAACTAATCAAGCTTATTCCTTTCAGTTTTACCAATGCTGTTGTGAAGTGGCCTAAATCAACTCATGATTCCTTTATATTGGCCAATTCCTCTGTACCTCAACTGATGGAAACTTTGAGTGGACCCTGGATTTTGGGAGATTCAGGATATCCCCTGAAAAAATGGTTGTTGACCCCATTCAATGAACCAAGAGGCACCAAGGAAGAGAATTACAATCAAGCCCACTGCTCAACCAGAAACACAGTGGAAAGGGCTTTTGGGGTTCTTAAGTGCAGATTCAGGTTTGTTCAATTTTTTTTTTTGTATATCAGCTTGAATTTATTAAGAATTAAATCCACTTACAGGATTCATCCTTGACATGTTAATTATAACTAATCCATGTGAACATAATTTTTTTTCCTTTTTATTTTAAATAGATGCTTGCATAAAACTGGAGGAAGTCTTCAGTTCACTGCCCCAAAATGCATCAAAATGATCGAATGCTGCCTAAGACTACACAATATGGCCATCAATGGCAGACTCCCGCTTGAAGCTGCAGATGATCCAATACAGGTTCTGCACAACAATGCCGAGTACAGAGGAAATGGAAATGATGGTTTCCGGGTGAGACAGACCATTGCTCAGAGGTTTTGAGAACATTATCTATAAAATCATGCAATATTCCTTAAATTTCTTATGACATTGTGTTAAAAATATTACATGTGTGAGTATCCTCACATAAAATTTGTTCAGGCTACTGATGTTTATTCCAAATCTCATGAATCATTGCAAAGTGCAATATAAATTTTACCATATCGAATTGTGGACGCTTTTCTTGCTGTCTCTAATTCTGAATTGTTGTAATATGTCATGTTCTTAAATAAAGTGGATATAGAGCGATAAAACTCGAAAATGGCATTTTCTATCTGTAATTCGATTTTTTTTTGGAGTCGGTTAAGATTCAAAATAAAGATAGAATCCATCTCCATAGCGTAGCCAATTAAAGGTTCCAATTATATAGTCTCTGAACTATACCAAATTGGGCTATACAAGTGTTTACTGACAAATCGTTTGGCTTACTGGTTCTGTTATCTTCCTTATGTGAAAAGGATTGCCCGTGCCGATTGAATTGTAGTTTCATATTCTTCAAAATCATCGATTTAAAATGACAGGCTCTGATATACACGGGCGTTTATCTTTCAGAAATTTACACTCGAAAAAGCCTCCTTAACCCTTTCACATTTAGTACTTTTTACTCTTTTAAAAACAAAATATTAATATGAAATATGGAAAATGGAATACAAAAGTTCTTCTTTTCTTATAAAAGTCAAGCTTCTATGAATCATATGTATTTTGATTTTCTATATATTAGACTTTAATTAATTTATCATCATTAAACGATTGTATGACAAATAAAAATGTCTAACATTTGACCCATACAAACATGAAAAATCATAAATGCCGACATACTTACTCGTACTACATTCTAATTGAAAATCATTCAATCATGTATCTTTTTTTAAATAGGTTTGGTTTTTTTGTATTTTGATGGAATCAAATATCATATGTTTACAAAACATATACATGTAATGTATAATTCGACACCAGTTGGTAGCAGTTGTTTATTCTGACAGCATTGGTTATTGTGCGGCTATAATGAATCGCAATCAACGTATAATTTTGTAATATATTTGAAATGCTGTAAAATTTCAGAAGCTCTACACATTGTTGGTAAAGCATTATCATTTGTAATGCCATATTTAAACATTTTCATCAAATAACTCTTACTTTTGGTTTTATTTTCTAAATTATATAACTTAGGTGACTTTGACCATTCATAGAAATGGGTAGGACCACTTGGCAACGAGTAATATCACCAAATATACGCGAAATTCAAAATTTATTCGTTTATGTCTCCACAAAACTTTTTCTGGTGTCATTAAATGGTCTGAAAGTTCATGGTAGTTTGATTGAATAATTTAGTACATGCATATGTACATTTACATTTGTCAAACTCCCAGTTTTAGACCATTTAATGAAACCCAATAGTTACGTATAGCCATAAACGAATAGAAATATCTTCACTTTACAATATTCATTGCAGCAAAACCATTGTTAACTTCAGAAACAAATGAACGTAACCAACTATTTGACTCTTTTATTTCAATATTTTTTTTGATTTTTTTATTTTGTAAAAAAGGGAAATAGCATGATAAGGACTCTCAGATAACAAATATAATTTATTGTATAAAGATACAAACGAACTGAATACAAGTTCATGCACTTAATAATCACCTCGCATATACTTAGATATTAAGAAAGAAGAAGACGGCAACTTTGTTTTGAAAATAAGTATATTATTTAGTAACAATAACAATCTAGATGTGTTTCTAATGTACTTGTTGTATAGAGATAAACTTTTCGTGCACGTTTTTGAAATGAAATGAAATGTTTGTATAAAATTAAGACTTGATTTGATTTTAACATATTTTAATGTATATATCAAAGAATACAAAAACTTCAGACACAGTTTAGACATGATATTGTTTTTATAAAAGTAAACCTAGTAAGTACTTAAAATACTGTGCCGAATAATAATACCAGTGTCAAGGTCGCATTTTGCAAAGATGCACTTTCGCAAATATTCAAATGTATCAAATGTCAGAACATAACTTTGAGAGTATATGATCACTTTTGATTTTAATGTGTCTCATCTGCTAGGTGAGATATTTACCATGAAAAAAATACTATCTCAAGTAATATCTCAAAGAAAAAAAATAATTAAAAAAAAATTCCTATTTTCCTTAACGAATTTAATTCAGACTGCATGTAGTTTTTCTATTAGGAAATTAAAATTTAAAACCCTATAGGAGTATAAATTTCTTTAGGAAATTCTTTTATTTCGGTAGGAAATTTAAATATCTGAGGAAAAATTTTTTTTTTGGCAATTTATTATTCAAAGGTAATTATCTCACCTAACAGGTACATTGCAATATAGATGTCAACAAATAACAAAAATGGTCATAAACTCTTTAATCAATGCCAATTATATGGCGTATTTGAATGTTTCAAACCATGCACCTTAGACGGATAATAATGCCACCATAGCATAGGCATAATTATTCGACAGTGTTGTAGTATGGTTCATCAAACAGACATTGCTGCTCAGTGAGCTATGAGACTTATGGGCATCTTGTTTTATAACCGTATTTACATGTACAATGCTGTTTAAAATACTTACTGACCAGCCAAGACCACTAGAGAGTACATTACGATGTTTGCGAGATTGGACATTAGATCTAATACATAGCTCATCTGTTTTTAGTTGTAACAGTTGTAACATATTAGCTACAAATCATTCGTGCATTGTAACATATATTGTGTGTTTTCTACGATAAACCTTAAGAAATTAGATTGTGTTCATACAACTACTGTAAATTAAATCACGATCTATCCAGTTTCAGTTCATTTGTTCATGTATAAATCCAGCCATTCTTTGAACTTTTCAAACGTGTTCAGTTGATAAAGTGGGTACTTTTATATGAATATGTACGAAATGCTGACTTTTTAAAAATCAAATTGAAAAGGAAACCAAGTTAGTTCCAAAAGAAAGAAAAAGTGGTGTGACCCATGCATGTAGGTCTCCTTTTAACGATGTTTTATTTTATTTACTGTTCAGCCAAGGTCACTATAAAGTACAATACCAATATATGTCTGTGATGCTGGACCCCAGATCTATCATTAATATGATGAAAGTAGGGGATATATTCAGGGAAAGATATAACTGTAAACAACTAAATGTTTTCTTTGTTAGTTCATACCGGCTAATAAAAATATATACGTAATCCAGGTTAGATTTCGGGTATGCAAATGATGTACCTTAAATACTTTTAAATTATATTATAATTATATATTATCTATCTACAATATGGTTTTAATTTTCATTTCTTTGTTGAAATTTCTAAAGTTTTTCGTTGGAATAACTTTTTTTTAGTTCTGACAAAAATGGACTTATATGCAAAATGACTGATTATTCAAAGAATATGAGAAAAGGAACAATATCATTTTTCAAGTTTAAAATACCCCTTATCAAGAACTGTTACATGTTTATTACCTTATCATCAGAATGCCAAAGCTTTTTAATTGATTTTAAAATACTTTGTGGTAGGACACTAGTGCCACTAAATGATTAGAATATTACAAGTGTCTATATTTTGTTCAGTGATATCTACAGATCATGAAAATCGAAAAAAGTGTATGGAGAAATCGTGAATATAGGTGTATGTGTAGGCCACATTAGGTCACGTTTAGTTTTACCTGTACAACACGTACATCTGTTTATTGGTCTCTTTTCAATAAAGCTCGATATTTAATGGCAAAGTACAAATTTCACTTACTTGTTCATAAGGTGATCTCGTAACCCACAATAGAAATAAGTGTTTGCATGTGCGTTCCAATTTAATTCAAAAACGAAGGGGAGAATGATGTTCCATGCAGTAATCTTAAGATTGCTAACTTACTCTTTTGCATGATTTTTTTTTAACTTTTAGAAAAAGATTGCATGTATTTACAGATACAACACTGGTACACTGGTAAAAAAAATTTACAGCACGGTATGCATTTGATATTTGTTTTTAACACAACTCCTTCAAATTGCTGCTAGCGTATAGCCTATGGCCAAAAAAAAAAAAAAAAACCCCAAAACCCCAACAATTTTCAGTATAATTTATTGTTCAAAACCGTTTGCCGTGAAAATACCTCTCTCGATGCTGAATATTTTACAGATAATATACCTCTAGCTCTGCCGTTCTTTCA
The DNA here is from genome assembly GCA_020458035.1 of Magallana ariakensis. Taxonomy (NCBI): domain Eukaryota; kingdom Metazoa; phylum Mollusca; class Bivalvia; order Ostreida; family Ostreidae; genus Magallana; species Magallana ariakensis. The sequence goes on along the minus strand of CM035814.1, from coordinate 40,874,861 downwards.
GTACTTTCAAGATGCCACCGGCAATCTCATCAGTAATAAATGAGGAAATTATCATCTGCGTATTTTAATCTTAAAGCTAATAAGTCGCCAACTCCAAACCCTATATCCCTTCCATTAGAACAATTTGCTATCCATTACAGAAATGGCCTTGACCATAATAAACTACGTCTTTCGATAAATGGCAATAATGAATATTTTGTATAAAAATAGAGAATATCGATTGCTTACAATGTAAAAATTAGATGTACATAGCATTTTCCCATAAATAAAAAATCATTTTAAGAATCATTTTCACTCGGCATGGTAAGCGTTACAATGTCTTTAAGGTCATACGAACTGTTCTTCACTGTTTCTTAATTCAGCCACATCATTTGCTTAGCCAATATTTTATTACTAATATTGGCAGAAGTCGTTGACATTTTTCTTTAGGCATGCTATTTACCTTTCATTCTTTCAATAACATTTATATAAGATATTAATTAACCAGACCTATTTATTAGAGGAAGGAACATGTGAAAACGCTTCTAAGCAATATGATTTAACGGGTTTTGATGCAGTTTAAGTGCAATTTTAGAAGATTTATTATTTCAATTTCTATCCACCCTGAAACTTGGCAACATTGATATTGTACTGTGTTGTATACTCTATCTTTGAATGTTTTTTTGTTTCTTTGGCATCAAAAATCCATTTTGCTAACTAAAGGAATGTGTACTAGTATCTACTCAATTAACACGTTAATAATTCAATGTCCTTTTTACTCCGTGAAATTTTTATATTAGGGGTTTGAATCGTTATGAAAGCACCCTTATCTGGAATTTGGATCTCTTTTGTTCGTGTGAAGTTTTTTTTTATTGCAGATTATGCTATTCTTGATCAAAGTTATTTGAACATTTATTTAAAAACTCCAGAATAATTAAGAGCATGGGAAGGGAGTCTACAGCAAAATACATAAACAATTAATGTTTCAAAAATGAATGTCTTTGAGTACCTAATTCAAAGTAGAATTTTAGTTGCTATTGCAACTGTCCATTGTCTAAATATGTTTGACCAAACCTTACAGAAAAAATGTTTGTATTTCTTACAGGTATCTTGCTAAGATGTGATTGCTGAACACCATGTTCTTGTCCTTACATTAATTGCATCCTTCTTCATAATCTTTTTCCATTTATCTTTTTGTAAATTTATACCAGTTGATTACATGTATAATACTTAGCATCAATACATTGTATATAATCAAAATTAAGGAAATCTTTGGTTATCAAACTTCCTATATCTACAAAAACGCAATGGTTTTTAAACATACTACATTGCAAGAGAATATAATGTACATGAGTTTAAGATACATGTCGACCTGGTTTTTTTCATTTTACCCTAGCTTTTCCTTGTTCACGCGGAAAATAGATTTGTCGATTACACAAGACTTTTAAAATTTATGAAGTTGATTCCAGATCGATTCATATTTTATAAAAATAACAGCTATACATGAACATCATATTGCCACTGAGAATGATGCTGTGCTTTAAATTCTACGATACAAAGATGCTGCTTTTGTTTAAATCAACACGACATGACCATGAACTTTTGCCTTCTGATAATGCTCCGCAACAAGTTAACTCTAATACACTACGACGGAAGGGCTTAAAACAGGGATTAATAAAAGAATCGATAACTATACATCTTTGCAAAACGGTATTACAAAACAACTGTTTTGTTTCAAGTTAACTTGACTGAAGAGGTCTTTTTTGTGTGCCTGTTTTTCAATTCATACCAAAACCACGGGTCATTAGCATCATAAACCTTGCGTGACCTCACAGCAGATGTTTCTATTCGGCGAGGGTCACACACAAAAAAACTTAACGGTTAGTTATTGCACACTATAGGCAGTAATTTAAGACAATATCAATTTATCGATTATTTTCCGAAACGTGCTGCCATCCAATTGAATAATGATTATGAAATTATCTTTAGCGCTGTGAACAAAGGGAACAGGAAAATTAAATTTGTAGCGTTGTGTGTGTATATATATATATATATATATATATATATATATATATATATATATATATATATATATATATATATACGTACACCACGTGTATAAATTCAAAAGTTCAACCCACATTAAAATTTGTTTTTAAATATATTGATTACAAATTTGGATCTCAAATTTCGCGCGAATTTTATTGGATTGTTTTGTTATATTTTCCTTTCTTTTGTCATGAGGTGAAACATTTTATAACAATATTTTTTTCGCATAATGAGTAGAAACGTGCATGTTATCATGAAGATTTCACACTAAATGTTATCGTGATAAGAAAAGAGATAACCCGTTTAATGTCTCCAGAGAAATTTATGTGTAAAGATGAGAAAGAAATTGAAAATATTAGCCAGGAATAATTTTCTCATCGATTTTTGGAAGTTCGATGAACCTCTTTTTTTGTCATTTTTGTGTAAAATAACCCAAACAAATTAGGATTAGATCAAACCATAATAAAGAAAAACGAAACTCATATCCAGTTTATATTATATATTGTCCAAATTAAACGGCGCTCCAATAAAACATGGACTTTGCAAACAAATACGTCGTTATGCAAGAATGCTATTCTAACCAGCTTCATTACTTAGATCTGTCAAATTGATACGGAGGACCACAGTCGTTATGACAATGACTCTAACGTTGACAGAGGGTCATATGATCGTTAATTCATTAATAAACTCAAAGCGTTCGATATCAGCAATCCCCGATAACCAACTTCAGTGGGGTTTTTCTCTTTGTTTTGGATTTGATCGATCAAATTATTATCTTCTACTCCCAAAAATAGATTTATGCAAAATTTGAATTTACAGGATCGAAAATGTGAAAGGTTATCAAAAGTTTATGTTTACGGTAAACGCTGCAAAGCGATCAAATGTTTGACAAATCTCTCGCAATGGCAAACTCTGAAGGTCTGATGATTTTGTATATTTTTGCACAATTAAAATGGAATGGAATAATTTTGAACATGTGTACATAACTCGAAGTGCATATTATATTATAATGTAATTCATTTAAGTCTTGATGGGAAAACTTCAAGATCTAATTGCAGCAATATTTACAAAGGGTTTTCCAGTTAAACTTCTAATACCTGTCATTCTATAGAATAAAGTATCTTTATTTAGATTTAAGAAGAAAATAAACAGAGAAAGAGACATTCAGATTACATAATCATAGAGACTTCACGTGTTCTGAAGTTCATGCAGTCCGTGTAGTATGAACAATCGACAACAGGGCAAGAAAGACAATTCAAAGACAGTTGAAAAAATGGTATCGGGACTTCTGCAAGTTGGTTTGTATTATCATACCTGTAAATCGCTGCCATCCACTTCAGTCACTAATAGTGTAAGGGTCATCAGAGACCATAATATCAAAGACAAAATACATGATACAAAAGGTTAGAGGTGACATTAAAATTAAAGAGAGAACTAGACTTGAGTTTATACGTTTATTGGCGATAATGACCACGGCTGTGTAACAACCGTTAATGATACAACGCCGCTTAATGATATAAATAGCATTAAGCGTTGCAATTGCAACGCTTAATGCAATAAATTCTTGCATTAACAGTTGACATGTCCAATTAACTGTTAATGATAAATCGCCGCTTAATGATAGAATTGTATCATTAAGCGTCACAAATGCACAGCAGCCTTAACGCTTAATGAAACAAGCAAATATCGACACCCTCAACCGCTAATGATAAAAACTTTATATCATTAAGCGTTGCACTTGCACCCTTTAATGATACAAAATTTTAAAAATGAATGAAATAACACTGTTGTTAATAAAGCAGTAGGATGTATATCTTGAGCGAATAAAGAATAGTAATAAATGACTTAGTTGTGTATCCTAGTGTATTCATACTAGTATAAGAAAATTATGTATGTAGACATAGTATAATCTAATCATTTTACGTAATGGATTTAAACAAGAATGGTCTTATATATTTCAACAAACATTTCTCTTTAATTAACATGAAAAAGTGAATTATGATGTTAGGAAAAATATCAAATTACTGAGAGTACTCAAACAGTAAATTATATAATAATAATTTTACTTTAATATCGGCATATTTTAATTAATATCAAGAAGATTTCTGTATGAACAATTTAAATGAGCATTGACAACTTCGGAGGATGTAAAGCTCGCCTGATAAGAATTATAAAAGCATTTGTGTCTAATGAAATTCAATTAAATATTAAATTGTTATTTGTCTATACGTATAATTAAAAATTGATCCCCGAGTCTGTTTACTTTTCTCATGAATAACATGCATCGAAAATCAAAGAAGTCCTCATATTATTACACAAATGGGACGATTAGGCATTTTATATTGTGATTCTATCTTCATTAAAAAATTAGTCGCTGTTGCAACACAAAACCAAAACAACAGAAATCCAAAGGTAAATTTGGGATTATATCGTGTCAGCCATGTTTTGCTAAGATATATACAAGAGACATTGAGCTCACCCGAACTTTGTCATTTTTTTAGCATTTTAACAATGATAAAGGGGTAAAAGGTGGTCCATTATCTCCCTTATCTTTGAAGTGTGCATCCAACGGATAACAGGGCAGTGTATGGAATCAATAGGGCTATTATTTCCCGGTCTCATATTTGGGCTGTAGGAGTACCACCAGTGGCTCCCAGGGGTTCGGGCTCATTTCAGGGGTTTATATTCACTTGAGTTTAATCACAGGAACCTGGAATCACTTGGGTTAAGTAGAAGACCTCAAGAGGTATCCATAAAAGGCGTTAGAGGGCTCATATAACTCCTACAAGGGTCCAGTTAGCTCATCCGAACGTTTGCATTTTTTAGCATTTAACAATGATATAGGGGTAAAAGGTGGTCCATTATCTCCCTTATCTTTGAAGTGTGTATCAAACGCATAACAGGGCAGGCTGGTGCCTAAAAGGAAGCGGAATGAAAAGTGCTACAGACAGGGCTTTCCTCGTCATATAACTCACGTACTTATCAGTCTTCTATTATCTATAAACTAAAGAATTTTATGGATCGTGTTATCAAGAAGGAGTACTAAATGTCACCACCCCCCTCCCCCCCCACACACACACCGCAATGATGAATCGACATTTGAACGCTGTTCGAAATCGCAAAACAAAAGTGAAATATATTTTCATTATTGTTTGCATATAATGATGATCATTCACGGATATAAACTGTACATGCAATGGACATATATTATTGGGAATAGGTGCTAGAGAGGAAAAATACTTCAACCCATTTATTTTGAATAATTGTTTAATTATAACAGATGAATATATTTTCTTTGGCGTTCACACTGGCTTTAGAATTAATGATCATTGCAACAAGTATTCCATAAAATAGTATACTAATGCGGGTCATTACAATTTGTGTATTTAAATGATAGACTAAGTCATCTTGAAGAAAAACACGTGTATAGCGAATTCACTACACATCATTACGAATTCGTTATACGAATATAAAGAAGTAAATCCACTGGTCACTGATACTTTGCTATAACCGAGTTTTTCTGTTATATTATTATGTAGGTTTTATCTGGCATGCATATTTTCATTACAAATATTTTTTTTCTCTCAAAATACGTTTTTATTCATACTACTGATCCTGTTTATTCTTTTCATTAAATATGTCGTTTTGTTTCCCAACTGTGGATCAAAATTCGGTAAATGTATTTCGGTCTATAAAATACTAATTATATTAGATTAAATAGGAAGTTTTGAAATCTTGTTTAAAAAAATGTGATACACACAGTTTTAACTGGTCTAGCTTTCAGTGCGCTCAATATTTTGTTCAATTATAGGTTGCAATGTGACTAAGCATTCAATTGCATAATTGTTTTGGTTATATGGCATTAAGCGTTCAGCGTATATTATGCTAACCGCTTTTAAAAAAATAGCGAAAGATTTATATTTCGGTTGATGCATGTACTGTAAACCAACATTTATTCGCGTGCGATATAATTTCGTAACGTCATGAGAGCTTCGTAGTCGCAAATATTGCGAATATTTCCCGTCACGAACCATTCCTTGTCGTGTGGTTGTTACATGTACAACAACACGGGTCTGGATAAGGCTTGGTCGCGAACATTAGTCGTCGCGAAACAGTTTATCGGGAAATAAGGTCCCCGCGTCTATGATCATGTGGAGTCGCAAAGCCTGAATCATCATATCATACGAGAAGCGATGCGAAGATACATGTATTACCACTCTTTGAAGCTAAATAAATATTTTTACTTGCGCGTTTTTAAAGTGGTTATTTGGAATTATGTGTGTTTAATAAATATTATAATAATGGTTTCGTTTGTTTTTTATCTTGTTGAAAGAAAAAAAAATATTATTATAGAAGATCATGATCTAAAGAATCAGATGATGTCTCGTTGCAAGGCGAAGATCATTAGATCAAACTCGATGCATGATGTCTCGTTGCAAGGCGAAAATCATTAGATCAAACTCAATGCTATGCATTACTTCTGATCTGATGATTTGCACCTGGTAACTCTACGTAATCCGGCCCTTTTGATCAAGTTACCGTTGTAATAGTATAACTAACACTTACATGCATCTACGTTATCGTATTTGATATGTCAATCACAAAAAATTCGATACAGACCAAGATGTCCTTTTGTTAGACCTTAAATACATATAGCTGTTTCTAAAAATTAAATAATTAATTTGATTTTCGTCATTAAAAAAGTGTTCGGTACTAAAAAAGAAATTGCCTTTTTCATAGACATAATTATATTACGGCGGCATGGAAGGGCCAGATGAATAAAAATTAAATCTTATTTGTTCGGATGAATAAGTACGGCGGCGTGGATGACCAGATAAAAACATAAATAAATCTTATTTGTTCGGACGAATTAGGATTTGTTTGGAAGAATTAAGATTTGTTCGACGATTTAGGATTTGTTCGGACGAACAAGTTATTTGTTAATATGAGAAGTAATTTAGACTATGGCAATGATGTAATGAAAAAGGGGGTGGGGTCTCTGATCAAGCCACCCCTTTCCTTAAAATAATAAATTGCTATTCGTAAGTGTTATATTAACTGACATTTATATAATATCTGACATATTTTGCTGACATGCTCAATTCTCAAAATACATTATAATTTTGCATGGTTTTTTTTTGGTATAAAGTAATATCATTATTACAGAGCTTGTGCAGAAACATTACAGATACATGTAATAATTAAGATATTTTGTCTATAAAATTCAAAATTCGGTGGTAACGCATAGTCACCAATTTTCTTCATGTTTCTTGTTTTGATACTTAGTATTGGTATATAAAGATACAAGACAACCTTGAACTGTTGCCATAGAGACCGGTTGTCATGGTAACAGAGGCACAAGATTGAAAAATGGCTGTTTTAAGGTATTTTGGAGACAAATAACATTAATGAATGGAATGATCAAACATGTTCTCAACTTTCATGTAATATCAGCTGAAGCTGCATTTTAGCAAAATAAATGGCCGTTGCAATGACGTTTTGAACGATAAAGAATTTCTGAATTATTGTTTTTAACTTATACATATTTCCTTAGCAATGGCAATTTAACGACGCTCAATAATGCTTGAATATATTTGTTATATATTAAGTAAACACGTTTCCCACAAATAGCAACAAAGAATGGTTCTAAATTGTATTTAAAACAAGCATTTTCGCTTTACAGAATCACTATGGTTTTCTTCATTTTTAAATTTTTTAACCTTGTTACCATAGTAACATGTTTCAATTTTTTATATGACGTGCATATTTTAAATAAAGCTATACATCTAAGAGTTTGGTTCATTAATCAATTCTATGGTATTTAAAACACAGGAAAATATGTTTTCAAAATAATTTTCGCTTTCCATGGAAACATTCTTCAGAAGTTGATTTGCCCACCAATGTTTTTCTATAATTTGAAAATTGATCAAATGGTTGGTTCAAAAGTTTACATTTCATAACTTAGATAAGCTGAAATTACTTTATATTGCTTTAAAGTTGATAAGATTTGCCATTTTGGTATCTTTGGTATCCGGTACCATGGCAACTGTTGCCCTTAGCAACAAGTTTATGTTATCTAGCTACTTTGTACATCAATATGTATCATTGTATGCGATATAAAGATAATTGGTGACTAAGCGTGTCGGAACTTCTAAATACAGTTTTGATTTTTACATAGGATTGATCTTAAAAAACTAAAATTATAATTGATGAGCAAATTGAAGAAAATGAAAAGATTTATAATTTCATTCATTTTTAGAATTTTGTATCATTAACGGGTGCGACTGCAACGCTTAATAATATAAAGTTTGTATCATTAGCGGTTGAGGGTGTCGATATTTGCTTGTTTCATTAAGCGTTAAGGTTGCTGTTCATTTGTGACGCTTTATGATACAATTCTATCATTAAGCGGCGATTTATCATCAACAGTTGGACATGTCAACTGTTAATGCAAGAATTTATAGCATTAAGCGTTGCAATTGCAATTTATATCATTAAGCGGCGTTGTATCATTAACGGTTGTTACACGGCTGCTTGTAATTATAACAAGTACAAATAACAAGGTGAACCCTGGAACAAGATGTTCACCCGGGTAAATTAAACCATACTCATATAGACTTACACATATACATACTCACGGTAAAAGTCCAGGTGAGCTCTACTGGAAAGCTGAAGGGGGTGGGTGTTCAAATTCCATGTGGCAACTGCTGAAAATATCTGAAGGGAGTTCATGACGTCATAGTTTGAGCTAATACCCCAAAATGTAAGTGAGAAAATGTAAGTGAGAGCCGGCTATAGCAAGAAAGAAAACCCCAAGGGTTACGGATTAAGACAAATGGCAATATTTGGCTTTGATATACTGATTTAACACTGATGAGTTAAATCCTATCAATAGCGATCACTAATGTGTAATAATTATCATATTAAGATATTTCCACAGGGTAGCTTTTTGCAAAGAATTTGTTTCAGATTATAAATACTATTTTCTTCGATTAATACTTATGGGTAAAATCGTGTCCTCTGTTGGTGGTATCTCTATGATAGGGTGGAGTGGGTGGGTGGGGTTCACTTCAGTACCGTTATAGGAAATACTGTATACCGCGTATTAAAACGTTTTAAAATGTTGATTATTTACATATCTACAAATTATTTACATGTATTGCTCAAACAGGAATGACAAAAATTACTTTTAAGAAGGAAGTGGCTTGCTGTTAAGAAATAAAAATTCTGTTTTTAAAACAAACAACCCATTGACTCAGCTTTTGACTACAGAAATATTTATCAATTTCTTCTATCCGAAATTGACAGAGCAAGAAGAGGCTATACTAAGAAAGAAAAAAATGTTTACTACTATATTTTGAAGCTCTGCAGGTGCAACACATTTAATGTAACAAATAAATCTAATCCCAAATCGTTAATAATGCTTCAAACAATGATTTTAAAATGTTTCGCTTATTTATTGATTTCATTGATTTTAGAACTGAGAAATCAACCCTCCATATAGCTTGATATATGTACACACAGAGAACATAAGTAAAACTGTTGTGTTTAGTTGACTGTGAATAAGGCTTCTTTTAGCAAATCTATATAACTATGTGTTCCTTTATTATTACTCAAGACAGACAAGAAATATATCAATGATACCAAATGACAATGCAAAGGTGATTTAACTCAATGACTTCAATGGACGTCTAACAATCTCAAATTATAGAGCATGTCTTCTACCCTTTGCCTCAGTTGTCCGTAATGTAATTTCAAATGGGACGAACTTTCAGTTACAAATAAAACAGGTTTAGACTGCAGATCACAGTTGTTCGGTGTACATTTAAAAAGCCATTGCACAAGTATTCCATTGATTTAACATTTATTTGAAGAAATAAAACCCCAAATAATAAAATGTTTGAAATTTCTGTCTTAAAGATTTAATTACACAATTTGCATAATTTTCTTAATTAAACAAACGTACAACAGATCCATTTCTTCTAAATACGCGATTGCATTGAAATCGTTTAGAAAAATGTGTCTATGAAGTTGAAAGAAATATTAGGGTTCAGAAAAAATACAAGTTTACAAACGATACTTTGAAAGTTAAATTTGTGACCGATTAGATTTAAAATAGGATGAAACCCAATTTATATGAATAGTACTTTTTATCGTAGAGAAACTTTAAAATTCATTGATTTGGAAGATGCTTTTTTTAATTAAAACTCACATACATGTATACAAATGATAGACAATTGGCTCGTTATTGATACACATAAATCTATATAAACCAAGTATTAATTACATGTATTTTTATGTCACCTAAAGCAACTTTCAAATCATTTCCCTAGTTTTCTTTATATTCTTAATATTTGCATTTCTTTAACAGCATAAACACAATAGATAAGAGATCTAAGGATAGATAAGGAATCTATCAGATAGATAAGAGATCTAAGGATAGATAAGGAATCTATCAGTAATCATTTTATTTAAGGTAAAACAGACCACTTGTGGAACAGTTTTGAATTTTTATAAGAATTGTTTTTCAATAAGTATCGATAAGTTTTGACATTGTATGGTTTTTATTGTAATATTCTCTAAAATATGCTTTTTATGAATATCTTATTTTGTTAAAAACAGCTGTTTGATTTTAAACAAGTTAATTTATTTACTTGATTTCCATTTTTTCGAATTTATAAGAATTTGTTTAATCTCCAACAGTTTGCATTATAAGAAAGTTTCAAAGATTGAGCCTGTAAAGAGAGCTTAGGAAAAAGGTCAGCTAAGTCTATAGAACCAGTGCAAGAGCATTCCAATTAATTGTCTTATGTCAAGGATAACAAGTACTTTTTATGCCTTAAAAGTAAGGTACTTCAAAGGTCATAATACATTTATATTCTTAATTATGTGTATTAAGTCGTAAGTTTACAACAATAAATCTATGCCGTTTTTATATCTCGGCTCAAAAAAGAAACAAGAAAGAACTTAGATCTCGTTATTTCAACGACAAAGACTTTGATTTCTATTTATGCGCTGGACGAATATGACATGTTTAGAAAAGAATTATCAAGGAATTAGTAAGACTTTAGATTGTAGATTTTTAGAAAACATGCATTTAGGATCTTTTTTTAAAGTCAAATAATGCATTGCACGAACGCAAATACTCCCCATTGGTATTAAACAAAGAAAACGTACGGCTAATTGTTTCGACTGTATATATTTTAGCAGTATTCTTTCAAAAATCACCCGATGTTGCGAAATAATTTTACAAAAGTACAAACATAGACAGCTGACTTTTTTTTTTACAATGAAAGAAGCTCCCATCAAAATATGCAATTCACAACATATCAAATTCTATCGAGCAATGCAAAGGGAAAGAATGCATCTTATGCTTAGGTGATTACAGTTTACGAAGTCTGAAAACTTTTCAAGATATCAAGCAGATAACATTTGGTTCGGTCACCGACTGACTGATTGGCTGAACAATATATGAATTGAAAGGTTCACAGAAATATGCACTCTCATTTGTTTCAAATCAGTTTAAACTGTTAAGATTTTTAGTTAAAGTTTACTCTATGCATCAAAGGCTAAGTATTAAAGATTTTGTTGGTAAAGTCAACAACAACTTAGAAATCAGATGTACAAGATTTTCTTCTTCAAAAACTTATAATCATTACAGCGAATTTAAGAATATCGGTAGATATTTCAGTAACTTGCTGGATTGTTCATTAGGTTGAACATTTGGCCTGCCAAGTATAACAATAGGTTAATCATGATTACGTTGTTTTTATATTCAACCAAACCATACTGCACAAAAATCCTCTAGAACATTATTTTCTGCTAGTTATTATATTTAAAGTCTTTTGAAAAGAATGTTAATCTAGCCAACACTAGATTCTTGTCAGAATAAGTTAAAAACTTTTTTATGAATGTTATTCAAAAATTGTTTTTAAAGAAATAAAAGGGAAACTATTTTAAGAATTGGCTTTAAAAAAGTGAAATATCTTTTGTGTAAAAATTAAAAAATAACCATTGTGGTACCTTGATTCATGGGGCAATATAAAGACCTACATGTAACAGTATCGTTTTTGATGTAACTGCTTATTTTATCCAAACCATAACATTGAATTTCAGGGATGGGCAAATTGTAATTGGTAACGGTAATTGATTGTAATTAATTACAAATTTTGATGTAATTGTAAGAAATGAGTAATTGACCTATTTTTCAATTACAATGCAATGGTAAATTAATTACTTTCAAAAAAGGCATGTAATTCAAATTACTTTTAACTTCTCTCAATTACACTGATTATTGTACATGTATATATGAATATATCTCCACTATCCAATGTTCCCCACACTTCCAATAGTACAAAAGCATAAAATAATACAAATACAAGGGTACTTAAATGCATTTAACTTTTACCAAATATACATATAGTTTTTTGACATAGACTTTTTCACTTATTCACTATTAAATCATGAGTTTCCTAAATATATGTCAGATGTTAATATCCATGTTTCTAATATTTATTAATTTGTTAGGGACCAAATAATTTTGATGGCATGCTTAGGCAATCTTTTTTACATAAAAACTTAATTATTTTATCGGAATGATTAATGTTTCCATGTATTAATTCAGTTTGATTTTTAAAAAATTGGCTATTTTACAAGTAAAATCAATGTCATTTGAATTGTATAAACTATTAAGTCATGCTTTTTAATTGCCAGTTTGCCTAGAGCTAGGGCTTCAGTAGGGTTTTTAAGTTTTTGTTGCCTAATCTTGGTGGGTTTCCTTAATGACAAATAGGTGTGAATTGTGTTTTGATAACAATGATAGTCTGCTCTCTACCCCATATTTACCTAACCTGTAGTTTTCCAATTTTTAAAGAATTAAGTGGAGATAAATGTTTACTTTCAGTGTCCCAGGAAAGACTTGTAAACATGATAGGTGTAGGTTAGGGGACATGGATACTGGACAATTATTAATCATTAAATGAAACTATATACATGTGTAGGTGTTGTAGCTAAATCATTAGTAAATTTTCATGACAAAATTTATACATGTCATATCTGCTGTAATTCAATAAATATATTTTTCTTAAATGTAATTTAATTAATTACATTTCAAAATCATTGTAATGGTTATGGTAATTTTATTGAAGGTTTTAAGCAAGTAATTGTAATTTAATTAATTACGTTTGAATGTAATTGACCCCATCTCTAAATCATTGAAATTGGAAAATGGAAAAAAAAATATTCCCCAAAAATGTGCAAATTTTTACTAATTAAAGCTAATGTTATTGTTATGCCTAAGTAACTTCAGTATCTAAATTCAGATCTTATGTTATACCTGGAAGCATAAATTGTAAACCCTGTAGAGCATTCCAGCAAGCTATTGAAAACCATACCGGTATAATTTAATTTGCTGTAATTGTGTTTAAAACTACTTATTTGGTCAATATTTATGGTTTGATTACTTATGCATCGAAATCCTAATTTGACATTTTTTCAATCATAATGAACTTTTGTTACACAGTAGTTGGCATCATTTGTGTAAAATAAGGTTGAAAGATAACCCCTTTAACTGATTCTAAAAGGCTTAAGCTTGGATTGATACTATCAGAATTTCTCTAGCTTTTTTGACACCATCTTTAAATATTTTTCCAACTTTCAGTTCTTGAGATTTGATATTCAGAATCTAAAATAAGAATTTTTGGCTCACATATTGCAAAAGACATATAGTAGAGCGCTCAAAAATATCTTTGTTTTTGAACTGTTACATTTTTCAAATGAGTTGTCAAAAAACTATTTCAATGTATGTCAGAAAGTTCAAATTGAGTCTACTTCAATCCGTAAAAATTTCTTTAAAATTTCTTTAAAATCTGATAAAAAATAACAACAATAACCCTTTTAAAATCGTCTTGTTTTCAATGATATATATAGAGAAAAGGGAAAAGTTGACATACTTTTGGCACGTTAGTGTAGTTTGGCGTATAAAAACAGACTACGTTACAGCAAACCTTGAAATTGAGTATATGTCATATTTTACAAAAACACTAAAACATTTATTGAAATGATTAATTGACATAAAATTTTAATTTTAAAAAAGTGAGCATTTTTGATATCAAATATAATTTAAAACACTATGCAAGGAAATGTATAAATAAAATTTGATTTAATTGTTTTTTAGATCTTAATTTGAAACTGTTTAAACATCATTTTGATATCATTAGTTATAAAAGACAATTGCTGAACACCAACTGACGTTTTTTGGTCAAGGCTTATCTATCAAACTTGAACATGCATTTAACAACCGACCTGCCACCCAACTCGTGAGCATGAAATTTCATGTGATGGTCCAGTGTCATTAAAAAAATTGATGAAAAAGGATGCCGAACCTGATATGAATTGCGAACACCAAACCCGATTGTTTGGCTGAAGCTAACCTGATCCTTATAAGGATCACGGCTAAGGTTAAGGTTGTTGTTGTTTCTTTTATAAATGAATTTATCCTTAGGGATAAATTCCATTAATCTAAACACTTTGCATAGAAATCTAAATAAAGTTTGAAAAAAGACAGAAAAGTGCTTTTGTTTACCAATTGGTATTTAAATGTAAATTAATGCACCACGTTTTAATTCGGCATTATAAATTTTATTACTTCTAACCTGATAAAAGAAAAAGAGAATACACGGAATTTCTCAGTCCGTCAAATCGTTTTTCAGTCTGTCTCTGTAACTAATTTATTGCACCGCTGACAAAAAGAGATTTTATCTTAGTGTAAAATTTCAACTATGGTCTCAGTATTGATCTTTGCAGAGATATTATAATTAAGATAGAAAAAACAAAACAGTTTTCAAAATTTCAAGTCGATCTAGCAGGTCTGTAGCTCCCAGTCTAAACAATTCTGATGGACGACTGGGATCTACAGTTCCTTACGTGTTAAAAATTTGCAATATATGTGTACGTGTGCCGTAAATTGCAACTTTTTAACACATGTTCGGTTACTAAGATTTCTTCTGGTAATGACCATTATTTCCTTACTTTTTCATCTATTTTGGACGGAATTTTTCTAGAAATTTTGTCTTTTATATCATTACACTTACAATCTGTTTACTCGATATGCTGATTTTCTAGGGCGTTTTAAAGTCAATATAGTCATTTTTTTTATCTACAGGGGAGCTCTCAATGGCCTGTAAATATAAATGGTTTTACGCGTCTCTCTTGTGTAGTTGATACTAGATACATGTAAGAAAAAATTGCTAAATTATAAGCCATTTCCTTTTACTAGTATTATAAACCAATTTAATTAGGAATTTTATAAAAAGATTGAGATATTGTAATGCATTAACGAAAAATAAAATTATTTCATCTGCATCGCCTCATATCTTGACGATCCTATACATGTACGCTATAAGGGATAAGGAACAAGAATTTTGAAACTGATGCAACGCTATACTCACTTATATATAGTTCTTTTAGATCTTCTTAGCTAAGAAAGAGTTTTAGAGTTTCAATTCAAACAACATTTTAAAAGTAAATATATGTTTCAAACGGGGATTTATGAAGGGAACCTGTTATCCATTTGAAAATTCTCGAGACTCCTTGCAAAATTTTTCATTATTATAGATATATTGAGCAGGTTGTGATGGAGCAGAAATAATATTCCGATTTTCTTTTAACTTGAAATGAAAAGAATATAACGAATCTTTTTCCTATCACGGCCGATTTAATTGATGATGGTAGCTAGGGCTAAAATTGCTTGGTTATATTCAATGTGCATTACTTTAACAATAATCGGGTCTATTTTATGAAAACTTTGAAAAATTGAAGTCATCGCGTTTATCATAAAGTTTTGTTGTTAGGTTACCATCAATGTCTCTTTCCAGTAAAATATCCAAATATGAAACAGAAGACGCTGACTCTGTGGTATCTTTTATTTCCAATTCACTGGAAAATATCGAGTCGACGTAAGTATGGAAGTAGCAATTGCTAATTGATAATACGTCAAAATGTAAATATTTCTTGAATTTACTTGGTTTTATCAAAAACTGACCAAACAGTTGCTAAAAGATAAAATAAGCAATAAAATATGTACTAGTTCAGTACATGAACAGCACGTGTTTGATGTTTTAGGCCAGAAAATTTTTTGATGAAATATTTGTTCTCACTATTTATAGCTCTTTCACAAAGGTAAATGAATTATAATTGGGAAAAACGTGACCAAGACAATTGCAAACTCTAAACTTAGTTATCGTCGTTTGAAACTTAAAACATTTCAAATGTTTACAATTGAATAAGGGTTTTCTATTCTGAGAGAGCAGATATGGGACAACAAAATAGAAAAAAAACTAATAATATCATATTTTGTTCAAGACAATATGTCCCTATATTAAGATTATACCAATTACTGGAAAATCATTCATTTGATCCCCTTTTTGTGTTATAACAAAATGCTCTGGTCTACATTTTTAGCAGTTCTAAAACATATGGATCAATTTACTATTATCTTATCCATATTTAAAAACAGAAAACCTTTTCCGAAAAATTTGAAACTGTGGCAATTTGTCATGTACTGTATGTGTAAAACATGTAAAACCTTCAATAGTCTATGATAAAGAAAGATAACTCTTGCTGATAAAGCAATTTTTGCTACAAACCTATACAACAAAGTGCATTTCTGAACTTAAAAGCAGGCTTTATTATGTTTTGTAATATGAATTGGCAATGTATATAACTATATATTATTTCATATACACTTAATATTTTTAATTTTATGCTGCGATGGTAAAAGTTTAGTTTAAACAATATTTATTCAGTAATTTGCATCATACATATTATAATTACATTTCATAAAGATTGAGAAACAAGCCAAAAGGCTTATGTTAATCTCGCTCTCGTCAGTTGACAAATGAGAGGTGAACAAAATTTTCAAATACAATAACATTGCACATGAATATTAATTGGGAAAATGTAAGGAAAAGAAGAAAATGAGATTGAATGGTGAGAAAAGAATAGCTGGAATTGAGTATTGAGACAACTATAACAATCCAATAGATAATGTCTATACTAATCGACAAAAGTTACTTATACATGTATTAATATTGAAACATAATGTTGTTAAATAACTATAATTAAGCATTTTATATCTGTGAACATACAGGTACATACAAATATGCTCTTTAATGTGATACAATAGTTATAGTAAGACAACAGTTGAACTCAGAACCTTTTACTTTCAACAAGAAATTTCTGGACATGGTAAAAAATATTGTTGTTTTCACTTTCGGATAAATTAGCATTACCATATAACAATAATTCAACATTAAGAAAATACGGAAGTGTCAGGCCAGGATTGTATTGATCCTAAGTCTTGAATATGTATTACAATGTAATAAAAAATGGTCAGTACTTTCAACTTCGCCGCAAATACAAAGAGGCGAGTTGATTAATTTTCTTTGAAACAAATGAAGATTAAGACCACTGCATTCTAGTCTTAGTTTGGAGTGAAGAGTTTGGCCTATTCTGGTACCGAAATAAAAATAATTTGGGATTTTGATCCTACTGGTATATAAGTGTCTTAAAGAAATGTAATGAAGGATTTGATTGCATATTTTTAGGTAAAGCATTCCATTGTCTTATTGTAGCTGGAAAAAATGAATTAAAATAAAGCTTAGTTCTTGTATTGATTTCCCGCAGTGGGTGCGTTGTTCTTGTGTTGTAGTTATGTCCTTGAGTTTTTTGTGATTGGATAATGGTAGATAAGTAATTAGGAGCCATATTGTGAAATATTTTATGAAGCTGAATAAGACGATAATTTTCTCTACGTTTCGATAATGGTTCCCATCCCGTTTCTTTATATAGCAGATGTCTGGATGCCAGTCTATTCCCTCCCGTAACTATTCTGGCTGCTTTCAATTGTATACTTTCTATCTTATTGACTAAGTATTCTGGTATGTTGTCCCATATAATGTCTGCGTATTCTAAGACTGGTCTTACAAATGAAAAATACAATTTTTGCAAAGATTTCCTATCAAGAATATACTTGAGTCTCCGCAGCATACCAAGGCGCGAATAGGCTTTTTTAACTGTTTCATCTAAATGTAAATTCCAAGACAAATTACTACTAAGAATAATTCCTAGGTGTTTATGGGTTTCTACTTCTTTAAGGTGAACATTATTAAATATTAGTGAGGGGTGAAAGGGTTTCTTGACTTTATTGGATATGGTTAGACATTCAGTTTTGGTTGGGTTAAAAGACACAATCCACTGTTTTGACCATTTATGTATTTCAAGGTCTGTATTCAATATACATGCTGAAGTGTCAGCATTATCAACAACAATGTAAAGTGACGTATTGTCAGCAAACAATTTGACCATACATTTAATATTGGTGACCAAGTCATTTATATATATAAGAAAAAGTAAAGGACCAAGTATGCTACCTTGGGGTACCCCAGCCTTAATATGGCCAATGTTTGATTTGCTGCCATTGATTACGACGTACTGTTTTCTGTCATGTAGGTAATTTCTAAACCATTCAAGTAATTCTCCTCGAACTCCAACTTTTTCAAGCTTGTACAGTAGACCACTGTGCCATACTTTGTCAAAAGCCTTACTTATATCGAAAAATACTACTCTAACTTCTTTACCCTGATCGACCGCTTTGTAAAAATCACTTGTCATACTTAATAACTGATTGATCGTAGAATCATTTGGTCTAAAGCCAGATTGGTGCGGTGTAAGAATATCGTTGGCGAGGATAAAGTTGTATAAGTATTTAAAAATACACTTTTCCATACATTTACCAAGAACACTTAATAATGATATCGGCCTATAATTGCTAACGATATTGCTAACGCCTTTTTTGAAAGTTTGGTAAAAGTTTGCTTTTTCTAATCACTATGTCTAGTTTTCTTCATATCATAATTATACACATTATCAATTTTTGAAAAATCTAGCAGCCCTTCATCACTTCATCTTTGTTTCATTTGAATCTACTGATATTGACTTTGACGAAAATCAATATGAAATAATTTTAAAAATATATGGTAAAATTGATAGCAGAGGGATATTTCACCTTAAATTTCTTTTATTAAAATTTTTTTTATATCAAAACTTTGATTGTAGTTCTGATAAATATGAACGATTTTCCATATAAGTATTAAAATATTTGTGTATTGTCGCTCCAAACCATTATATATGTCACAGATATGAATAATAGATGGAACAGTCATAAAACATGTTATTAAGTTTGCTTCCGTGGCTAAAAAAAAAATAGTGCCAGAAACTTCGTCAAGAAAGTTCTTTTTTAATAATCGCATATATACTATTTAACGATTATTTTTTTATAAGTACATATAAAATTCATTATGTAAGTTTAAGATCGATCTCTACACCAAACCAGTGTAGAAGATTTGTGTTGCATGCATTTGTTACTAATACTAGGTATTCAACAATAATAGACCTCAAAGTACAATGCACTATTTTCTGAGACTTTTTAAAATATAAATCTGGTTCCAGATAACCCATAATTCGATTTAATTGTTTAAAGAATGCAATCGCTTTATTAGAGAGGCCATTGTTTGGGTTTTTTGGGGTTATTAGCATACCCCAGTAGTTACTTCGTCAATTAGTCAAACACCACTGCATTTCCTTTTCCTTTTCATCGACGGAGTGAAGCAGACGAGAAATCGTTATCCAGTTTGAAATCTGTTTATTTTAATTCATTATTGTTAAAATTCCCCACCCGCCCACCCCATTTTTTACTACAATAACTGATTTAAATATATAGAGACTACATATAGACATGTATATTCCCTTTATGATATGATTATGAATGTTAATATGTTAATGTATTCCTGGGACAGTATTTCTATTGTTAATTAATTATGCTTTCAGATTTGCCACCTCCAACATCCAATATGAAACGATTTCGTCATGGCGCACTACAGTGATGTTGATCCAGCTAGCTTTTTTACAAAAAGATCTCGCACCAGCAACCTGAATGTTGTGACTTCCATGGTCACTTTCTTTGGTTTATTTTTTTGCCGTACTCGAGGAAGGATTTTATATCGTGTTATGACTGTCATAACGTTAAATATTGATGTTACTCTAATTAGCGCAATCTTTAGCAGAACTTAATTAGGGTTATATTTAGTGAGCATCTGTTCCCAGGGCTCGCTACAACTCTAATTTCCAATTTGTTTATTTGTGTCAAATTTGATATGTTTGATTTGCCAGTATGTTCTTGAACAGCTTCATATGTACATGTGTATATTCCCATATTTCTGATTCATATTTGCCATTTTCATGTGCATTTCCATGTACATGTATTTGCCATTTGGGTTGCCAAAATCGCCCTATTTACATGGGTCGGTAACCTTGGTTACAAATGTAAACAGTAAATAATTGTTAATTGCTGAAACTTTTTAATTACATGTATTTGCCATTTGAGTTGCCATAATCGCCCTATTTTCATGGGTCGGTAACCTTGGTTACAAATGTAAAGAGTAAATAATTGAAATTTATACTGTAATCTTAAATTGTAGTGCAGCCATGGCCATTATTCGCCAATAAACATTAAAATTATAGTTCTTTGGTTTTCTCTAATAATTTGTCAAATTTTTAAACATTTCTGTTTTAAAATTCTTATGAAAGTGAAATGTTACAAAGTTTAGAAATGAAAAACAAAATAATCATGAATGAAGTTTGTTTGATTTTTATTGGAATCCACATAATTATGAAACTAAAATATAAAAAAAATTCTTTCAAGGCAAACTGCTGGAGGAAATCCTATAAAATTCTGAAAATATTCAATGGCTAATGAGATGAAGAAAAAAAAAATGAATGAAATTATAAAATTAAAAGAAATACAGAATTATTGAAAAAATCTTGGTATGAAAGATCCTATTTAATAGTTGTTTTTCCTAATTTTACATCGTCTGAAATATCTTGGGACCAATTTTTTAATTAATAAAAATCAAGATGAAAATTTAAAAAGGAACAAGTCTATGCTAAATATGTAAATATAAGGTAAGTAGTGCTTATGATAATGTTTGAATCTGAAAAATTATATTTTTGATGAATGCATTATATATATTTAGCTATTTAAAACAAAATGTTAGTAGTTAAATTGACTTTTACTTTTTTTGTTATATACAATAGCGATTATAAACAACAACCATACGCATATTATCAAAGACAAAACATTGCTTACATAGATGTCAAGTGATCAACAAATTAAACAAGAAAATACTATATGCGAGTTTTATGAATTTATTGGCGATAATGGCCACGGCTGCTTGATATTAAAATGAATACAGAATACAAGGTGAACCCTGGGACCAGCTGGTCACCCGTAAAAAATTATACCCTATTCATTAAAACTTAAACATATTATATAAACCATTAAAAGTCCATGTGAGCACTACTGGTAAGCTGAAATATTCGCTGGCAAGCTCAGCAGTTGTCCCCTGATTAGGCAGCCGTGACGGATGGGGTTGACTCTTATGGTGGCAGCTTCATCCTGAAAAATTTAATCCGCAGAGCCAGAAACAACGAATATTAAATTGTATTCAATTTAAATAACAAAAAATCCAATAGGGAACCGGAAATATGAAGGGGAGGGGTGGGTGGGTCAAATTCAAAGCGGCGACTGATGGGATGATCTGCAGGGAGTCTGTGACGTCACAAGTTCAAGCTAATATCCCAAAGTGCAAGCGATGACCAGCTAATATGCGTAAAGGTCCCCAAGGATTGGAGGGTTATTATTATGGTGGAAATATTTAGCTTTGATAAACCGATTTAACTTTGATGAGTTAAATCCAATTAATACATACATTAGATGTCCTTGGTGATACACATGTACCATCTGTAATGAAAAACATTCTCCTTTTTATAATTCTGTCGTTCCCTCATTTGGCTTGCAATTTCGGGCTTCCACTGCTATTGCTACCTACCTATATCTTTTTAAATTAAAATACATTAGTTAAATGTAAAACTTTCAATGCAAGTTTTTTACTGCAACTGTTTTAAATTTGGGAAGTTAGGATCAATTCAAGAGATCGTAAACGGTACTTAAGTTTTATATTCATCATACATATATAGTTTAAAACTTTTATACTTAAAAGTGAAAATAGTATATCCGCTTACTTTTATCGATAATCCATCACATATGTATGATTGTCTGTTGCAGAGGACATGACAAAAAATGAATTGCCAATACCAGGGAAGGGGTCAAATGCTGGTACGGGTCTCAAGGGGCAATGCTTATGCCGCTAGGCTTCGCCATTCAAAACCTTGAGTTAATGCCCAACCGTCTCATATAGGTTCTGCCAGCAAGTCACATGTCGCACCTCCCCGTGGTGGCCCTGGTAATGCTTATGTAGCTAAGTGACAGTGGCAAGAGGCGAGCATCCGGCGCCTTAAAATAACTGGAACCCGTGGCTAAGGGAAGGAAAACCCTGACAGAAAACCACTGGCCCTCCGAGTCCAGGGGGGTTAAGCTTAGGGCTAACAACCCTAACTTGTAAAACAAACATTGTTACAGAAACAGTAACGAGGAATATATCTATACCTGTGGACGAGAACCTCTCCAGGACCACCACTGGAACCAGTATGACTGTGGGTAGTCAAAGCCACCAGGAAGCTACCTGCATGATTAGAGAGGCACTCAACACGGCCAAAACCAAGGTCAGAATAGGATTTTGGAACGTGCGAACCATGTACGCAGCAGGAAAATTGGCACAAGTAAAAGCAGAAATGAGGAAATACAACTTACATGTGCTGGGAGTCAGTGAGAGCAGATGGGTCAATACGGGAAGAATGCGAACAACAACAGGTGAAACTCTATTGTATTCTGGCCGAGAAGATGGACAACACCATGAAGGGGTGGCAGTTATACTCAAGAAAGGAGTAGAAAAGTTCTTGATGGAATGGAAGCCAGTTAGCAGTAGATTGATGTTGGTGAGGCTTAGAGGAAAGCAGGTCAACACTACGGTTTTCCAGTGTTATGCACCTACTAACGATGCAGATGAAGAAGACAAAGATGCTTTTTACGAACAACTGCAAAGAGAACTAGACAGCACGCCAGACCATGATATCAAGATCATCATGGGAGATATGAATGCTAAAGTAGGAGCAGATATTGAACTCTACAATAGAGCAATGGGGCACCATGGTTGCGGTATCATGAATGAGAATGGACATAGGCTTGCAGAGTTTTGTACCACCAATAACTATGTGATCGGAGGAACTCTATTCCCTCACCGAGACATTCATAAGTTGACATGGCATTCACCAAACGTGAGAGATCAAAACCAAATTGACCACATCATGATAAATGGTAAATGGAGGAGATCATTGCTTGATGTGAGGGTTAAGAGAGGCGCTGATGTTGGTAGTGATCACCACCTGGTAACAGCATCTATCAAACTAAAACTGCGCAACACACAAGGAAAGCTTACAACAAGGAAGAGATTTGATGTGGACAAACTCAGAGATATCAAGACAAGGCATGAGTTCAACATCACACTCAAAAATAAGTTTGGCATTCTACAAAACCTACAATCAGAAAACAAGACAACATCGGTTGATGAAAAATGGAAAGAAATTTGTAACATCTACACTGAAGCTAGCGAAAAGTGCATTGGCTACAAACAAAAACAAAAGAACAAAGAATGGATAACACCTAACACTTGGAAAATGATTGAAACAAGAAAATGCACCAAAAAGAAAATACTTGAAGCCAAATCACTGAGACTTAAGGAGAAACATCAACAAGATTACAGCGAAATACAGAAACAAGTGAAAAAAGCTGTACGTACAGATAGAAGAGCAAACATAGATGCCTTAGCAACAAAAGCAGAAGAGGCAGCCAACAAAGGGGAACAAGGAAATCTATACAAAATAACAAAAGTAATATGTGGGAAAAACAGACCATCACCAAACCTTCCCATCAAAGACAAACAAGGAAAGCTGTTAACATCAGAGAATGAAATGGAGGAACGGTGGACAGAACACTTTAAGGAGATCTTAAACAGACCACCTCCGATCCATGAACCTGAAATTAGTGAACCCGAATCAGAGTTGAATATCAACACCAATCCACCAGACGTTCCAGAAATTACATCTGCCATACAGTGTTTAAAAAATGGAAAATCTCCTGGGAGTGACAATTTAAATGCTGAGCTATTCAAAACGGACCCACTCCTTACAGCTACCATCCTCCAACCAACCTTCAAAGAAATCTGGGAAAGTAAGACCATACCAGATCAATGGAATCACGGAGTCATCATTAAAATACCAAAAATAAGGAAATTTAAATGACTGTAATAACTGGCGTGGAATAACACTTCCAAGTAAAATCATGGCTAAAATTATCATCAGAAGAATATCCAAAGCCGTAGCCGTAGATGTCAAACTACGGAAGGAACAAGCAGGGTTCAGACCAGGACGAGGATGTATCGACCAAATATTCACACTGAGAAACATCACTGAACAGTGTACGGAATGGCAGCGACAACTTTATCTGAACTTCATCGATTTTGAAAAGGCCTTCGACAGCATTCATAGAAACAGTCTGTGGAGAATTGTGCGTTCGTACGGCATCCCCCAACATCTTGTAGACATCATCAAGAGTTTCTACGTCAACTTCAGATGCAAAGTTGGAAACTCAAGCATCGAATTTGATGTCAAAACTGGAGTTCGCCAAGGTTGTGTAATGTCATCAACGCTCTTCATCATAGCCATCGACTGGGTCATGAGGAACACAACATCAGACATCCCAAGAGGCATCAGATGGGGAACGTTCACAACACTTGAAGACTTGGACTTTGCCAATGATATTGTCCTGTTTTCCCACTCCCATCAGCACATCCAATACAAAACATATAGGCTCCACGAGTATGCTGGAAACATTGGACTGAAGATCAATGCCAAGAAAACTGAAGTCATGACCCTAAATGTAAATAACCCACAAGAAGTTAAAATTGACAATTACATCCTTCCATTTACAAACAACTTTACTTATTTAGGGAGTATTGTCACAACAGATGGTGGAGCAGACAGGGACATTCAGCAGAGACTAGCCAAAGCCAGAGCAGCATTTAAGAACTTGCAAGCTGTGTGGAAATCCAGCCAGTATACCAACAGGACAAAGCTCAAACTGTACAAAAGCTGCATCATACCAATTCTTTTGAACGGTTCAGAGTGCTGGAGAATGACAGAGAACGACCTTAACAAACTGTCAACTTTCCACACCAAGTCCCTGAGAAGAATCCTAAAAGTATTTTGGCCAAATACCATCTCAAATCAGGACCTTCTCAGCAGATGCGATCAGGAAGATATGGCCACCACCATCACCAGGAGACGATGGACCTGGATTGGCCACATACTCAGAAGGGACCCTGAATCCATCATAAAGACAGCCCTCTTCTGGACACCAGAAGGAAAAAGGAAGAGAGGGAGACCAAAAGTTACCTGGCGGCGAACAGTGGAAGCCGAGATGAAAGAACATCAGAGAAGCTGGGGCACTCTCCAGAAGCTAGCCGGTGACAGACAGGGATGGAGAGACCTCGTTACTGCCCTATGCGCCAAAGGCGCCACGGGCAGTAAGTAAGTAATACCAGGGAAACAGTATGTTAAACAGTAAAGCTAACCGTTAAATGAAAATTATAGTTAACGAATAGTTAAAGTGATTAAGGCACAATTTGAGATAATTATTTTACAATGTATTTTATATGCATAAGATAGTTTACTTGTGCATTTTGAATGACTGACAACATTTAAATGTTAAAAGTTATGAGAGATACAAAGGCAAGATTTCATTGTAATGTAAACAAAGCTCGAGTCTTATATTTGTTTAAAAATAATGTAAAGTAAGAAATGACTGGTGGTAAACAAGATAACCTGATTTAATGTGTTCATGTCGACGGAAAAAAGCAACATATGATTTTAACTTATTAAAGTCAGCGGAGGATGCCCTCTCCTTCTAGGCACCTCTATCGTTTTAGAGGTCCTTGTTGCTCTGCTTTGAATTTGTATTTCGTTTTATGCCTTTTTGAGATGGTTGACAGTTTGTTATTGTTTTTCATAACAATATAACAGTATGTAAACAATAACAAGATTCTAGCTTTGTTTACAAAACAAAGAATTTCAAACTCTATATTTTGCTTGTAACTCAATATTTGACTTTCAAATTTTCACAAAGCATTAAAAATACCCATATTAACCAATCTAAACATTTAGACAATTATTATTTAATATCAATTCGTGTCTAGGTTTCTCTAAATATAATTTATGGTAGATAAACCTTGAAGCGTTGTAAGATCATTTTTCTGAATCTGGCCTGCCATAAATAGCTGTTGCCTAAACGTCTTGGTACATAAACATCTTGGTGCCTAAATGTTATTTGCTGGCGCAGGAAAGATCTTGGAACTTAAACGTATTGATGCCTAAACATCCGTTATTTGTTGTATTCGATACTAGCGGTAAAGTATTTTGGCACACGTAATAAGGATGAAATTCAATGTCTGTGCAACATTTTAATAATACTCCGATAATGATTGATTTTCACTTTACTAAGGGCCTTGAAGCAAATAATCCCTTTATTAAATCAATACCTCAAAACCTGTTTCATGTCACGAATCGCCTTCTTTCAATGATAACATTTAAATGTGCGCAGTAGTTTTCACAAAGAAATTGAACTTTGTACATGTACTTCTACCATTTGGATTTAAAAAAATTCAATCGTCTAGAATTCGTTATTGAAATTGAAACATAACATTGATTATTTGTTGCTTTCGAAAAAAAAAAAATCCTACTAGAATACTACAAAACGTAAGTGAGTATTAAAACCTTTTTCTCTCTTAAGATGTTTAAAAAACAATGTTAAATAAATTTAGTTGATTTATCAAAATATAAAATATTTTAATGTTTTTACCACATATATGTGTACTAGTTTAAATACTAAACAAAATTCTAAATTGTTTTAAATTCAAATAATTGCTTACTGTAAAATGCAATGTCAAGAATTATGCATTTGAAAGTAATAAGTTGCTGGTGAAAACAATTAAGTTTAGAATCAAAATCAGTAATCAAGGTCATTCAGCATTAGCTATCATACGTCAGGGATCTTGCATGTATATACTCGTTCTTATGATATCATTCTGTCATTAGAAAGACAAGCATTTATCACTAATAATTCGAAGTGATTAATGATATACAGAATAAAATCACGTTCTAAAACGATTTATTTTGTTATGATAGGTTGAAAATAGAATTTTTGTGATAATGTTTCACGTGTCTTAACGTTCAGACTGAACAGATTTTTTAAACATAAAAAGAGGGGGAAATAGTAAAAAATCATTTTAAATTGTCACGCAGATCTAGATCAAGGTACGTAATTTTGGTAAATAATCAAGTTTTATATCATGATTGATTTTGTAATTAGTATTTTTGGTATATGTTTTCAAAATGCTTGAGTATCTTAGAAAAAAAAATCCTATTCTTTTGAATACCCCGTTTTTTAAATAGATTTTTCCCAAAGAGAATAAAAGTCGATCTTTACGTATATGTATATGTATATCCAGAGTGCCTGATAATGTTGATGTTTTGTTAATTCTTCTCTTACAGAGAGAGTAGAACAGGTCAATGTTTTCAAATGTCTCTTCATTATTCGTTTCTGTCGCAGATTTTTTATTAAAGGTATTTTGAAAATACAAATCGTGGAAATTGGGGCTCAGAAAAGAGAAAACCTGACTACATAACAGAAGAAAAGTGAGTATTCGAAAGATATATCATACACTCTTTCAAGAATGGCAAAGAATTGAATCTTATAAATGTCTAATCATGTTTAAAGAATTGAATCAAATTCTTTACGTGTAGCCTGAACACTTCAAATTGATATTAATGCAGATAAAATAATGGTCCGTCAAAAACATTTAAATAAAGAATTAAATTTGCTAAGGTTAAATATCTCACCCCACCCCCTCCACTTTTACTAACTTTTAAATACATGTAGTATGATGTCGAAACCCTATATTTATTACACCTTAAACAGAAAAAGTATGTAACGATGATTTAGTAATTAGTCATCCTCAATCGGACATCATTATGATATGAAAGACCTTTCTGCAATATTGCAAAAATTATATCTTTTTGCATTCAAATTTTGACTTTAGGAGTATTGAGCGCATGTCTGCTCAAGTACTATTTCAAATATAAGCATACTCATCATATGAATAATATTAAACTTGAGCAAACAGACGCTTGATGTTTTCTTGTCAAAAACCGGTTGGAAACATCCATGATTTGCTCCTAAACATTATTTTTGTAAGAAATATTATCTTTTTGCGTCATTCTCACATTATATAATGATGCCATCAGGAGTGTAATTTTTTTATTAAATAATTTTAATATGATTTTAACTATCGTTCACCTTGAATTTGAAGCTCTCTTTACAATTTTAGCATTGCGGGCGAAAAACACACAATACTGCATAATGTCATCAAAGCTCAAGATAACCTTTAATCAGATAAGAAATATATGTCACCAACTTTGATTTCTTCAATAAGCCACGTGAGAAATTGTTTACTTAGATGTATTGCATTACATTTCTCTAGGGATTTAGTAATTTCATTTTTACATTCAAATTGAGTACAATTCCTAATTCTAGTGAAATTAGGAATCATTTTATGTAGGAAGTATATTCATTTAAATAATTTGCTTGGTAGCATTATTTAGTATCATAACAGATATCAAATTATAATTTTCATTTGAAATATTTTATAGCTTAATATTAATTAGACTAAACCGCGACAATAACAAAAATAGTTTGTTGAAATGGATAAACAAGACTAGGATCAATGAGGCTTTTAACTGTAACGTCTTAAACCATGTACTTGACAGGTGTCATGCAACAGCGTACGAGTAGGATTATCTGAACGTGAATCAGATCAGTGTCTAACGATTTTATTTGGATATAAAAAATTGAATTGGTGATATCAATTTTTAAAACTTTTTAATTGGATATATGAAATATCTGCCTGTTTACACGACACAAATACAAGAATGTTGAATAAACGAAGTAAATATTTAAAAAATATTGTTAAATATAGTAAAATGTGGGTTTTTTTTATCGTTAAAGGGTTTGCTATAATTTAAGATGTATTTAAAGATATTAATATGCTTAGCCAAGCAGTAATGGAAGAAAGAACTCCAGTGCAGAATAAAGATCGAAGTTCAAACAAAGAAAAAGCCACACGCAAATCAACCACGAATGCTTCAACCAATGTAAATTACAACGATTTCCAAAGTTGCCAAGGTATCATAAAGTTCATTCAAGTGATAGTTCAAATATCTATTTATTATAATACGCCGCCCTAAAAACCGACATGTCAGGGTATTGGTGGTGTTAATACAATGTTTATACAATATGTATTTTTTAACGTTCGTATTTTAAAAAAAGAATCGAAAGTGTTTTTTTTTTAAATAAAATGACAAAACAAAAAAAACAAAAAAAACAAAAAAAACCCCCAAAACAAAATAAAACAAAAACATCCCTAAAAAACAAAGAAAGACAAAAACAAAACAAAGACAAAACAAAAAATGTAACCAGTGTTTAAGTGTGACAACTAGTTTAAGCAGAAATGATTTTGAGTTTATTTAAGGAATAAGGAATCATTCTTTGAGTATTATGAGGTGATAATTTTGGTCGGGCGTGATCAAATCCAATAAAGCCCGAAGTGCTTTATAATAGATTTGATCACTCCCCGACCGAAATTATCACCTCATAATATTCAAAGAATGATTCCTTATTACTTATATTTAAATAATTTTCAGCTATTGTACGATTAAATATTTAAATATAAATAAACAAACCCCCCTGTCGCCCAATTATACGTCATTTGAAGTTATTAGACTGTATAGTACAAAATCGATACGTAATGTTATCACAGGAAAACACGCTGAAAATGTAAATATAATGATGTGAAAGGAAAAAGAGTGCATTATATGTTCAAAACAATTCTTTTCATAACCCCAAAAACTTATATTTCATGTTGAAGGAATGTGTTAGCCCTTATCTTCAGACATTTAATTTTCTTTTGGTATTTTAAGGAGTTTAATCCACACGAGTAATAAATGATAAAAAAAATAACAGAAAGCCGATTCAAAGCTCATTAAGCATATATACATAGGTACATACATTTACATTAAATAAAAGAAAACTATTAAAAAAAACATATATATATATATATATATATATATATATATATATATATATATATATATATATATATATATATAAAACTTAAATAAATGAAAACACAAAGATCGAGTAAAACATAAGCGCTTTCATTTTCTTCAGATGTTTTACAATACTAACATGGTAACGTTTGTTATGACGTCATAATAGTTTAACGGCGTCTTCAAGTCTCTGAATGACGTCATATTTTCCCGTATTTTTAGATATCACAATACTAATAATAACAGATAATATAACACAGTTAAAACATGAATAAAACATTTAGAATACTCAGAGGTTACATTAAGCTATTCAATTTTGGTTTAATAGTTCTTATAAAATGTTTTTCTTTATCACGCCTTTCAACAGTATTAGAATTGTACATTTTATAGAACGGAAAAACAGTAAATGATTTTTTTCCGCACAGGTCAAGGTGTTCACTAACTTTTAGTTTGCGGTATTCCGGTTGGTTGATGTGCTGTTTGTGAATTCGGATTCTTTCCCGTAAGGTACTTCCCGTTTCTCCAATATATAGTTCCCCGCAACCTGAGCAAGTGATAACATATAATAGATTTCTGGTTTGACACGACATGTTGTTGTTAACGATAAACTGTTTCCCACCAAAATTGAAATGATGTCCTTGTTTGATATTGGGACAAGTGCCACATCGCGAATCCTGGCATTTGGTAACTTCAAACTCCGATTTTTCTTTGAAATTGGATTTAGTAAGGATGCGTCGAAGATTCTTCGGCTGTCTTTTGCTGTTTATAAATTTTTGTTTTTCAAATATCTTAGCCATTGTTTCATCAGTCTTCAAGACGTCGTTTAGATGGTGAACAATCGAGGCGATGTTAGTATTTCTGGGATTATGGGTGGTAACCAGTGGCAATATCTTCGATTTTTTATTGTTGTTTTGAACGGGATTGAGGAGCTTCTTTCTGTCTAATTTCATGGTTTTTTTCAATAGCATCGTCAATAATTTTATCCGGATAACTTTGTTTCTTTAGATACTTTTTTAATTCCTGTAATCTCTGTATTTTTAAAGACTCGTCGTTAACGATTGTGCATATTCGTCTAGACAGGTTATACGGTATTGCTCTTTTCGTATGTCGTGGATGACATGAGTTGAAGTGTAAATACTGATGAGTATCCGTAGGTTTGTAGTATACATCCGTCATAATGACTTCGTCTTGTTTGGTCAACAAAATATCTAAAAATGAAATTCTATTCAGGCTTTCATCCGCTGTAAATTTGATATCTGGATTAAGTTCATTCAATATATTTTTAAAAACTGACAGATTGTTGTCTTCCAAACAATAAAACAGTCGTCCAGGTACCTTTGCCAGTGCTTTGTTATATACATTTCCGTCTCTTCGTTAAATAATCTATATATTTCCTTATACATTTTCTCTTCCAGGTATCCTAATGTTAGGGTAGCATATGTTGGAGCCATTTTAGTGCCCATGGCGGTTCCTTTAATTTGTTTAAAATGTTTTCCGTTGAATGTAAATGTATTATTAGTCAATACAATTTCTGCAGCTTCTAAAATGAATTCTTTTAAAAACCGATTGTTGATTTTTTCAGGTATCCTATTGTTCCAATATTCCATCGCTTTAAGTCCCAGAGAATTTGAAATGTTGCTGTACAAATAAATGACATCAAAAGTAATGAACTTGCTATTCTTATTAATTTTTTCAGGTAAATGACGGAGAAAATCCAAGTCATCTTTCACGTAGCTTTTAACATCAGTACACAATGGTTTAAGTAGAATGTCAAGTAAATTGCTAAGTCTTTAAGTAGGTGCAGAAGGTCCCCCTACAATAGGTCTGAATGTGATATCATCTGGATATGGACAACGGATATATTCAGAACACTGGACTTTGATGGCATCTTTAATTTTTGTTGATTTATGAATCTTTGGGAGACCATAAAAATTGCTTTCTTTATATTCATAATCTGTTAGGTAGTCTTCCTCTTTCTGATGTTGTTTTATGTCTTTTTAACAGATTCTTGATTTTCTGCATCGTTTTTTATCATCATTGGTTGGTATTTCCTGATAATAGTCGACGTTTGACAACATTTCATGATATGGTCTTTATAAAAACCGGAATCCATAATCACTTCTGCGCCACCTTTATCCGCTTCTTTAATCACTATTGATTCGTCGTTTGCTAATGATTCAAGGGCTGTGGTTTCTTCTCTTGATAAGTTGAATTTTGTTTTACAGTTTTTGATGTTACTGTTAAGAGGTATATTGTTTAGTGTGTCACAAACGGTATTTAAGATGTAGTTCTTACCATTTTTTGGATTAAAAAATGATTTGTTACGTACAATGTTTTCTTCCGACTCTGTGTCACTTTCACTCTCTTTATAAAAATGTTCTCCTACTTTCAATTTTCTTGTGTATTTCTTTATATCTGTCCTTAGTTCTGACATATTACTCTGGGGTGTTGGGGTAAATTTCAACCTTTACACAAAAGTCGCACTTCAGCTTCATTTAAAAGTCTGTTAGACAGGTTAATCACTTTAGGTTCGATGTTGTTTGATGGCAGTATAGATTCTAAATCTTGATCTACAGATACCGTGGTTGTGTGCGGCGTCGTTCTTGAAATCTGTGATTGTAGCGACGATTGGGAATTAAGTTGTTTGCTCCTTGGTTCGGTTTGCCTCCTCCAAAAAAATAGTTTCTGGCGTTTTTCCCCACATATGTCACATGATTCTTTTTGTAGACAGTGTTTGTATGAACATTGTTATAATGCAGGTATTTTCTCTCGCCTGGTGTTGATTTTCTATACGGCGTGGCGCTGTTGTTATAACGGTTTGATTGTTTGTTTTGGTTTTGGGTAGTTGATCGTTTGTATCTTTGGTGTCCTAATCCGTTGTTGTCTTTGCCCTCATTTGTCGCCGCGGTTTGATTGCTGGTAGTTCTTTGTCGGTCATTAATAACGGCGGCTGCGTAGTTTCTCGGTGGGCCATTGTTTATATCCCCTGTCCGTTTTTGAGATGGTGATGTTTGATGTCCCAATATCAAACAAGGACATCATTTCAATTTTGGTGGGAAACAGTTTATCGTTAACAACAACATGTCGTGTCAAACCAGAAATCTATTATATGTTATCACGTGCTCAGGTTGCGGGGAACTATATATTGGAGAAACAGGAAGTACCTTACGGGAAAGAATCCGAATTCACAAACAGCACATCAACCAACCGGAATACCGCAAACTAAAAGTTAGTGAACACCTTGACCTGTGCGGAAAAAAATCATTTACTGTTTTTCCGTTCTATAAAATGTACAATTCTAATACTGTTGAAAGACGTGATAAAGAAAAACATTTTATAAGAACTTTAAACCTAAATTGAATAGCTTAATATAACCTCTAAGTATTCTAAATGTTTTATTCATGTTTTAACTGTGATATATAATCTGTTATGATTAGTATTGTGATATCTAAAAATACGGGAAAATATGACGTCAATCAGAGACTTGAAGACGCCGTTAAACTATTATGACGTCATAACAAACGTTACCATATTAGTATTGTAAAACATCTGAAGAAAATGAAAGCGCTTATGTTTTACTCGATCTTTGTGTTTTCATTTTTTTAAGTTTTATATATATTTTACCGACCACTGAGGTTTTTCTTGGATATATATATATATATATATATATATATATCCAAAACACAAAACTATTTTCACAGTGTCCGGTAATAAATGTGAAAAAAAGAAAAAAAGCAACACTAATTGTTAAACGTTAGAGCTTTCATTTCGTATCTTCAGACGTTTTACAGTCGTTTAAATTATGACGCAATTACGTTACCTAGTGATAACGTCAATAATAATACTATGACGTCATAATGCTTATAAAGAAAACAATCATAGAGTCAAGTTATTTAAGGAATGAATTCAATATTTATTTCTTTATACGATATAAAATGGTTTGGGGCAGTTTACGCTTTATAAACCGCGAAGCGGTTTATAAAAAAGCGTAAACTGTTCCAAAACATTTTATATCGTATAAATCTAATAAATATTTGAATTCATTGCTTATAATTTAATTTTTTGCTATTAAGTGTAGATAAAAACGGTGATTTGACCCTTAAAATGACATCAAATTGTGCAAAATTCAAACGTAACGTCATGCGGATTGATACTTTTTTGACGTTAGTCTTACTATGACGTAGGCAACATTCTTTATACGATATAAAATAATTTTTTTAGCCAATCAGAAAGCGCGTTACAACCAAAATTAAATTAAATAGCGTTAAATAAATAGTAAAATAAAATCAAAGACAATGAAACAGTCTATATCAAACTATTTAACGAAGGTTTTAGTGACTTTATAAAATGTTCTTCTTTTCCCTTCGTTCAATTGGGTTGTCCGTATAGATTTTATAAAACGGGAAAACTGAAAATTGCCCGTGGCCACAAATATCAAGATGTTCACTAAGTTTAATTTTTCTGTACTCGGGTTGATTGACGTGCTGTTTGTGTATACAAATACGGGTGCGTAGAGTTGTTCCAGTTTCTCCTATATAAAATTCTTTACATCCGCAACACGTAACGTAATGTTGTAAATAACGTTTTTAGAGGCACAAGACATGTCAGCATTAATAATAAAGTCCTTGTTTCCGAACTTTAACGAATTCCCGACTTTGATATATTGGCAATTTTCACAACGGAGATCGTTAACTTGTTGACCGAATAAGATGAATGTTGTTGAAAAGAGGACTTGCAAAGTATCCTTCTGAGATTCTTGGGTTGTCTTTTACTGCTGATGAACTTGTAGTTTTTCAGCACTTCGGACATTTTTTCATCAGTTTGTAGAATGTCGGTAAGCTGGCGAACAACAGGAGTTATATTTTTGTTATTCGGATTATGCGTAGTTACGAGTGGTAATATTTTTAAATTAGAGATGTTGTTTTCTGGAGGATTAATAAGGTTTTCCCTGTTCAGTGCTAATGCTTTTTGATACCATCGTCTATGATACCTAGTGGATAACATTGTTTAATCAGGCTCGCTTTTAATTGATGTAAACGTTCATTTCTTTTTTCGTTGTCACTAACTATGGTACACACACGTCTTGCTAAGTTGTATCGAATAGCGCGTTTAGTATGGCTCGGATGGCAAGACTTGAAATGAAGGTATTGACGGGTATCTGTTGGCTTGTAATACATGTCGGTGGTTATATTTTCGCCGCATTTAGAGATGAGGACATCCAGAAATGGAATACAAATTGTACTTTCATCTAGCGTAAAGTTAATGTTTGGATCCAGATTATTCACAATATCTAAAAAGACTGCTAAATTGGCGTCGCTCTCGTTCCAAATAATAAAACAGTCGTCAAGATATCTTTTCCATCCGTGTTTTATATTCTGTGTGGTTTGATCATTAAAATGTTGTCTAGTTTTTTCATACATCTTCTCTTCTAAGTAACCTAATGTGAGGGTGGCATAAGTAGGGGCCATTTTAGTCCCCATAGCCGTTCCTTTAAGTTGCAAATAATATTTGCCGTTGAAAGAAAATGTGTTATTGTTAAGCACTAAACTGCTTGCCTCTAGGATAAACTCTTTGCTGAAACGGCTGTTGATATTTTGTGGATATTTATTTATCTAGTATTTTAGAGCATTGATACTGAGATCGGGGGTTATGTTTGTATACAAATTAGTTACATCCATAGTGACTAACTTTGCATCTTGGTTAACTTTATCAGGTAAAAATCTCAGGAAATCTAGATCATCTCGAACAAAACTTTTTACTTCTGAGCATAAAGGCTTTAGTAATATATCCATAAGATGACTCAGTCGTTGTGTTGGAGCGTTAGGTCCTCCCACAATTGGTCTAAATGTTAAATCTTCCGGTTTGTTACAAGTAATATACGCATTATTTTGCTAAATAGTTTGATATAGACTGTTTCATTGTCTTTGATTTTATTTTACTATTTATTTAACGCTATATAACTTCTATGATTGTTTCCTTCATAAGCATTATGACGTCATAGTATTATTGTTGACGTTATCACTAGGTAACGTAATTGCGTCATAATTTAAACGACTGTAAAACGTCTGAAGATACGAAATGAAAGCGCTAACGTTTTACAATTAGTGTTGCTTTTTTTCTTTTTTCATATATATATATATATATATATATATATATATATATATATAAACTTCTATTTAATGTGTTGGAACAAGAAACTAATAATCAGGATGTATGCTTAAAATATTTTTACTGAAAATTAATAATTTTTTACGCTTAGACCTAACGTTCTTTTGATTTCTTAGTATTTATTAATTTCTTTAAAAAACATTTATCGAGAAAAAGGTATAAACTTGCTTATTTAATGTAACTTTGTCTCAGAAGAGGGTACCCTATTCTTAAAATGGGTCTCAAAAACCCCATCAATTCGCACGAGATATCTTTGTCGATATCTAAGGGAGTACATTGAAGTTATATTTTCATTGAAATAAATATGTATATTTTTTATTTAAGACAATTTTTGGACCCCTACCCTACTTCTAAAAAGAATTAAATTCATTAATACTTATAGAACTGAAAACTCCATTAAAACTGTTAAAGTGATGTCTGTCACATTCAATATAGATTGTTATGAATTGAATTTTTTTTCAATGAAAATATTCGTCAATGTGCCTCCATAGACGCAATAGTTCTAAGTATAGACTGGATTCTTCTTGTCTAAAATGCCGACTTATAAAAATAGGGTACCCAATTTTGAAATACATTTGTTTTCACAAATTTTTTGATTTGGTATTTTTCCATTCACAATTGCATATAAAAATGTAATTAGTATAAAAACATAATATATAAAAATATATATCTTTATGCTTTAGATAGATTATATATATATATATATATATATATATATATATATATATATATATATATATATATATACTGAAATTATTTGGGAGAGAGTAAAGAAAGAAAGAAAGATAGATAGATAACAATATATACAGGGTACATTGTATTGGAACACTTAAACAAGCAGAATTTTCAATGAACTGACATGCATGTATCTATCATTAACAGTTTTACATTAAAAATTTCATCAGTCAGGGTAGATCACAATTTTTTTTCCCAGTGTTTTTCATACTGATTCAAATTACAGTTCTTTAAAAGTAAATATAATTCAATAAGTAATCTATCGGTTATTAAGGTACACGATGCACTCGTATCCAATTTTGGTATCGTTTTACATTTACAGGCAAAAATAAACTGTTTCACAACAAGCTAAGTGTCAATAAGTTATGAACTTTGTGAACATTATTGTTGTTAAATATACCAAATAAAACACCTATCTTATTTTAAAAAAGCTATTAAAAAATTAAACCTTGATAGAAACATTTCTTCAACTGCACACCATATTATACATATCTTTGTAACCTTTGTTAGCTTTCTTGAAAATTGCAATTGTATTAAATATATGCGCCTGTATTTTAACTCTTGCTTCTTTGATATTAATATAAGGACAAATTCTATTCCACACAGCCTTTTTCAGTTCAGCATATTCTAAAAAAGCTGTGTTCACATGTAAATCATATAGGGATTGAAGACTTATGAAATTGTCTTCTGAATAAAAAAAATCAATTATAAATATAAAGCCTGCCTTTAAAAAAAACTTTGTAGGAAAGCTGAGTTACTATCAATTCTAATTATGTCATAGGTGTTCACTGTGGATGTTTTTATTTTTAAGGGCTGAAATGTCTATTATCTTCTGCCAGCTACAAAATATTTCTTTCCAACAACAATTATGCATTATATTACAAAGTCTAGATAGGAAATATGTTCCTCTAATCCATAAATTGTTAACTGTTATATTTGAACTAGTCTCTAACAAATTAACCCACATAGATTTTTGAAGGAGTTGGTCTCCTTATCTAGCTTGACTTCAAAGCCAGAATAAAGTCGTCGTAGTCTAACATTTTGAGACCGCAAGATCTCTAGTCTTGTATAATAGTTTGTTTGTTTGCTCTAAGTATTTTTCTTACCCAAAGATAAAGGTATAATTATCTCTCAAAGTTTTCTAAGAAGTTTTTATTTGGATTTGGTAATGTAAGTATTATAAATGATTCATTTT
The DNA here is from genome assembly GCA_020458035.1 of Magallana ariakensis. Lineage (NCBI taxonomy): Eukaryota > Metazoa > Mollusca > Bivalvia > Ostreida > Ostreidae > Magallana > Magallana ariakensis. The sequence goes on along the minus strand of CM035814.1, from coordinate 40,836,502 downwards.
TTGGAATGATAAGCGATTTTACAACCGTTAACCTTCCTAATATGGTTAATTTACGTAGTTTTCACTGCTTTATAAGCTTTACATATCCTATAGTTTTGCATTGTAATTTAAGTTTATCATAACAACTAAGTTTACTGAAATTTTTTTTCTATAGCAATTCAAAGTGTGTATTGTTCCAATCAAGGTTCCATTTCGAGTGGTGACAAGTTTCTTTAAAATTTTTTTTACTCCCTATCCAAACCATCTTGGTCTTAGAAAAGTTTATATTTATTCCTGATATATCAGCCAAAAAATATAGTTATCTAAGAATACCGTCTATTGTTTCTGGAGATCCATTTGAAAATAAAGATGCGTCATCTGCGTATTGTGAAATTTTGTACTCATTGATTTTATGCTTTTAATATCCTTATTATTTCTAATTATTGTTCCTAATATTTCTGCACAGAGCAAGAATAAGTAAGGTGATATTGGATCACCCTGTCTGCACCCTTTTTGTGGGTAAAAAAATCCGATGTTATTCCATTTTAAAATAATACATGTTTTTGTGCCATTATGAAGGGTTTTTATCCAATCTTTTATTGAATTTCCAAAATTAAATAGGTCGAGTGTATGATATACAATCAAAAGCCTTTTCAAAGACAATAAACATAAGTTAACCTGGAATATTCTTCCTTTTCACTATAGTTCATTAGATCATTTAATAATCTGATATTTTCACCTAGGAATCTACCTTTTAAGCAATATGGACTGTATTTTTTTTTTAGAATTTTATTTAGCTGCAAAAACCTGCTAGTGTGATAAATCTGCATGTAACCAAAACTTTTTTGATAAATAAGATTTGAAAATATCATAAATTTTTGTCAGAAAAAAGATTTTTCTTCTAAAGAATATATAGCAGATCAATTTTTGTACAAGACGACAATAATTCAATTTTGCTCCAATTAAGGCTTCTTAATTGCTTTTCCCATAAAAATATGGCTAACAGAAATTTTTAAACCATGATATTTTTTGTTTTTTTAGTAGAATTTTTTCGTAAAAAAAAATATTCAACATGAAAATTGCAGCTCATATTGCTTTAAGGAATACAGTTTGATCTCTGCTAATTAATTTGTCCATATATAACTTCGACCTATTAGCAATACAGCCTAAAGCAATTTTGTAGATAACGTCTAAAAAGCATATTGGTCTTCAGTTTTCAAGATACTGTTTTGGTTTACCACTATCGGAAAACATGTTATTATACCTAATTTGTCGGGCTCTGAAAAATGCTAAACGTTTTTTGAAGAGTTAATATTTCGTTTAATAAAAGAACCCAGATCATGCCAGAAAATTTGAAGAATTCAAAAGTAAAACCATCAGGACCTCATTTTTCATATTTTTTCAGAAAGGATAAACCTTCATTTTTTGTTAGGGTCCTTCAAGACTTTTCGACTCATTTTCGCTTAATTTTTGCAAGCTACAAGTATTCAGTTTGTTATGAATGTCACTTGAATCAATATCTTAATATTTCTCTCTCTTTTTGGTATAAATTCTGGTAAAAGCATTTTGTTTCATTTAATATAACAAAATTGATCATATCGTTAAGAAGGTTTGTTTGTTTTTTTTAATATAGTTTCTAGAGTCTAATGTAGGGAAATATTTACTAGGTCTTTTTTCTTTATCAATCTACTTTACTTTTGATCGTACACATGGACCTTGAAACTTTTCCCCCTTATATTCTCTAGCTCTATCTTTTCAATAGTATATTCATTCATATTCTGTTCTGTTAAATTGAGCTCCAAGTTGAGTACATCTTTTTCCATTTGTTTTTCTTTTTATTTATTTTTTTCTTAAATGCTGCAAAGGATAATGATTTACCTCAAATTTCTGTGAGTAGAATATCAAGGACGGTTTGATTATTATTTGTAGATTGGATAAGCTCATTGTCTATATTTAGAACATTTTCTCTCTGATATATGGATCATACATACTGAAGCTTCACTTTGTTATTTTCTTCTTTATCTGTTAATAGACAATTATTCAATTTCCAAAAACCTTTGCCTTTTTTTATCACTAGTTTCACAGGATAATATGACTAGTGAATTATCCGAACGGTAACTGTTTTCAGATTTGACTGATAATATCTTATGTAGCAATGATTCTGATATTTAAAAAAAATAATCAAGCTTAGCTTGTTAAATAGGATGTCTTCTTTTCCAAGAAAACATTCTTGAATCTGGGTAATTTTACCTAAAAACATCATTGAAGTTTAATGTTTTCATTAGATTGTCAACTTCTCGTCTTGATTTAGGGTTATAATGGTGTTGGTAATTTACTGAATCTAATTCTTTGTTTAAAATCAAATTAAATTCACCACCTAATACAATATCTTGGATGCTATTCAGTGTAATATTTTCGGGCGTTGGAAATATAAGAACGCTAAGTTCCTCAAACACGCGAGTCTTTATTGAAACACTCGGAAGTACTGTTTTACAAAATACGGGGTTCACAGCATGACCAATGTGACGTAACAGGGGTTATCTCAAAATACAAAATCAATATTATTGCATTCAGAAGTTAAAAATAAAATTCTGGTTTGTCAGAATTTGGACCGTATATATTTATAAGCAGAAAGTTTTTATTATCTACAATAGCATCTAAAATCAAGCAGTTTCCATTATCGACTTTTTGTTGTTCATTAGTTGTTATCTCACAATTGTTGTTAAAAAGTATGACATCCCCTCTTGAATTAGATTTGTAATAACTAAACAAGAGGCACATGGGCCACATCGCTCACCTGAGCAACAATAGACATAATAAAATCAGCTTTATGGAGTCATATACAAAATATCTGAACAATGTCGTATAATAGATCCTGTATAAAAAAAATTCCCCTGCATATTCTTATGTTTATCATTGAGCCCCTTTGTAACAGGATGGTTTTACAGTCATATCACATATTGAGCATTGCAGTTCTCAAGAAGATGATCAGACTTAAACAACTATTTATATATGGATTATAAACCTACATCAAATTTTGAACCCCTTGTGAGGTCGTAGAATTGTCCAAACAATGTCTAAACAATTTTAAAAAATAAACAATATGTCAAAATGTTTGCATATAAGTATAACCATATAAAATAACATTTGAGTTTTTGTGAATAATTTAAATGTTTTCCTTTGTAAAAATGGAATCCCCCCACCCAATGTGGCCCAACCCTACTCCTGAAGAATATGATTTTGACAAATTTTAATCTACACTATCTGAATTGACTAAAGTTGGAGCTTTTCTAGACAATTTGTGTTTTAGAAGATGCTTTTTAAAGATTTTTCCCTATATATTCCTATGTAAAAATTTGACACCCCCCCAATTGTGGCCCACCCTACCCCCGGGGATCATGATTTGAACAAACTTGAATATTCCCTACCTCAGGATACTTCAACACAAGTTGCAGCTTTTCTGCATGATCGGTTTCTGAGAAGAAGATTTTTAAAGATTTTTCTCTATATATTCAAATGTGAAAATTTAACCCCCCCCCCTCTCACTGAAGCCCCACCCTACCCATAAGGAACATAATTTTATCAAACTTGAATCTACCCTAACTGAGGATGCTTTCACACAAGTTACAACTTTTCTGGCCGATCAATTTCTGAGGAGAAGATTTTTAAAGATTTTTCTCTATATATTCCTATGTAAAAATTCGACCCCCCATTGTGGCCCCATCCTACCCCTGGGGATCATGATTTGAACAAACTTGAATCTACACTACCTCAGGATGCTTCCACACAAGTAATTACTTTTCTGGCCAATCAGTTTCTGAGAAGAACAGTTTTAAAGATTTACTCTATATACATGTATTCCTAGGTAAAAATTTGACACCCCCCATTGTGGCCCCACCCTACCCATGGGGATCATGATTTGAACAAACTTGAATCTACACTACCTCAGGATGCTTTCACACAAGTAATTACTTGTCTGGCCAATCAGTTTCTGAGAAGAACAGTTTTAAAGATTTTTCCTTATATATTCCTATATAAAAAAACTCGACCCCCCCCCATTGTGGCCCCACCCTACCCCCAGGGATCATGATTTGAACAAACTTAAATCTACACTATCTGAGGATGCTTTCACACAAGTAACAGCTTTTCTGGCTGATCAGTTTCAGAGAAGAAGATTTTTATAGATTTTCTCTACATGTTCCTATGTAAAACTCAACCCTCCATTGTGGCCCCACCCTACCCCTGTGGATCATGATTTAAACAAACTTGAATTTACACTACCTGAGGATGCTTCCACACAAGTAACAGCTTTTCTGCACGATTGGAGATTTTTAAAGATTTACTCTATATATTCCTAGGTAAAAATTTGACCCCCCCATTGTGGCCCCACCCTACCCATTGGGATCATGATTTGAACAAACTTGAATCTACACTACCTCAGGATGCTTCCACACAAGTTTCAGTTTTCCTGGCTGATCAGTTTCAGAGAAGATTTTTGAAGATTTACTCTATTTCTTCCTATGTAAAAATCGACCCCCCATTATGGCCCCACCCTACCCCCCGGGATCATGATTTAAACAAACTTGAATCTACACTACCTGAGGATGCTTCCACACAAGTTTCAGCTTTTCTGGCCAAATGGTTTTTGAGAAGAAGATTTTTTAAAAATACCAACAAATTTTCAATGATTTTTTATTATCTCCCCTTGAAAGAAGGCATGGCTCTTCCTTTTAACAAACTTAAATCCCCTATACCTAAGGATGCTTTGTGCCAAGTTTGGTTGAAATCGGCCCAGTGGTTCTGGAGAAGAAGTCAAAATGTAAAAAGTTTACGGACGGACAGACTGACAGACGGACAGACGGACAGACAGACGGACGCCGGACAAAAAGTGATCAGAAAAGCTCACTTGAGCTTTCAGCTCAGGTGAGCTAAAAAGCTTTCTACACCCATTTTGTTTGTATAAGATTTTCATATTCGTGAATAAAGGACCAAAAAAATTCACGAGAAACGCATGATTGCATGCGTGATGAAATCATACTAGGAGGGGGAAGGGGGAGAAAGGTCCACAACAGAATGTTAAAGTTTACAAAAATATTGAGTCTCATTGTATTTTTAGATGAAAAATACATGGATGCAGTTCTGAGAAACTTAAGAGGTAAATCCCTGCCTCTAATATTTCTTACATGTAATTATAATCTCTGAAAAATACGTTTAACTTTAGAATGTATTGTAATACAGTCATAAACTTGATTCTACATATATATAAAGTTTTGTTTCATAAACAAACTTTACCGTCAAAATTTCCATGTGTAAAAGGTGGCAAGAAATAATTCATTAACACATATAACATTCATTTTTGTTTACACAGCTAAGTTATTGATAAGCCATGAGTTACAGCACCGGAAATAATCAACGAAATATTACGAAATATCAATGTAGAACTCAATTTTCCGGAATAAACAAAAACAAAGAGGAACTAAATATTCCGGAATTATATGACAAAAATAATCCAAAAAGAAGAAAAAATAAAATAAATGATCAGTACACTGCAGAAGAGAAGAAAAATAGCTCAAAAAAATTTAGTGTCTTAATTGTATAGTTTGTCAATCAGAGAAACATATTAAACAGTCACCTTTATATTAAAGAATCCAGAAAAAAAGTGGGAAAATAAAGGGCTGATGTTCTTTGTTTATGTTTCTAATATAAATTAGACATCAAAATGCAGTGGTTGCTTTTTATGTACATGTAATATGCTGTATGCTTGTTAAAAAATATGTTTTACAGTGCATATAATCACATATGGATAGAGCTGAACACACTACGGGAGTCTCACATTTTGATCAACCGGAGCCGGAGAGTTTCATTAATGTACTAATCCCAGCTTCCTTAATGTGTCTAAATCTCATCGGTCCTATTTTTGAACCGTACCAACGGGAAACAACCACAAGAGTATAACACTCTGAATTGTGTTCAGCATTTCCAGCATATATTCATAAACGTTGAGAGTTTCTAGAAATTGAAAGAAAAACTGTTTATCACAGTTGAAATACACAATGTAAATATCATAATTATACATGTACACCCAAATACTCTTTATTACTCATATACATATATAGTATTATCCCTTTCCTTTGTCTTATAAATGTAAATACAGTTTTTCCTTTTCTCATTCGAAATCTTAATAAAATTACATACATGATATTTCAGTATTAAGAGATGATAAAGTTTGTTTACACACACTACTTTGATTGCAATAAGCAAAACAAGGAACAAATACACATACCTAAGTAAGGACACACTGTGATTGTTAATTTTTCTTTACACCAGAGTTAACACATCTTCTTTGTTAGCTTTTCTCTTGAACAATTTCAGTAAGCTAGGCAAGAATTACCTAGAATGCTATTCTTTCTATTACAACACAAGAATAGTTGACCAAAAAACCTAAATGTATTTTCTATAATAAATATAAAATGTTACTATCAAAATAAATCTATCTTAGCCTAGAAGTATGAGTCACATGTTACAAACCAAAGGAACCCTGTTTAATACCCCAAAACCACAGATAAATTGTTTTATGTAAACATTTAATAAATATCAAAGTAAAATAATTATTTTAATTCCAACTTCTTACAAGAGTGTTCTTTATACCGTTTTCATCAAAAGTACTGAGTAGCGCGCGATCCGCCCCATGTTCACCGTCATCGTCCGAACTCTCATGTATTGTTCCGTCTTTACTTGTAAAAAGGTATGCGACTACATTGTTGCTGGGACTAACCACATTCGGCAATCTCAAAATTTCGATGATTGACTGTCTGACCTTTCTATAGGAATCCACCGTTGTGGCGTGGGACGAGAACCGGTTTCCATTGTCCTTGACCTGATTACCTGAACACACTGTAATGTTAACCGCTTTTCCTGAAATTACTTCCTTCGCTGTGGGAGTTCCTATCTTTTCCCTATAGATACTGTCACTTCGAGTGAAGACGAGCTTTTCCCCTTTCAACATAGTATCAATATTCTTTGCTTGGTATTTCTTTTCAATTTCAAAGAGTTTCTTCCGCGTTTCTCGAATTTGTTCCGGATTGTGACTAGCAACTCTGATCGGCGATTTTTTTCTTTAATGTTTTATTTTGCTTATGACAGTATCTTTGTTTATTTTTTTTTTAGCAAATTGCACACAAACCAGCCTTGGATACTTCCTATTTTAATCTTTCTCCTCCATTCTGTACAGTGCGTTGATTTGTAGGGCGTCTAAACTATCTTCTTCTTTACCCATTTTGTGGATGAAAATGTTTCTGACGATCTTTGCTATATTTTCTGTGTTTTAGCTTTCTGTGAATTTTTCATCAAGATCACTAATGATAATGTTATTTTCCAAAGCTGTAGTTTGCAATTCTGAAATTTGCTTTTCTTAAGAGTTTATTCGAAATTTAAGTTTGACTATGTAGTCCCTAAGCAATCTGACCTCTCTTGAAATCTTTTCTTGTGCGTGTTTGTATTCTGTGATTGTGTAAAGTGTGTCGTTCGCCTGTTATTGTACTTGTCCCAAACGTTATTGTTCTCCATGCTTACCCTTTAATTCCGTTGTGATTTCGACCATATGGCCTCCCTGGGTGTCTTATCGAAGCATGAAACCTGCGAGGGTACTCTATATACTATTTATAACTTGCATTATTTCACGCATTTGGAATCACTTCAGAACATTTGAGTCATTAGATTCATTAGCGTTTTCGATTTTTGTTTTTGTTTCTGACACTTTAAGGAGTCTTTGGGTTTTTTTTTTTGGGGGGTGGGTGGGAAGGGGGATTGTAGTAGCTATTGATTTTGTAAATAGTTACAGTTACAGTTATAGTTACAGTTACAGTTAGTGCGACTACAATTAGGTACGAGCACAGTAGCACCTTATAAATAGTGTTCACTCACCCGTTTTTTCCACTCAGCCCTATAAATTTTCAAAATTCCATCTTAAATTCCATTTACACACTCATTATATTTCCCCCTTTTAAGTTTACTTAAAATTGCATATCCGTTAAACTAGATTTTTTGCAGAAAATTTCCCTCACCAAATTTTGTTCGCCCTGACATGTCGAGCAAGCGCACAGTATTTTGAGACAAATTTACTGTGCGAAATTCAACCTTTTTCTCAACAAATGGTTAAAGAGAGGACACCAATGAACCCCTTTCTTTTTTCAGATATTTAAACCTTCAATATAAGTCTGCAGGTGCGCAGTTCTACAGCTGTTCTAAGTGATTAAAAATACATCGTTCTGTTTTTGTATGTCTAATTTGCATAAAAATAACAGGTGGAACCTCATATTTATTGCTTTTTTATCTTTTTACAACAGTGTTGGCGAGTTCTGGTCAGAATCAACCCAGTTCAAGAACTGTTCTCATTTTTATCGTCAATTGTACTAGATTGCCGCACATCTTCTTTAATGAAATAATTCACATTATATTTTCACTCCACTATTTACTTTTTAAAATATATTTTAATATTACAGAGGAAGGCAAAATTGAAAACAACAATGGAGAATCTGGAATAAAAAAATTAAAGGAAATTCTAAGTCTTGGAAATGAGAATAAAATTGTTGAGCATCTAAATGAAATAATAAAAGCAAAAACACCAAAAGATCTTAAAATCCTTAATGAAGACGCAAAGAGGGAATTCAATGGAGAAACAATTTTACACATAGCTTTAAAGTTTCAGAATACAAACAAATTTGTAAAAGAAATATTAAAACATAATAACGAGTATTTGAAAGAACAAAGAATTCAAAGCAGCAATTTTAAAGGTCAGACAATCCTGCATGTTGCCATAGCAAAAGGAAATTTAGAGGCTGTCAAAATTATTCTAAAAAGGACAAAAAATGAGGAAATTCAAGAGTTGTTCTGTACATGTGCAGTAGGTAGCAAATTCAAGAACACCGTTTTAATGGGACAGCTTCCTTTAAGTGTTGCAGCTCTTGCATGTAAGGATAAAGACTTTCGAATAATCACTCATCTTCTCCTTCAAAAGGCTAAAATTTGGAACCAAAACGAGGACGGAGATACTGTTTTTCATTCCTTAATCAAATATGCTGATATATATCCTGAAAAAACCCAGCATTTAAAGAAAACATTCGAATTCCTTTGGGAAAAGTTTAACGAAGACTGCAATGACACCACAACACCTTCAAAACCAACAGATATTTTTTTCTGGAAAAATAAGTCAGGCTCAACCCTGTTATGTTTATCTGCAAAACTTGGTGTCAATGAACTTTTTGAATTTGTTATCAATATCCAGGATGTCTATCGCATGACAAATATAAGGGATGGTCTTTTCGACATTAGAGAATACGATGTTACAGAATTCGATAGATTGATAAATTATACGGAAAATAAAGCAAATAAGGTGAGACTCACAGTTTTAGAAAGTTTATTTGACTCCAGGTGTTCTCACAAAGAAGCCTTTCAGATCTTGAACCAAGAATTGGTACGGTTTATTTTGCAAAAGAAATGGATAGCCTACCGGAAACCCCTTTTCATATGGATGATCCTTCATTTCACATTTATTACTTTGTTTACAGCATCATCAATAAAAAAATCAGAGATTTTGTTCTGTCCCAAGAACAGTGAGGCATCGTGTGACATTGGTGATTTATTCTATGCAGTGGTTGTTATGACTACGACGGTTGGGATAACTTATTTTTTATTTGCTTTTTTGTGCATTATAACGTTAGCAAAACGTTGTAAAGTGGAATCACGAAATTTTTTAAGTTTTGGATTAATGTGGCATAATTTGGACTATATTGTTTGTTTGCTGGTAACAGCCATCAGTGCTCTATTGGAATCATGTTTGATTATTCTCAAACTACATTGGGACTATCATATCGTTTTTGCATTGATATCTGGCTGGTATTTCATGCTTTATTTTTCTCCATTTAGCAAACGCCTCGTTTCTTTTACATACATGATAAAATCTGGGTTTCTTGAGGATTTCTTACCCTTTGCAGTGGTTTTTGTAGGACTGTTGTTTTCGTTTACAGCAATAATGTATATGCTTTTCCGTGGAACGCATGATGTAGACGAGTTTGATACCTTTAAAAGTTCTCTTCTCACAATGTTTAATCTAGGCGTAGGTCTGAATGACATTGGTGTGCTAAGCCAGTCGCGGATCCCGTGGTTAGCATACACAATATTTGTAGTGTTTGTAATACTTTCTTTCATTCATTTGTTTAATGCATTGATTGCTATTATGTCCCAGACATTTTCTGATGTACACGGAGATCGAAATTCATTTCTTAAATACAACAAATTAAAAATGATAGAACTATTTGAAGATATAATTTTAGTTAAACCAGTGGTGAATTGCTTACCTTTCGTGTCGAAGGCAAAACACTGGACATGGGAAAAGGAAGTGGAACTATCAACTCCGACAACAGTTAATTCAAAAGAACAGAAAATGAAACGATATTATTCGGTACTTCACTTGTTGGATGAAATGGATAAATACAATAACGACAAGGAGGAAAAGAAAACACTGAGTAATTTAAGAATAAGAGATCTGACAAAATATTTATATAACTATCAACATGTCAGTAAAAAGGAGACCACAGATCTGCAACGATCCAGCAAAATTAATCCCGAAAGAGAAGTTATATTTATTCAGGTGCAAAAAACTAACAAGTCTTCTCAATACCCAGAGGTGAATTAATATTTGCAATAAAAAGATGTAAACTTTTATTATGTAAATTAACATAATTAATCCTCCACATCGTCTCAATAACATAACTGCTATAATTGACTTTGTTTGATATCTGCATAGTTTTTACAATATTATAAAAAATATCATTCTTATAATTTTTCTTGCATTTATTCGTTATATATTTGAGGTGTTTGTAGTTTAATAGTTTTCTCTCTCTCTTTCATACCAAATTCGAAAAAAGAAAAGCACAAAAACGTACAGATTTTGATTATTTAATGATATTAACAATATTGATCAAATTACATTTATAAATTACAATTTTTGTTTTGCTTGTTAAAAAAAAAGAAGAATATGTTAGCTAGTTTCTTTGAAGTGCATATATTATGTTTTTAAGATAAGAAGTGATTATTTAAAGTTAAAATCCAATCAAACTAGGGAACTAATGTTCTTGTTTATAAATGTTTCAAATAAAAAAACTTTATATTTTTGTTTGTTTTTAAATACAAAGTAATCAATGGAGAAAGATATATTGCCTCAAAGATTAATTAGGGGATCAATAGTCAACAAAAAAGTAATAACTTATAAATTCTAAAATTATTTCACAGTGTTAATTTAGTTAATGATGTACACTGTAATGTGTAAAGTGTGTGTGAATATAACCTACATTACACTGTCCAATAGTTTTTTCAGTCAAGCAGTATGTTCAGTACATTATAATTTTGTATGGTATTTAGGTATTCCACACCTGCAAGTGTGACACAAGAACAATGTCAAATTGTTAGTTGAAAGTTTACATATCCATGTGTAAGACGTATAAATGCAAAGACATTTTAAAAAGCTCAATTATTAAATTCACAGGATGAATCTCTGCCATTCAGTCAACTGAAATGTGACTGAATGGTTACGGAAAGGTGACTGAATGGCATGTTTGCGCCATTCAGTCTCCTTTCCAGACCATTCAGTTCACATTCAGTTGACTGAATGGCAGAGGTTCATCCTGTGATTGTTTTAAAAGTCTGTTATTTAATAATAATTAGTAAAATTTAATCTTTTTTTAAAGCAACATTAATTAACAAAATATTGATTGAGCCCTAAAATTGTTTTGTTATTTGTTAAATTGATATGTAATATTAGGCGCCTCTTGTACTACTCATTGTTTAAAGAAAACAATTGAATTTTTAACTTCAATTCCTGTTCATATCTTTCTCCCATCTTCAATCATATCAAAATATTTTTAAGGTCTGTATAAAATCTTCTTAAATAAAAAATAAGTTATTTAATGTTAAATAGGTGTATGATTCTTTAATGTATTGTTCCGTTTTTATTTTAAATTTTTAAAAATTTTATTTTACAAGTTTTAACTTTTGCAATGTTGCAGTAAATTCGATCGACTATACAGAATTCTATGGCTCTTGTTTATCTTATTATGTTGTATACACATTGACCTTTAAATCAGGACAAGAATCTTTACTCATATCCATCTAAATAGCAATGCTCTACTCCCTATTTACGTAAGAAAGACAAGAAATATGCTGAGGTTAACAAGTAGTTTGGAAAATGACTTTAAAGGAATTCATTGTCTAAATATCCTTTGGTGTTATGCTATGTTTTTAATTCACAAGTCTTGTTTGTTTTAAATGTTGATTTAAAGATCGAATACTCTGATTAAGAGTCGGTTAAAGTTTTTTTAATTACTCAAATTACTTAATATTCCATTTTAAACAAAAACAAGTTTTTCTTACACTCAATTGAGCAGATACAGATTTTTTCCAACCCCCCCAGAAAAACCAAAGTTTAAAAAAAAATAGTGTTACTACTACATAACAAAAAGAACGTGCAATATATTACAAAATTGATGACAAAAAGTTAATTCAGTAGACTAAATATTGATGTAATGTACTGATATTAATTGTTCTTATGTTTACCTGCAATGTTAATTCTACTAAATTTGTCGTGCTTACTGGTAACATTTCCGTTCGACCAGAAATCAGAAATAATAGATAAAATTGTAAATAAAGTTTTTATTGGTTTCATGGTACTGATTTTGATATAAAAGAAGTTTTTCATATAAAGAGTTTCATTTTTTGCAAAGAAAGCAGAATAGAAATAAACCCTTATAGTGATTTATTGTATAATAAATGTGAAAATGAGACAATTGTTGTAGAACTTGATATTTAGAGATAATAACTTAATAATCTATTAGTGTCTCTTTTCTTTTAATACAGTTTGAGTGTTAAGGTATCTTATATGAGGACAAAACTGTTGCTTCCTAAATCAGTAAATATTTGTAAATTAGTAGTTTTTCGATGGTATTACAAGGATGAAGATATTCTGGTTATAAATAGGGGGTTGGAACTAATTAGTCAGTTTTTCGAGAGATCAGATGGGTTGGTATAAAGACTAAAATTTTAATATTTACATTTGCTTTTTAATGACGTTACAATAATTACCGCACGCTGTTTTATTAATAATTTTGAACGATTTGTCCTTTTAAACGTAAATGTAATATATAGCAATATCAAAAAGTTTACAGGGATATGAACTTTGTTAATTAATTTGTGATCAAATCTTCTGAGAAGCCCTTCTGACTTTACATGATTTGATCACGTGGGCTACCAAGTGCATATCTCGGTGAAAATTATAACATGCTGTTTATTTCTTAACTAAACACCAGTATTAGATAATAGAGAGGGGTTGCAAAAGGAAGATTACCCTTGCTTCTTTTTTATTTCAAAAAAATTATTATTTAACAAATATTGAAAATCATGTATGTAGTTAAAATTGACTTTTAGGATATGCTGTAATTCGACAAAATTGCTTTTAACTTGTGAACATGTTATAACACTATACAAGTTAGCTTTATTTTAAACAATAAAGTATTGTGGTAATGTGATTTAATAATATTTATTAAAGAATAATAATTTTAACTGTATATACTGTGGAATCATTTAATTTCGTGGGGGCCAATTTTCGTGCATATTGGTTTTTTTGCTTATTCGTGTGGAGATAATTTCGTGGATGCGTCAGTTTTCAGGTAAACTAAATCTTTTATAATTAGTCTTCTTTTAAATGATGTGTCATAAATGCAGAATTGGAAATTACGTTTTAGAAGACATGATGGGAGATTGATGTAAAAAAATTAAAAGATAAACGTAATTTCTGCATAGTCCATACAAACTACATATTTTAGCTACAAAAATGTAGCCATATCCGAAATTTTATCTGACGTATTCTGGAGAGGTCTACAATTCATTAGGATTACCGTAATTGTGCAAAATTATTTTTAATGCGGCAGACATCGGTCTGAACAGACTGTTTTTATGTTAAACACCCTTAAGATAAAATGGTGTTTAATTCAGGGTGAACAAACTAACCATATATACATTGCAAATCAAAACCAGATAAAACACATCAGCATGTTTCCCAGTCGTCTTCTTCAGCAGCCATGACAGTTCTTGCATTGTAATGGGATTTACGCTTTGAGTTTAGATGGGCTTGATAACGTGAATATCAATGTAAATACATGTATATGACATCTTATCTCGTTCTATCACTAAAACACCTTTGAGGAAAAAATGGTATTTACCGTGTTATTTATGTTTGCAATAGAGGAATTCCTATATTCAGTTCAAGATTCGCTTCTAAATTGTCAATGGCTAGCTGTTCCAAAATAAAACCGATTAAGGTCATTATAAATTGTGGGAAATTCAACTTGCGTTTTTGACATGCACGAAAAATAACCGAGTTATGTATATATATGGAGTTTACTTGAAAATTTTGGAAATTTTTTTGCCATATAGGACTACATTGTTTAAGTTCATGGTTTTTTGTCATCTATTTACGATTTTAGCCGAAAACGTTGCGGGAGTAAATCACTCCATCAAGGAGATGCTATGGAGTTAAAGCCCCCCCCCCCCCGCAAAAAAAAATAATAAATAAATAAAAGGGTTAAATAAGCTACAAAGAAACAGGGCGAGGACGTTCAAGTCAAGTACCTTTGGCATGATAGCAAGTTATTTTCATGCGATTAAAATCAATGACTTCAAAGGGCGTCTTGCATTTAATTTCTAGATACCGATATGTCAGGTGCTTTTAAAAGTACTTGTCTTATGTTTCAAATGCTAGTTTCATGTCGATTTTGTTGCAATAGAAAAATAACGAGAATGATCTTTGGCATGAATCCCAACGATATCTTTAAAATACCCTAAATTCTACCATGACAACAGATAAAATGTTAGAAAATTATAATCATGAATTCATTACTGTATTCACGACATGTAATAAAATCTATTGTCAAAAAAATTATTGGTTCATGTTTTTTTTTAAAAAGCATAGTCCGATTTAACAAAAATAATCGATTCAGACTTAGAAAAAAAAATAAATAAAAAACAAAAACGCCCCACAGTAAACTGTAACGAGAAACTATTCCATGTCGTAGCATCGATAAAGAACAACTTTAATTAATTTTACATGTGTTTTTTCGAATCAATACGTATCAGCGTTCGTGCCAACATTATTTAGTATAACATGAAGGTATACCGTCGTACATAATGACATAAGAAAACAAAATGAAATACTTGAATAAACAATATCAACCTCCTTTGTTTTATAACAAAAGATCTCGATTTAACTAGCGTGTAATTATACTTTAAAAACAATAAATACGAATCATTCTTAATCCGTCTTAAGGTTCCATTTTACACCAATTACGTAATATTTGTGCTCATAATACATAATATTAAGAGGCTATTTTTAAAAAGAAATATGTGGACTATAGACACAAAGTCATCTTTAGTAGACCTGTTGACAGAAACTAACTGTCACTATATTTTTTCAGCTTAGAAAAATTTACTAGGTTACAATGCTTACTATATTCCAACCCGCGATAAACATTTTATTGATATTAATTTAAATATTTTTAAAAAGTGCGTATTGGTACAGTGAAATTATGACAATAACAAACCGTCAACCATCTCAAAAATCCATAAAAAGAAATACAAATTCAAAGCAGAGCAACACGGACCTCCAAGATAGAGGAAGGATCAGGTGTCATATAATATATTTTTACTGATACTTCATAAAATTCAATTGCAAAATCATTTTGGCGTATATAAAAGATTGTTTAGTTGAAATGCAATTGATCATAGCCAATCCAGATATATTTTGTAGACATCCGGATGACCTTGACCCATAGGCCTTTTGTAATGTTGAAAGCTTTGGTTTAATATATTTGCGGGCTTAAATACATCAAAGCAATACCTTTTTAAAAATAAATTGTTGAGTATTAAGGTGGAATGTCCCTCTTATAAGAGAAATAAGACATGTGCAAAAATAATTTCACTTTGTTTCTGTTAACTCACAATTATTAAGGCATGTTGAAACAAGGAAGGCGGTGATAAATAATATATATATATATATATATATATATATATATATATATATATATATATATATATATATATATATATATATAAATTGAACGGATCGAACTGAACCACCAACTTTTAGCAGGGGGCAAAAAAGTATAGAAAACTTTCACAAAGCATTATAGGAAACTTATCACATTGATTCAATTTTTATGAGGCAATATATATCATTCCATCCATGGATTTTTTCCCCAAATATAACGTACTAAATTGTATGTACTAGTACAGTACACGCACAATACGTATTTGATGTTTTAGGCCAGATAATCTATCATTTCTCTCTTATTGTTGGTTAACAGAGGTAAATGTATTATAATTAAGAAAAACATGATGAAGACAATTGCAAACTCTAGATTCAGTTAGAATCATTTGAAACTATAACATTTAAGGGAAAACAGGGCATTGCAGTGTAAACATATTTGTAAATGATTTCTCTTTCTTTTTTTTAAATACATTAACATTTAGATGTCCTCTACAGCATATGTCATTTTCATGACTACTTTCTTACTTTGCAAGGGAGATATTTTTATAGGAATTGTCCCCCTTTTGTCGCATTATGATTTTTTTTTATAATTTCAATTTTCTGCAATAATTATTTTATTTGATGGAATTCATTTGCAAATTATATTTATCATTTTTAAGAACGTATTATTTACATCAATGGCTTTTTTTACATAGCAATATCATAACTTTATCAAAATATTGATAAAATCAGCACTTCAAATTTTGGAGTTTTTATTTTAAATTGAACAAAATGTGAAAGCACATCAATTTTTTTTAATGAATTTAAAAAAATGTTCATATATCAACCTTATCACTGCTTTAAAACTTATAAAATTTTCATGGCCACTTTCTTGGCATTCAAGGAAGATACTACAATAGGAATCACCCCTACTCCTTATCCTGGAATTATGACTTTTTGTGCTAATTTCTGTTTTGAACCTCAAAAAACAATACTTTCTTTAGATTTATTAATCAACATGAACATAATAATAATCAGAATAAATTTTTGATTATATTAACTGATAATGATTTTGTACACTTACATTTCTAAAATTGAATACAATGAAGCGCATTGAAGTAGTAAAAGTTTTCGTATGAATAGAATGTCTTAAACTTTGTATCGAACGTCAATTGTAACACGAGACACGCCCATTTCTTTTATAACGAGGAAAACAGTATTCGTAACAATGCTTTCGAAACCGCTCCTCTTCTAAACAACACCAGCAGGGCTGCGGACCCTGGAAATGTTGACACAAGCTGAATCCCGATATTTTCTCCGTATATGTTTTCCATGCCCCGCGCATATCCCCAGTCCCCTCAACATGCTGCGAACACAGGAACAAATGCAGAAGATGAAAAACGTAGCTTAACCCTTAAAAAGGAAACTCTAAAACGAAAAACTAAAAGATATATATGTTGTGAAAAAACTTTTCTTTATTTGCAACGTACATGTAACAGGAAGTTCCAAGCACAAATAAATTTGTTACTAAAAATATTCTTTACTTTTTATTTTGAACAATATCACTATTTCTGAACATCGTTGGAAAGAAAGGAATAAAGTGTGTTTTGTGTATGATGCACGTGTGTGAAATTCCTGCTTGTGCAATTTAGAAGAAGGGTGGTTCCGAAAGCATTGTGACGAATACTGTTTTGCTCGTTTCAAAAGAAATGGGCGTGTCTTATGTAACAATTGGCGTTCGATACAAAGTTTAGAAGATTCCATCCGAACAAAAATTTTTACCACTTCCATGCGCTTCATTGTATGTTAAATTCTCCCCAACTCATGTTGTAAAAAACGACTACTTTAGAGCCGTAAAGATCTATCAAATCATGTTTGACGTCATAATGGATAAATGGCATCATAGCATCATACAATGAAATCAATTATGACGTCATAATAGAGTTAGCACCTCAAAGCATCATTGTAATGGTAATCACTTGATCAGTGTCCCGTATCCCCTTAAAATGTCTAAAATTGAATAAGGGTTTTCTATTCTGAGAGAGCAGATATGGGAAAACAAATACCACCCCACCCCCACAATATCATATTCTATTCAAGACTAGATTAACATCCTAATATTGAAATCATAAAATGTAATTACTGGAAAACCATTTTTTGATCCTCTTTTGTGCTATAACAAAATGCCCTGGTATACATTTTTAGCAATTCTAAAACATATAGATCCAATTTACAATTATCTTATCCAAATTTAAAAACAGAAAACCTTTTCTGAAAAATTAGAAACTATGGCAATTTATAATGTACTGTATGTAAAACTACCAATATTTTATAATAAAGAAAGATAACTCTTGTTAATTAGAGCAGTTTTTGTAACAAACTTAAAAATCAAACAAAGTGCTATTATTATGTTTTGTAATATGAATTGACAATGTTTATAATTACATATAAACTAGCGGAATAAAGAAACTGTGCATTATAAAATTTAGTATAATTTTTCTATATCTATTGTTTGTATTTATAAAATTTAAACAATCGATAATGGTATTGTTTTTGACAATATCGGATGGTAACCGTCCGGGTGCACGGACTTTTTCATGGTGAGTGAGCACCTATTGTTTATTGAAGAATTTGTACGCACGAGTTTTACGGGCAAATACTGTTTGGAATAAGAACTGTAAAGGATTTGTTTAAACTTTTTTTGTTAAGGAAATCACTTTAGTTTCAACAAAATTTACCCCTATGCCATGTCACGACTCAACGAAAACCAACGTAATCGTGCTGTTGGGATGCTGCAAGCTGGAATGGCACAAAATACTGTAGCAAGACAATTTGGAGTTCATCGGAACACCATCCAGTCATTATGGAGACGTTTTCAACAATCTGACAACACCCAGGATCGACCGCGCTCTGGGCGACCTCGTGTGACGTCACGTCAACAGGACATCCACATTAGACTTGTGCATCTGAGAAATCCTTTCCAGACAGCAAGTTTGACTGCCCGTAGCATTCCAGGGCTTCGACCAATTAGTCCAAGAACTGTGCGTAATCGTCTGCGCGAGCAAAACATCAGACCAAGACGTCCAGCGATGGACCCAGTACTGCTTCAACGTCATCGTATCGCCAGACTAGCGTGATGCACACGACATCTGCGATTCAGAATACAGGACTGGGCCAATATTCTGATGAATCCAGATTTCATTTGGATAGCAGTGACGGCCGTTGTAGGATGTATCGTCGCGTTGGGGAGCGTTATCAGGACGTTTGTGTTGTGCAACGTCGACAATTTGGTGGAGGTAGCGTTATGGTGTGGGGTGGAATATCAGCACGTGGAAGGACCCCTCTACAAATTGTCAATGGAAATCTCACCGGCGTACGCTATCGAGATAAAATTATTCAGCGGCATGTGATACCCTTCATACAGAGACATCAAAATTACAACACTCTGCAGCAAGACAATGCAAGGCCACACGTTGCACGTGTAGTCAGGGACTTGTTTGTTCAACAGAATGTCGATGTCTTGCCTTGGCCAGCTGTTTCCTCTGATTTGTCGCCGATCGAGCACGTCTGGGATGAAATGGAAAGACGTTTACGCCGTTTACCAAATCAGCCAGTGACATTGGCTGATTTAGGCCAGGCTTTAACTAACATCTGGAACAACATCCCTGAAGCATTTCTGAACACTTTAGTGGCATCAATGAGGCGTCGCTGTCAAGCATGCGTGAACGCAAATGGTGGTCACACGCGTTATTAATTTTGTTAATTCAATTTAAAATAACAATGACTTTCGAGTGTGCTGAAATTGACGTTATTCGACGTTGACATTAATGTGTTATGAGATGTTGTTACGAATACATGTGTTAACAGTATTACAAAAATAAAATTTGTTCATTGTAATTTTAAAATGTTTTTATATATTAAATAATGCACAGTTTCTTTTTTCCGCTAGTATATATTTTTCATATACATTTAATATTTTTAATTTTATGCCACGATGGTAAAAGTTTGCTATTTCTATTCATTATGTCTAATTTTTTTCATATTATGATTAGACATATTATCAACTTAAAAAAAATCTAGCAGCGCTTCATTTATTGCACGTTTAATTTAATAATGTAATTTAAGACAATACTAATTTATCGATTTTTTTATGAAACGTGCTGCCATCCAATTGAAAAAAGATTATGATAATATGATGTATATTTTTGCACAATTAAAAATGGAACAGAATAATTTTGAACATGTGTACATAACTGCAAGTGCATATTATTATATAATGTAATTCATTTATGTCTTGTTGGGAAAACTTCTAAGTTCTAATTGCAGCAATAATTACATAGCGTTTCCCATTTTAACTTCTTATACTCGTCATTTTACCTAAAAAGTAAGAGGAATTGTTCATAATCTTTAAGGATGTTATGGTTGTCATGTTTACTTAATGAAAACTTCTTTTGAATCTGAAAATGAACTAAACAGACATGTGCACTCACATTTTGAGAAACTAGAGCACACAAAATATGAATATTGAATTATTTAAATTCCTTCAACCTTGAAAAAATCAGCTTTTAAATCGGCCATCTATTTAATCAATTTCTGTACAGAATATTGAGATATTATTTTACAATAATACACCTCTCTTTTCTACATTTAAAGTAGTCCGAATATCGCACTACGTCATAATACGGATTTTACAATATTGGTTGGACTTTAACATGTACATAGCGGTTTAGATACCCTGTATTGATTTTGCTTTACATCGCTGTTGTAAACGATCGCAATAATAAGCAATTAGAAGGGTAATATATGTATTCTATGAGAGATAGAAATGATTAATGTTGAGAAACTCGATTCTGTTAAAGTAAAATGAAAAACAAAGTTTCTGATTTACCATGATCTCATTTATGTTAATATCTTCTTTGTTTTGAACCCCCCCCCCCCGAATTTTTCTTTTTCTTTTACTTAAAGGGGCATGGTCACGATTTTGGTCAGAAATTATTTTTCTGATTTTAATGTCAACAATGCTTCAGTAAGGCATTTTTAATAAGCAAACAAAATTTGAGTGTCATTCATTGTATATAAAACTCTACGTCTGACTCTCAAATTTCATTTAATTATTAGAAATGCATTCTTAAAGCATTGTAAGTAATGAAAACAGAAAAATAGAATTTGACTCAAATTGTGGCCATGCCCCTTTAAACCGGTTTAAATTTAGAGACAGAAGCTATTTCAAATTTAATAAATCGTCACTCAATTAATGTTTAAATGATATCTAACATTGTTGACAGACCTAAGCAGAAAACTGTAGCAGAATGTGATTTTTACGGATTTTTTCGTCAGGGTCTACTTCGTTTAGAGCTTATAGCGTGAAAAGTAATCCGTCAACTTATGATTTATTTTACCAAATCTTTTGTTGAAGATGTCATTCTATAAAATAAACACCATGAATTAAGTTTGAGGTCATAAAATAGTAAAAATGACCAATGTATGCATCGCATATTTTTGTATTCTATTGATTTTGATACATCAGGTCCAAAATTATTGATGAGTTATGGCTTAAATAAATGTTTATACTCTATTTTGTATGTCCAGTTCTAATTTCCCAAAAATTGGTAATTATTTTTAGGAAAAACGGACGTCTGGCAAATTTCATCATTGTCAATAATTTTCGCAAGGGGGTATGCTTGTCTGAGAGGTGATGACGAACAAACCAGAATGTAAACATACATATTTTCTTTTGTATATATGTATTGCTAGAATGTATATTTATCATTTTAAGCTAAGCTTTTATTGAATGACCCCCTTTAGTGCCGAGTAAAGGACTACCTTAAATCATTTTCGTTTAGTTTCTTACATATTTAAATCAGTCAGAGAATTTGAATGTTAATTTTTCTATAGAATAGAGTATTTAGATTAAGAAGGAAATAAACAGAGAAAGAGACAGACAGATTACATAATCATTGAGACTTCTGTGTCAATCATGCACGTGTTCCGAAGAGCATGCAGTCAATGTAGTATGAACAACCGTCAGCAGGGCAAGAAAGATAATTCAAAGGCAGCTGAAAAAATGGTATCGGAACTTCTGCAAGTTGGTTTGTATTATCATAACTGTAAATAGCTGTCATCCACTTCAGTCACTAATAGTGTAAGTGTCACCAGAGACCATAATATCAAAGACAAAATACATGATACAAAAGGTTAGAGACATTAAAATTAAAGAGAAAACTAGTCTTTTGAGTTTTATACTTTTATTGGCGATAATGGCCACGGCTGCTTGTAATTATGACAAGTACAGATACCAAGGTGGACCCTGGAACAAGATGTTCACCCGGTTAAATTAAACAATACTCACATAGACTTACACATATATATACACACGGTAAAAGTCCAGGTGAGTTTTACTGGAAAGCTAAAGGGGGCTTTGGGGGGGGGGGGGGGTCAAATTCCATGTGGCGAATCCTGAAACTATTTGCAGGGAGTTCATGACGTCATAGTTTGAGCTAATACCCTAACATGTAGGTGAGAGCCGACTAAAGCAAGAAATAAAAACCCAGGGGTTGCGGTTTATATACTGATTTAACTTTTATGAGTTAAATCCTATTAATAGCGATCACTAATTGATGTGTAATAATTATCATAAAATATTTTCTCAGGGTAGATTTTTTGCAAAGAGTTTGTTTCAGATTATACATATCATTTTCTTCAACTAATACTTTAGTGTAAAATTGGATCCTCCGTTAGTGGTCTGTCTATGAAAGGGGAGTGGGTGGGTGGGGTTCACTTGAGTACTGTCATTGAAATTACTGAATACAGCGTATTAAAACGTTTTAGTATGTTGTGTTTGTACATATATGATATTTTTTACATGTGTTGCTTAAACATGAATGACAACAATTACTTTTAAGGAGGATGTGGCTTACTGTTAAGAAATTAAAAATTCTGTTTTTAAAACAAACAAACCATGGACTCAGGTATTAACTACAGAATTATTTGTCAATGACATTTCTTTAGCCGAAATTGACAGAGCAAGAAAGGGGTATAATAAGAAAGAAAACAAACATGTTTACCACTATATTTTGCAGCTTTGCATGTGTAAAAGATTTAATGTAACAAATAAATTTAATCCCAAATCGTTAATAATGCTTGAAAAATTATTATAATAAATGTTTCGCTTGATCATTGATTTCATTGATTTAAGAACTGGTAAATCACCCCCCCCCCATAGCTTGATATAATTATGTACACACAGAGAGAAAAAAATAAAACTGTTGTGTTTAGTTGACGGTGAATCAGGATCTTTACTTTCAGCAAATCTATATAACTATGTGTTCCTTTATATTTACTCAAGAGAGACAAGGAATATATTAAAGATACCAAATGATAATGCAATGTTGATTTTATTCAATGACTTCAAAGAACGCCTAACATTCTCAAATTATAAAGCATGTCTTCTACCCTTTGACTCAGTTGTCCTTGATGTAATTTCAAATAGGACGAATAAAACAGGGTTAGACTGCAGATTACAGTTGTTCGGTGTACATTTAAAAAGCCATAGCACACGTATTCCATTGATTTAACGTTTATTTGAAGAAAAAAAAAACCAGATAATAAAATGAAATTTCGGTCTTAAAAATTTAATCACAAAAATTGCATAATATTCTTGATTAAACAAACGTGAACAGATCCATTACTTCTTAATACGCGATTGCATTGAAATTATTTAGAAAAATGTGTCTTTGAAGTTGAAAAAATATTAGGGTTAAGAAAAATAGAGGTTTACAAACGTTACTTTAAAAGTTAAATTTGTGACAGATTAGATTTGAAATAGGATGAAACCACATTTATAAGAATAGTAGTTTTTATCGTAAATAAATTTTAAAATTTATTGATTTTGAAGATTTTTTTTACTGAAACTCGCATGCATGTATAAAAATGATAGACAATTGGATCGTTATTGATACACATACACATTCCAATTAATTGTCTTATGTCAAGGATAACAAGTAATTTGTATGCCTTAAAAGTCGGGTACTTCTAAGGATATCTTGCATTTAAATTCTTATTTATGTCTATTAAGTCGTATGTTTTCAACGGCAGTTCTATGCCGTTTTCATATTTCGGCTCAGTATGGGAAATAAGAAAGAACTAAGGCTTAGATCTCATTATTTCAACGAGAAAGACTTTGATTTCTATTTATACACTGAGCGAATGAGACATGTTTGAACAAATTCTTTATTATGTCTATTAAGTCGTATGTTTGCAACGGAAGTTCTATGCCGTTTTTATATTTCGGCTCAGTAGGGGAAATAAGAAAGAACTAAGGCTTAGATCTCATTATTTCAACGAGAAAGACTTTGATTTCTATTTATACACTGAGCGAATGAGACATGTTTGAACAAGAATTAAACTGAAGAATTATTAAAGATTTATCAAGGAATTCATAAAAATTACTTTAAATGTGGACTTTTATAAAACCTTGGATTAAGGATCGTTTTTCCATGTCATACAATGCAGTGCACAAACGCAAATACTCCCATGGGGATTGAATAAATAAACGTATGCCTCGAAATTGCTTTGACTGTATATTCTAGCTTTAATCTTTTTCACCGATATTGCTTAACATTTTTACTAGAAAACAGACACACACCTGACTTTTTTTTTAAAAATAAAGATATAAACTGCAGGTCAAGGATGTGGCTGTTAATATGTTATCAATGTGTAGACTATTTGCAGATGACAATTCGCTTCAATATTCTTCAAACAACATACTCGGTATTGAACATTATTTAAATCATGATTTAAAATTTTTAGAATCATTGTCTAATAAGTGGCTTCTTAAATTTAATTCATCAAAAACAAAGGTTGTATTCTTTACCAAGACACATAACTCTGTTTTACCGAAATTATTTTTTGAAGGCGATAAACTTGAGTTTGTCCCGACGCACCGCCATTAAGGACTTTTATTATCACAAAATCTCAGCTGGTCTGAATACATTGATGGTATAGTTAACTCTGCATACAAAAAATTAGGACTTTTAAAAAAACTTAAGTATAAAATTGGTAGAGAACATCTCTATAAATAATATATTGCATTTATTAGACCTACCCTTGAATATGCTTCAATTGTATGGGATGGCTGTTCTGTGCATGATTCAGACAAACTTGAAAGGGTTCAATTATGCGCTGCTCGAATTGTCACCGCGCTGCCAATTTTTGTCTCAAGGGAAATGCTTTATTCAGAAACAGGGTGGGAAACTTTACAAACTAGACGCTACATTGCTAAGATGACAACTACGTTCAAAATTAACATGGGGATGGTACTAGACTATTTATGTGATATTATTCCTAGCAAACGGAAAAAACATATCACACTATAACACACGAAATAAGGATCAATTTAATGTTCCTAAGTGTAGATAAGATGTAAACAAAAAATTATGTGCACCCAATGCTGTTAACCAGTGGAATTCATTAAATGCAGATGCAAGAACAGTCAACTCCATAAATTTGTTCCGTATAGATATGCCTACTGTTACTAAACCCCCTAAGTATATTTCTTTCGGTAAACGTTGTACCAGCTTAATTCACACAAATCTGAGACACAACTGTGTATTAAATTATGATCTATATGAACTTAATATTATAAATAATCCATTGTGTTTATGTGGTTAAACAGATGTGTATCATTTCTTTTTTCTTGTAAAAATTATTCTAGAGCTAGACACAACTTGTTTGACCAATTATTTATGCTTGATTTAGTCAATATTGATACTAGTTTATTTTTTTATGGAAACAATAACCTATCTTTACATACTAACAATATAATTTTTTCTTCTGTGCACATATATATTGACGAATCTTCGAGATTCAAGTAATTTGTCTTTGTTTAAATGTGTATATCAGGATATATTTTAATTTTATCTGCATGACATTTATTGTTAATTTAAGGAGAAAATCCAGTAAGTTCCAAGAGGTTATATCTAATCCTTTTGAGTTTGTCTCAATAAAATATGTTCAAAACAAATAAACTACCACCATAATATGCATTTCACAAAGTAACCAATTCTATCGAACAAAGGTAAAGAATGCATCTAATGATAGTTGATAACTGTTAACCAAGTCTGAAAAGTTTTCAAGATAATATACTAGCGGAAAAAAGAAACTGTGCATTATAAAATTAGTATAATTTTTCTATATCTATTTTTTGTATCTATAAAATTTAAACAATCGATAATGGTATTGTTTTTGACAATATCGGATGGTAACCGTCCGGGTGCACGGACTTTTTCATGGTGAGTGAGCACCTGTTGTTTATTGAAGAATTTGTACGCACGAGTTTTACGGGCCAATACTGTTTGGAATAAAAACTGTAAAGGATTTGTTTAAACATTTTTGTTAAGGAAATCACTTTAGTTTCAACAAAATTTACCCCTATGTCATGCCACTACTCAACGAAAACGTAATCGTGCTGTTGGGATGCTGCAAGCTGGAATGGCACAAAATACTGTAGCAAGACACTTTGGAGAACACCATCCAGTCATTATGAAGACGTTTTCAACAATCTGGCAACACCCAGGATCGACCGCGCTCTGGGCGACCTCGTGTGACGTCACGTCAACAGGACAACCACATTAGACCATTTAGTCCAAGAACTGTGCGTAATCGTCTGCGCGAGCAAAACATCAGACCAAGACGTCCAGCGGTGCTCCCAGTACTGCTTCAACGTCATCGTATCGCCAGACTAGCGTGGTGCACACGACATCTGCGATTCAGAATACAAGACTGGACCAATATTCTGTTCACTGATGAATCCAGATTTCGTTTGGATAGCAGTGATGGCCGTTGTAGAGTGTATCGTCGCGTTGGGGAGCGTTATCAGGTCGCTTGTGTTGTGCAACGTCGACAAATTGGTGGAGGCAGCGTTATGGTGTGGGGTGGAATATCAGCACTTGGAAGGACCCCTCTACAAATTGTCAATGGAATCTCACCGGCCTACGCTTTAAGATATAATTATTCAGCGTCATGTGATACCCTTCATACAGAGACATCAAAATCACATCACTCTGCAGCAAGACAACGCAAGGCCACACGTTGCACGTGTAGTCAGGGACTTGTTTGTTCAACAGAATGTCGATGTCTTGCCTTGGCCAGCTGTTTCCCCCGATTTGTCGCCGATTGAGCACGTCTGGGATGAAATGGAAAGACGTTTACGCCGTTTACCAAATCAGCCAGTGACATTGGCTGATTTAGGCCAGGCTTTAACCAACATCTGGAACAACATCCCTGAAGCATTTCTGAACACTTTAGTGGCATCAATGAGGCGTCGCTGTCAAGCATGCGTGAACGCAAATGGTGGTCACACGCGTTATTAATTTTGTTAATTCAATTTCAAATAACAGTGAGTTTTGAGTGTGCTGAAATTGACGTTATTCGACGTTGACATTAATGTGTTATGAGATGTTGTTACAAATACATGTGTTAATAGTATTACAAAAAATAAAATTTGTTCATTGTAATTTTTAAATGTTTTTTCATATATTAAATAATGCACAGTTTCTTTTTTCCGCTAGTATATTAAGCAGATAACACTTGGTTCGGCCACCGACTGACTCATTGGCTAAACAATATATCAACCGAAAGGTGCACACAACTATGCCATCTAAAATGTTCAAAATCAGTTTAAACTCTCAAGATTTTAAGGTAAAGTTTGAACTCTTAACATCAAAATCTAAATATTTGACATTTTGTTTTATTTGAAGAAAAAGCCAACAGCAATTTAAAAATCAGCTGTACATGATATTTTTTTAATTTTTCAAAATCACAATCATTTCAGTGATTTTCAGAATACCGGTTACGTGTTCAATAGCTTGCTGGATTGTTTATTTGGTAAAACAATTTCGTCTGCAAGTATCACAATAGGTTACTAATGACTGTGTAGATTTGGTTTTTTAAACATTCAATCCAATTATATTGCACAAAAAACGCTCTAGAGTATTTTTTTCTTTTGTTAGTTATTCTATTCAAAGTCTTTTGAAAAGACCTAACCAACTGCACTAGATTTTAGAATATCAGTTCTTGTTAAAATAAAATGGAAACAATTTTATAAATGTGATTCAAAAGTTGTTTCTAAAGAAACAAAATGAAAAATAATTCAACTATTGGCTGTTAAAGAGGGAAATTCCGTTTCGTATACAAACAAGAAATAAGATTCCGGTACCTTGATTACTGGTACAAACCCCCTAATTGTATTTTTTGCTGTGACTACCTAATTTATCCAAAATATAGCATTGATATTGGAAAATGAAAAAATATTCCCACCAAAAAGTTCCAGAAAGTGCAAATATTTACTAGATAAAGCTAACGTTAGTGTCAACCCTAAGTAACTTCTTTACCTAGATCCAGACCTTACCGGTATGTGGTACCTGGCAGACCAAATTGAATATTCATACTCTAGAGAGCATTCCAGCGAGCTATTGCAAACTCTACCGGTATTCTTTAATTCGCTTAAAATGTGCTTAAATCTACTTATTTGGTCATTATTTATGTTTTGATTATTTTGCATCAAAATCTTAATTTGACATTTTCCCAATTATGTAATACCTTTTGAAATTTACATGTACAAATGTTAATGAAATACCGGTAATCATCACTTGACATGCTCCTTTAAGAACTTTTTAAACTAAAAAAATAACTGGGTATGTTAACAAGTATTCTTTACGAACAACCTAAAAACCGTTTGGATTGTAAGGCAATCTGTTAAAAATACATAATTCATCGTCACATAAGTGAAAGTAGTGTCCCTTGACAGCATCCTTGCTACCCTTTTAAAAATTGTTTGAGATAATCAACTATCTGGGAGTGCATTCCAGATTAATTTTTTGTAATTTTCATAATGATTCAAAATTGATCTTTAAGTATTCAGGTGACAAATGAAAGATAAAATTAGTTTTGACACTTTTAATTACCATGATTCTAAAGTAGTATAGTTTTAATCGTTGAACATTAATTGATTTAATAAAGTTCGTGCTATGCTATCTGAAATAGCACGATAGATCGACAGTGTAACTTAAGATTATTCAGGAAAATGATACGAAATACAGATTGTATCATACAATATAGATATTCAGCTTAGTCAACCTTAAATGTGATTTTGCTTTAATCCTGACGTTAATTAAAACTTCATGTGAAAATTAAATTCTTTTAAATGTTTGCTTTTTTAAAAAGTGAAATAAAACAGATATAAGTATTCATACGGCGTCATATCTAAGAGAGAAAAAATATACATAATCGGAATAGATAGATAAGATTTCGGTACTAATTTGTTCATTTTCCTTTCCAAACTGTTTTGCATTTGTTATTTTATTTTTAATTTTTGTATGATCATTCAAGTTTTTGCTATCTAGAGACATTGTATATAAGACATATATGTCTGATATTTATTCTTAACTTAAGCACAGATGAAATAAAATAATACTGATTGAAATCAATCACAGTTAATTTGACAAAACCGCAAAACAAGAAATTGGCTTTTTCCAGCATATGCTTAATATGAATGGCATCTGTTTGTGATTGGGATTATTCTTTTGTTATAGTATTAAATGAAACAAAAATACTTGCTAATGTGCAGAATTACCATAGAGGAAAACCCCAGAGCCGTTTTATGTTGGTGTCTACATTGTTCTTACGAGAGGTTGTACTCGCTCTTAATCTACAAATATTTATGTAAAGTAAGTCCTTTTTTTACTCTAGGCAAAAAATATGTCGAGGATACCTAGCGATTGTGAAGTCAGAAGATAATTAAAGGGACTTGGACACGATTTGAGCTCAAATTTTTTAAAATTTAATTTTTCATATTCAATGTCTAGAATGATTAATAAGGATGTTTTTAATGCTTTGATAAAATTTGGAAGTCAAATATCCAGAGTTCCAGAGGTTAGAATTCTTTGTTTTGTAAATAAAGATTGAGTTCTGCTATTGTTTACATATGTGTTGTATTGGTATTAAGATCAATATAATAATGTTTTTTGTTGTTGATAAAATTATTTATGAACATACTGAATCAATTTATCTTGTTTGCCACAAGTTATTTTGTCAAAAAAAGAAATGGTAATTTCCTTACTTTACATTATTTGTAAACAAATATAAGACTCGAATTTTGTTTACATAACAACGACTTCTGTTCCCTGTATCTTACTTGTAACTTGATTTCTAACATTCAAATTGTGGTGAATCATTCAAAATATATAATTAATCTATTTTATACATAAAAATTAATATCGTGTCCAAGTCCCTTTAAACTCAAGACTTCAAACGGCGTCTTCTATTGCTAAAATTAGAGAGACATTAATTATTCTACCCCTATCATGACGGTTTTTTAAAATTTCATTCTAGGGACGTATTAGCAAATATCTTCACTCTAGAAGTAGGACATTTCTTAAAATAACAATAAATCATTTTGTTTAGGAAAAAAACCGGGTATTCAGTCAAGCCCCATCAACTTACCTCATTATACATGTAGTTGTTTTAAATGTTGATTCTTAAGAAACAAATCACACCCTTGAACAAGCTATGTTTAGGTTTTAGTTTACACAGATTGCATAATTTTTCTACTCGAATGTCTTATTAAATAGACCAGTGTTTTGACAAAACCTCCAGATCTTAAGGCATAGACAGTGACCTTGTAATTTGACTGCAAGAAATTGCAATGAATACTTCGGCGTAGAAAAACAGACTACGTTACAGCAAATTTTGAACGGAAGTATATGTCATATTTTTCAAAAACACTAAAACAATAAATAAAATAATTTATTGATATACAATTTTGATTTGAAATGAGTAAATATTTATTATTTTTATCATTTTTTGATATTAGATATAATTTAAAACATTATGCAAGGAATGCATTTTTTGTTTTAAATCTTAATTTGAAGCTGTTTGAACATCATTTTGATTTCAATAGTTATTCTAAACGCTTTGCATAGAAATCTCAATAAAATTTGAATAAGGAAAGAAAAGTGTTTTTTACCAATTGTTATTAAAATGTGAATTAATGTACTACGTTTTAATGCGGCATAATAATTTTTATTACTTCTCATCTAATAAAACCGAAAGAGAATGTAAGAAATTTCTCAGTCCGTCAATTTGTTTCTCAGTCCGTTATTGCACCGGTAACAAAAAGAAATTTTATCGAAGTGTAAAATTTCAAAATTGGTCTCAGCTTTGATCAGTTCCTTACATGTTTCAAAGTTGAAATCTACGTGTATGTGTCTGTAAATTGCAACTTCGGTTACCAAGATTTTTCTTGGTAGTGATCATATTTTCCTTACTTTGTCATCTATTTTGGGTTATAATTTTCTAAAATTTTGTCTTTTATTTTATTATACTGATAATTTTTTTTACTCGATATCATGATTTTCTAGGGCGTATTTTTAAAAATTATATACAGGGGAGCTCTCAATTACCTGTAAATATAAATGGTTTATGCGTCTCTTCTGTATAGTTGATACTAAACACATGAAAGAAATCAAAGTACTAAAAGTACTGATAAACGGAGCCATCATTTTTTTAAACTAATAAAAATATAAGATGATTTTTTTGAAATGTTAAGTTATAGAAGGTTTGGAGTATGAAGTCTTTGTAATACCAAAAACTACAGATTTGAAACAACTTAGAGGATCTTACGTATTCGATTATTCGTGAAAAAAATAAATATTTTACAAAACAGAAAAATGTTTGATCGATAATAGTTACGAAAATGATCAATAGTTCATAAATGTACTAATTACTATGTTGAAATAATCAATACAAACTCTTGAACACCGAACCTGTTTCATTTTCGCCCCTGCTTGAAAACCCCTATTGTGTAATATGATCACATTCTCGCAGAGTCGTCGCTAGTTTTCAAATATTTCTAGTGTCGCTAGTTTTCAAATATTTCTAGTGATCAAATATATTTTAAAGCGTTTACAGAAAATTTGGAGATAAAATATTTATTATAGTAAAGAGACGATACAGCTCATTTTGCGCAAATACAATGAAATGACGATTTTCCCATATGAACTTTGCAAAAATAATGCTTTTAAAAATTTGAAAATTCTCAATTTACCGTAAATTAATAACTTTAGACGGCCCATGCAAACTCTAAATATTGCTAGCTCAGCCTTTTGATCAACAGCGTAGCGGATCGATTATAACTATTTCAGCGTGTCTTTTTGCAACAGGGTGAAAAGACCACGAATTTCTACAGATTTGACTAGTATTGTAAATAAGAATTTAAAAATTCAATGTTGAATTCCGGAAAATTCTTTATTATTTAAATTCGTGCTTATTATAGCAGTAAAAAGGTCCAACTCTCAGTACATCCACGACTTCTCTTCTTTTATCGAACTGTGATTGAAAAAAGGAAAATAACTAATATGAGGAAAATTAGCGTTAATGTATCTTTAAAGCTAATGTTAAAAATTATATAGATCTTGTAAATGCATAATTTCATTCATAGTCTGGCATTCAATTTTGCTTTTCTGACTAAATATACACATACCCGTTAACCTACTAAGTTGAATCTCCCCCTTACCAACTTTACTTATATGACTGTTTCATCGTAAATATAGTAGTTTTTCCACTTAAAAAAATATCAAATTTATTGCACATTTATAATTTCCATTGATATTTATCTGACTGCTAGTTTAAAATTTTGATAGCTTGTGTTGCTGTGTTCAGAAACCAAATATATAGTTTTTTTTGGTACAAAACAAGGAGCAAATAATGTCACTTTTTAATACTGAAAATAAATTCTCTCGACCAGCACTGTGACACAATAAATGAACATTAGCTTACTCTTTATTTTGAATTTGCAGTAAACTCCAGTTAACATAATACCAGTTTTTATGATATTTTGGCTATTGTCTGCTTTATATATTTTTAATACACATATATATTTATCAATTTCAATTGTTGAATAATGTGTGTTATAACAACTGTAATACCCCCGTTATTCACTTTTAAAAAGAAAACATATCTTTCATATATTTTTTGCACTTGTTTCACGCGCAACACTCTTATCAGCCTGTTAAATGTTGTTGACTTCCCAAAGCAATCGTTCTGAATATCACAGCGCTGGTAAGATATGCAGGATTACCCTCGCCTCACCGTATGTGGCCTGGGTACTCTACCTGTGCACCTTTTAAGTGACACCACTGACTGTGGACTTTTTTCTCTCTAAAGAATGAAATCTGGATGCTTAATTTATTTGTTTCATTTTCCTTTTAGTAGGTTTAGTATGCTTGCCAAAATACTTTACGATGATAAAAATTACTTTGTGGTATATATTTACACTTCACAGAGCAGTGGTTCAACTTGTTAAATATTCATGTTAATAAAATAGATTCGGGAAGGGGGGAATGTAGCTATATAGAAAGATACGTCTCCACGGGAATGCGCCAGCGATATACATCTACGATAGAGACAAAAAACCACGCCATTTTTATTCACTGAATCTCACAATTAGTCAATATGTCGTCCACCAGTAGATGGTACTTGGAGAATCCTCATTGTTTGACGTCACGGGCAAGACATTTACAATATACTGTTATACAGCCTCCGTCTAAAAAGTAATAACGACTTTACTATTACACATCATTTCTTGAGAATCCCAAACATCATTATTATTTATTAAACTCATGCATATTCATACCTATTGTGAATTTGACGTAAGAATCAAAATTTACGAGAAAAATGATCGTCATTAATTGCCATATGTATACTTCTAATTATTGTATATTTTGTAATTGTACATGAATAATTTATTTTAATGATAATAACGAAATATAAATCCTAAACGAATTTCACAAATTTCGCCGCTAGGTGGTGTCCGTCAAATCAACCAAGTTCATTATCGACGTCACATGCAATCTGACCGGTAGCAATAGAGGAGGCTCATAGGGCCTCCGACTAAAAACTGCAAAACTATTTTAAGCGCTAAGCGTACGCAGTACACAAAACGCTAAATGACATTGAAATATGGGGATGACGCTTCCGATCCATCGATATCTGTATTCGGTAAATATATTATATTTGATGACTCAATTTTTAATAATAGACGTACGTAGAGAATTGGAGTTACTGAAGCTGCGCATGCGGTATCGGTGTTAAGGCAAAATAATTACAAGCATACTGCAGTAACACATCATTAACAAAAAAGAAAAATAAATAAGATTCACAAATAAAATGTACATAAAAATTCATTTGTGTTGATTAAGATTAGATTTATTTGGTTCCATTTCTTTCTTTATATCGATTTAGTTGGTCACATATTTTTGGTGTATATATACTGCATTTATTATAAATAAAAAAAACACATAACCTGCAGGCAGTGAGAATTAATGTAAATCAGAAACATACACGGCTACCAAAATTGTTGAGGGTTAAAGCTATGTTCCGCAGCCATTTTATAGTGATCTTGCAGATTTCACATCTGCACCGCCTGTATCTATATGCACAAAAAAGAAATAGTTCTTGTACATCAAATTGATTTAAGCAAACATAGGTGTAACTTTTGTATGTGTCTAATGATATATTTTTCATATAAATCAGTAAACAATTTGATAAATTTTTTACAATGTATTACACTTTAAATAGGAACGAGAGCAGTTGAATACAAATTGCTTTAATTAAATCCTTATCCATGGTTACGACTATAGTTTTATCTAATGGCCATGCTGGATTAAAAGATACTCTGTAACTGATAGCTTTAATTTGTTAAGATTATCTAACTGGACAAATGAACAAAGCAAACACTAGTACAATGATTTTGTTTCTTTTGTCTTGATAAAAAAGTCCATGACTTAAAGGAGATATTCGGTCATTTCGTCTTGTACAATACATGTGGTGATAACGAACAGTTTCCAAAGTCAAGTACAAAGGAACAATACAAAACAGAAGCAGAGCACTCACGGACCTCTAAAAAACTAGAGGTAGGATCAGGTGCCATGGAGGAGTGATCTTCATCTGCTGACCGGTTCAATCCGCTGTGTGTTCTTTGACGTAATCGAGAAAGCGAAAAAAATCCGTAGATAATTATGTGATTTATTATGGTTTAACTATAAGTATGAAAAACGTCAGTCAGCATGCGACCCAGGGGATTTTTTTTGCTGACAAGGTCGTTGTATCGATTATTGAACTTACGAAACAAGTATTCCTTTTAAAGGAATGATCGGCATGTTGGCTATTATCTTTGGTCAGCTTTGTTATGTAATGCGAAAGCATTCCGCTACATGTTTTGTTGATTTCCAATATAAATAACATTTTTTGAAAAAAAGATAAGATTGCATGTAAACGAAAATTGTCTATCAAATGTTGATATAGGAAACTATTTGGCAAACTTAAAGGAGATGATACTTTGTTTGAAGATAACCAAAATACTACATTCAATTACCGTATCTTGTAACTTCTAAATTGTAATTAATCCAAAACCTAACTTTAACAGCTTATCTTTTTATTTACAATCCAAATATCATGTTTATCTCCGGACAAATGGAGTATGAGTCTGTTTGGGTACGAGTCAGTTTGGGTACGACTTCACTTTACTCCGTTCCGAAATAGAAAGGCATGAATATGCTTTACTTTTAGTAGGCGAATTGTACTTCCGATAAATATTCTTACGCATATGTGAAGACAAACGTGATTAGAATCAGTTTGTATGTAACTGTATAAATGTTTTAATTTCAATGCATACGAATAGGAGTAACGTTTATTTAGTATTCTACGTGTAATTAAAGATTTAAATGAGGCTGTCATTGCAAAGAAAATAAAGTAGTGCAAGGCGCAATGCGTGCGCAAATAGTAAACTTTGCCGGATGCCTCATATGGACACAACTGTGATCGGCCGAAGCCGATCACAAAAATGACTTCAATCGGCACTGTTGATAATCCTAGTAGAGGGCGGTCTAAGCTCTTGAATTTGTGCCCAATCCCAGTTATAATTTTGTACAATAAAATATGTTCAAATCAGTCCTGTTTTATCAACTTGTTTGTCAGTAGCTTGCCTTGGCTTAGAAACTGTCATACGTTCAGCATGCCCTTGCGTATCGAATTAACTGAGATACAAAAACTCCATATGCAGGTAATGAAGGTTTATTGCTACATAAATAAGGAAAGTTGACAATAAAAAAATTGAAATCATGACATTTATCATAAAGATTTGGTGTTAGGCTACCATCAATATACCTTTCTAGTAAAATATCCGAATACGAAACAGGTGGCGCTGACTTTATAGGATATATGTAGTCGACGTAAGTATGGAAGAAACAATTTTTAATTGATAATACGGCGTCGATATATCTGAATGTTGAGTTGAAGGCCACAGCGAGTGATTTATTCCTTTCACTGCTTTATATGAATACAAAAATAAGTGCGCTAACAATTAGTACCCATGGGAATTCCAACAGATTGTTGGAAGACCTAATTCCAAAAACTACATAGATGTTGTCTATCAGAAACCCGTGAGAACAAAAATGTAACAATTTCTTGAACTTAATTGTTTCTGCCAAAAACTGACCAAAACTTGTCAAAAGATATAAAGCAATAAAATGAGGTTTTACATGTTGTTTTGAATGCAAATTACGCATGCAACATAAATGAGCAAGATTCAACCCTTCTTTGAGCAAACTGGTTATAGAGCGGACACAAATGACAATCTTTCATATTTTTTAGATTTTAAAATCTTCAATTTTGAAATTTTACACTTCGATAAAATCTCTT
The DNA here is from genome assembly GCA_020458035.1 of Magallana ariakensis. Classification (NCBI taxonomy): domain Eukaryota; kingdom Metazoa; phylum Mollusca; class Bivalvia; order Ostreida; family Ostreidae; genus Magallana; species Magallana ariakensis. The sequence goes on along the minus strand of CM035814.1, from coordinate 40,799,697 downwards.
TTTGTTACCGGTGCAATCACAGACTGAGAAACAAATTGACGGACTGAGATTTTCTTGCATTCTCTTTCGGTTTTATTAGATAAGAAGTAATAACAATTATTTTGCCGCATTAAAACGTAGTGCATTAATTCACATTTTAATAAGAATTGGTAAAAATAACACTTTTCTTTTTTTATTCAAATTTTATTGAGATTTCCATGCAAAGTGTTTAGAATAACTATTGATATCAAAATGATGTCCAAGCAGTTTCAAATTAAGATAAAAAAAAAAAGAAAAAAAAAGAATTCATTGCATAGTGTTTTAAATTATATCTAATATCAAAAAATGATAAAAATGATTGTATATTAATAAATCATTTTATTTATTGTTTTAGTGTTTTTGAAAAATATGACTTATACTCCCGTTCAAAATTTGCTGTAACGTAGTCTGTTTTTCTACGCCAAATACATTGCATTGCAATTACATTGCAATTTCTTGCAGTTAAATTACAAGGTCACTGTCTATCCTTTAAGATCTGAAGGTTTTGTCAAAACACTGGTCTATTTGAGAAGACATACGAGTAGAAAAATTATGCAATCTGTGTAAACTAAAACTTAAACATAGAATTCTCAAGGGTGTGATTTGTTTCTTTAGAATCAACATTTAAAACAAACATAATTGAGGTAAGTTGATGGGGCTTGACTGAATACCCGGTTTTTTCCTAAACAAAATGGTTTATTCTTATTTTAAGAAATGTCCTACTTCTAAAGTGAAGATATTTGCTAATACGTCCCTAGAATGAAATTTAAAAAAACCGTCATGATAGGGGTAGAATAATTAATGTCTCCTCTAATTTTGAGCAATAGAAGACGCCGTTTGAAGTCTTGAGTTTAAAGGGACTTTGACACGATTTGAGATGAAAATTTAATTTCAATTTTCAGATATAAAATGGATTAATTGTATATTTTGAATGATTTACCAAAATTTGAATGTTAGAAATCCAGTTACAAGTAAGATACAGGGAACAGAAGTCGTTGTTTTGTAAACAAAGCTCGAGTCTTATATTTGTTTACAAATAATATAAAGTAAGGAAATTACCATTTCTTTGACAAAATAACTTGTGGCAAACAAGATAAACTGATTCAGTATGTTCATAAATAATTTTATCAATAACAAAAAACCATATTAGATTGATCTTAATACCAATACAACACATATGTAAACATTAGCAGGACTCAAGCTTTATTTACAAAACAAAGAATTCTAACCTATGGAACTCTGGATATTTGACTTCCAAATTTTATCAAAGCATTAAAAACATCCTTATTAATCATTCTAGACATTGAATATGAAAAATTAAATTTTAAAAAATTTGAGCTCAAATCGTGTCCAAGTCCCTTTAATTATCTTCTGACTTCACAATCGCTAGGTATCCTCGACATATTTTTTGCCTAGAGTAAAAAAAGGACTTACTTTACATAAATATTTGTAGATTAAGAGCGAGTACAACCTCTCGTAAGAACAATGTAGACACCAACATAAAACGGCTCTGGGGTTTTCCTCTATGGTAATTCTGCACATTAGCAAGTATTTTTGTTTCATTTAATACTATAACAAAAGAATAATCCCAATCACAAAAAGTTGCCATTCATATTAAACATATGCTGGAAAAAGCCAATTTCTTGTTTTGCGGTTTTGTCACATTAACTGTAATTGATTTCAATCAGTATTATTTTATTTCATCTGTGCTTAAGTTAAGAATACATATCAGACATATATGTCTTATATACAAGGTCCCTGGAAAGCAAAAAATTGATTGATTATACCAAAATTGAAAATAAAATAAGACAAATAACAATTTTGTTATATCTGATTATTATGTAACTTCATTAACATTAGTTGGCATAATAGTGTTTGCTTTGTTCAATTTTATTCCAGTTAGATAATCTTTACAAAGCAATTTGTATTCATCTGCTCTCGTTCCTATTCAAATATATTGTGCAATTTTTTTTCAAATTGTTTACTAATTTGTAATTAAAAATCTATCATTATACATATACAAAAGTTACACCAATGTTTGCTTAAATCAATTTGATGTGCAAGAACGATTTCTTTTTTTGTGCATACAGATACAGGTGGTGGAATCTGCAAGATCACTATAAAATGGCTGCCGAGCATAGCATGAACCCTAAAAAATAATTGGTAGCCCTGAATGTTTTTTTATTTACATTAAATCTCACTGTCTGCAGGTCATGCGTTTTTCGAACTTTAGTAGAAAAAAAAACAACGAAGAATAAGACAGTGTAGTTTGACTCAAAGTTTTTAATTGAAATGCAAAGAAAATGAATAGACATATTAAGTTTTGTGTTAACAAGATGGAATAAACATTGCAGTTGTTATATCGATAATATGGTACAGTGCAAAAATGTGGGATGAATGATTACCCGTGACTTTTGTTTGTGAAAATGATCTAAATCAACACATATGATTTTAATGTACACTTGTATTGTGAATCTTTGATGTGCTACTGCAGTGTAGTTGTTATGATAACACCTAAATCGCATGCGCAGCTACTCCGCTTCTCTAGCTTGTTTTCATGACAAAGAATTGTGAACTCTGTACCTTGCGAATATACAGAAGCCCGTTGGTGCTACTAAGAATCAAAGTACTGAAGTACTGAAAGCCGGACTCTTTTGATGTGTATAATGCACATTGTGCAGTGAAGACTGAATATATATATATATATATATATATATATATATATATATATATATATATATATATATATATATATATATATCTCATATGCTTTTAATGTCGGCAAGCGTCAGATAGTGACTAAATTTTGAAAGCGGCTAATCTGTCTAGTAAAATAAAATCAACGGTGCATGGCACTTTGAAACAAGCGTTATAAACTTAATCCCATATATCTTCGATGTGCAGCCGAAGATTACTGTTTTGAAAAGTAGTTCATGGAAATTCATGCGCATTGTATGTGTCAAAAATGCATACTATTAGTCTTGTTTTTAAAACACGTAATTAATAAGATAAGAAAACAACCACTCTTTGCAAGATTTAGTTGCAAAAAAACCCCACAAAAAACAATACATCTCACAAAACATGGCTCTCTGTGTAACTATTTGGTAAAGCGGAAGCTTTACTTTGACGCTGTTCGGTTTTTTGTTTACTTTTGAAGCTGTGCTATTTATAGTAACTTTGGCGATTTGCCTGCCTACAGCCAGGACTCTGCCTTTAGCAGAGCACGGCTAAAAATATTTTATCTGGCGGCCGCTACATAATTATTTGGCTGCCGCCACATAATTATCTGGCGGCCGCCACATACTTTTCTAGCGGCCGCCAGATAATTATCTGGCGACCGCCAGATAAAACCTGGCTTCCTGATGCGCGCGCATGTTTTAATGGGAGCTTTTAGGGAGTAGTGGATACACTCTAATCTAGTAGTTATATTAACAATGCAAAGCTTAAGTTTTGAAACACTGGTAGAGTGGAATGTACGGAAACCTACGGAAGCCCGTTGGTGCCACTAAGAAAAATATTTTATCTGGCGGCCGCCGTATAACTATTTGGCGGCCGCCACATAATTATTTGGCGGCCGCCACATAATTATCTGGCGATCGCCAGATAAAACCTGGCTTCCTACTGCGCGCACATGTTTTAAGAAGCTTTTAGGGAGTAGTGGATACACTCGTATCTATTAGTTATATTAACAAAGCAGAGCTTAAGTTTTGAAACACTGGTGGAGTGGAATGTACATTAGACTTTATTAAAATCTAGAATGATTTAGATGTTACTTTTTGCCTTGTATTATTTGTTGTAAAATACTGTAATACTGTAAAACTGAAATAAACACCCGTTCAGGAAGTCTTAAGAGGGCTCGATGGTCTTGGTCATTATAAGAGACTGTATTGATCTCCTTTAGAAAAAGAGCTCCAAATAAATCAAAATGGAAATTCCCATGAAATTTAAAAAGTAAAATATATGGATTTTTCTTTACTTAATAATAGTTAATAGCAAAACAATCATATCTTAAAATTCTAGGTAAATCTGATGGTTAATTTGTTGACCATTAAGCTTCTTAATAATAAAAAACCTTAGCTTTAGCTAGAGGACTGTTCTGTTAAGATGTATAAGTAAAAGGAACGCACTGCCTTCTATATGTTTTAATTTTGGTATTAGAATTTAAAAACACAGATTACAGTCAGGGTTTTTTTTTAACAACGACAGCTTGCACAGACAATTTCACGAGTGCGGATCCAGCTATGACTTCATAAAGACAAAGTAAGATACTAGTAAACGTGTACTAGCTTTTATGGCCATATAAATGAAACTATTTAACTGACTGTATTAAATCTGTGTTGTTAAACTGTTAAACAGCGGCTCTGTCAACATCCATCTTCTCAACCAAACATAAATACAACAACACACACATTTCTGCAAAATAAATTATATGGCGGCCGCCAGATAAATTATGTGGCGTCCGCCAGATATTATATGGCGGCCGCCAGATAATTATGTGGCGGCCGCCAAAATAATTATGTGGCGGCCGCCAGATAATTATGTTGCGGCCGCCAGATAAACTATATGACGGCCGCCAGATATTATATCAGATATTAAATAGCAGCCGCCAGATAAAATATTTTTTCACCTGGCACCAATGGGCTTCCAATATATATATATATATATATATATATATATATATATATATATATATATATATATATATATATATATATATTCTTAAAAAGTGTCTGATTCTTTAGGAGTATTAGTATTGTTCTGTGTTAATTTTAATTTTTTTAATCGTTAAAAATATATTTGTAGAAAACTTTTGCATTGTAATAGTTCTTTTGAACTACTGTTTTTAAAATTATGTGCGTGATGGGCTCGTTAGTTGAGGTAAAATGGCAGATGGTATGAAATGCGGTGATTTAGGGCTGACAGACGGTTGTTTATAACTGTGTATTTGTGTAAAATAAAATTAACGCTAGCGAGCAGCGTACCTATCAAACACTTTTTTTTTACATGTATATTCGGACAAAAGTAGTTAGGGAGAATATAAAGGTTTCTATTGCATTTGTTTATCTTCGTATGTTGTATACACATTGAAAATAATACATCGTTTCAGCTTTGATTTTAAAATCAGGACAAGAATCTTTACTAATAATAATATAAATAGCAATGTACTACTCCCTATTTACTTACGAAAGACGAGATATATGACTGTAGACGTTACATAGTAGGTGAGAAAATGACTTAAAAGAAATTCATTGCTAATGATAAAATAAGCCTAGGATGTCTTTGATGTTACGTTTTTAATTCACAAATTTTGTTTATTTTAAATGTTTATTTAAAGGTCGACTGCTCTAATTTAAAAGTCAGTCATGGTGTAAATTTCGTATTTTACAAATTCAAACAAGAACTGAAATAGGTCAATTTCTTCTAATCCCGATTGTGATGAATACAGATTCTTTTCACACACAAATAAAAGCTGAAAAAATAGATTAACTACTATATAACGAAAAGAACGTGCAATATATTATAAAACTGATGACAAATAAGTTGATCAGTTGACTAAATATTGATGTTATGTACTGATATTAATTGCCCTTATGTTATCCTGCAATGTTATTTCTACTAAACCTTACTGAACATTATTTATGTTTATTGGTAGCACTTCCGGTAGCAGGACTTTTAGGCCCCAGGATGTTTTGGCCCTTAATTGATAAGATGTTTAGGCCCCAAGATGTTTAGGACCCAAGATGTTTAGGCACATATCTTAAGATGTTTAGGCACCAATCTCTTTTTTTTTTATTTGTTTAACATTATTGACTAATTTAATAGACTGAGATTGAGATTATCTCTTACAAATCTTGTATTGTATTTATAAATTTAAAAATATTTTTTCTTACTTAATTTTTATTGAATAAAATTTACATTAAAAAGTCCATAATATGCGTTTTATCTTTAAATAATTATCAAATTATTTTCAAATTCATAATCTTAATTTTATCAGATCTTAATTCCACTCAAAGCGTATTTGAATATTGCATAATTTTTATTCAACAAAGATAAAATAATGAGCATTTCTTTACCATGTGTTAAACCGCCATTACCATTAATTAAATTGGTAAAACAACATCCCCCCTCCACCCCAATATTCTGCTCCCTCTCTGGATAGGTGCTAATAAGGAGAGATATTATGAAGAGATCCTGCAATACAAAGGGGGTTTCACACCACTCTTGAGAAGTAAATTATGAAGAGACTAGTCTTCTTTAAGCAGTGATTTATCAAAATCTGTTATAAATATCACATATTCTATACAGGTATGGGTTTTGTCATTGAAAATAATAAATTAACTCGAACACGCACTTCCAGTTCAGAAATCAGAAATAATAGATAAAATCGTTAAATTGAATTTTCATTTGTTTCTTGCTCTTTTTTTGATATAAAAGAAGTTGTTTTTATATGAGTTGTTTCAATATTTGCGAAGAAAGCGAAATAGAAATAAGTCCTTATTGAATAATAAATATATACATGTAAATGAGATAACTGTTGAAGTACTTGATAATTAGAGATGTCTTAATGATTTATAATTGTTCCTTTTATTTCTAAATAGAGTTTGAGTGTTGAGGTCGCTGAAATGAGGGCACAATTCCTTTCTGCTGTATTATATGGAACTGTTTTTTTTAAATCAATAAATATTTATTGATCAGTTTTTCCGTGGCATTACATGTATGAGGAAGGGAGTATTCTGGCTATGAATAGGGGGTTGGAACTAATTAGCCAGTATTTTGAGAAATCAGATGGGTTAGTATAAAGACTAATATTTACATTTGCTTTTTAATGACGTCAAAAAGGTACGGCATGAGCTTATCGTTTGACGGTTGCATTATTGCAAACATAAAAACACTGCTATGTTAATATTTTTGAACGATTTGCCCTTCTCAAACGTCAATATAAGTAATAACTTGGTTGGTACGTGATCAAATCTTCTGAGAAGTCCTTTTTACTTACATGATTTGATCACTTGAACTACCAAGTTCATATCCCAGTGAACTTTTTTACCATGCTGTTTATTTTTTTTAACAAAACACTAGTATGATAAGAGATTAGGGGCCGCAATAGGAAGATTACACTTGCTTATTTTAACTTTTTAAAATCATATATAACAGATATTGAAAAGTTAAAAGTTGACTTTAAAGCTATGCTGCAATTCGAAATAACGACAATAAAGAAAAAAAATCCATTTAAATTTTTGTTATTGCACTATAATAGTAAGCTTTTCTTTTATGCAATACGGTAATGTGGCAATGTGATTTAATAATATTTGATAAAGAATATTTAACGGCATATTAGCCAAAAAACCCAATCTTAAAATATGCTTTTAAATCAATGAGCTATATTTCAGGTAATTCGACGTTTTTTGGATGGAAAGACATTTTGGAAGATCGATGTTATAAATAAAATAGGAAAGGAAAAGATTTGCTAAGTCCATAGAACAAGGGCGAGAGGATTTTAATCAAGTAAATTTTGGCATGAAAGTAAGTTTTTTTGTGTGATTAAAGTCAATGACTTCAAAGGACTTCTCTTGCATTTAATTTCTATAAACCGATATGTCAAGTGCTTTTAAAAGTCTTATATTGCAAATGCTAGTTCTTTGTCGATTGTGTATTTGTTGCAATAGTAAAAGAACGAGATAAATCTATAGCATTGATCTTAACGATATACAACACCCAAAATTCTACCATAACAAAGAACAAATGTTTAAAATTATTAACACAAATTCAATATCCTATTCATGACATGTGATAAAATGCAATTTCAAAAAAAGTGTTATGTTAATTTTTCCTAAAAAAAAAGCATTGTTTAATTTAACATAAAAACTACTAGATTCAGACTTAAAAGAAAATAAACATGAAAAGAAAGAAATTCCCCCCTAGTCAACTTAAACGAGAAAATATTTCCCTTAAAAGTATTGAGATAGCTGAGATATCTCAACTGAAAAAATGCAATATCCATGTATTAACAATTTTATTAGTGCGTTGTATTTTGAAAACAATCTGAAAAGTTCCATCAAAAATTACAATAGTAAAAAAAAACTTTTTTTGTTTACTTCCGGACGTGACAAACATTTTATTGATAATTATTCATTATTCTGAACATATATATGTTAAGATTTATCACATAGCATAGTTTAGTTGCTTAATCACTAACTGTTTTTGATATGTCGGAAGGACAAAATCAGAAACAAAACATCTCAATGATATAACTTATATAGAGATTTCAAAGGAAAAAAATCATTCATTCTAAAGACCGGAAAAGTGCCCTCGATAGAATTTTAAATTTAAAAAAAAAAAAATATTAAAAAAGCAAAAATAAAAAAAAACGGACAAACTATTGATACCTATTTTGTACATTTACATGTTCAGGTCTATTTTAAAGCAAAGTTTGGTTGCTCAGTCACTGAACGTTATTGAGATCTCGCGCGGACAAAATAAGGAAGGAAACATTACTATGATATATCTGAGATGTCTCAATGAAAGAAATACAATATTTATGTACTTGCTTTTTTAAAGCTGTGTTTAATTCTTAAAACAATCAGTTAATGCTGTGTTTAATTTTAAAAACATTCAGAAAAATTCTATGGAAAATTACAAAAGAGAACTTAAAAAATTGTTTGCTTCCAGTAACGACCGGAGGTGACGGACAAAATATTGATACGTATTTTGCACATCTACATGTTAGGGTCTATCATATAGCAAAATTTGTTTGGAGATATTGCGCGGACAAGATCAGAAAAGAAACATCCTAATGAGACATCAGAGATATCTTAACGGAAGAAGAAAATATATCATTAGTAACGATCGTTTAAATGCCTTAGATAAGATTTTAAAATAGACGGACGACAATTTTATACCCCTTTTGCATTTTACAAAAGATATATCTATCATCCCTGAAAACGGAAGACCTTAATCAAACTAAATGATTTCAAAGAATGCGTTCTATCGAATATCGTTTAAAAAACATAGTTTTCTATTCACTTTGTCCCCTTTTATACCATTTTTAGGACAATGTTCGTTATTGATCAAGTACAACCCGTTTTAAAGGCTTTGGTTTACACAAATTGCATAATTAGTCTTGTGAAAAAGTAGACCAAAGTTTTATCAATACTTGTTTGCACTGGAGTCATATAAAAGGATACTTGACTGCAGATTATGACATTATTTATTTTGCCAAGGCAAACGACTGCACGACAGCAAAATAAAATGTAAGTACTTGATTTTATACACATTAAAGTGCATATATATTGACAAAACTAAAATATAAATGAAATTACATGTAACAGAATTTTAATGTATCATCAAAATTATTTTCTTGATGTGCTAAGTATATGAATTGTAAATGAATAATTTGGACAAAGTAAAGATTTAAAAATATTCGAATTAATTTGGTACATTGCAGGAAAATCCATAACTTTGAAATGTATTAAATTTTGTTAAAATAAGTTTGACGACTTGAAAAGTTGTTTAAAATGTGCCACATTTTTCTAGAACAATTATTTACAGATAAAAATTGTGATCTGAGGATGTCAAAACTAGCATTTGAAACATTTAGAAAACTACATAACATTGACAAATGAGTCATTTTCCCAGGACAATTCGCCATACAAACTGCACTGCAAATCATGCTGAATATCAATGTTTTATTGTTTTTCCTCCTGTTATGTTACAACGAAATCTGAAAAATTACGCATGTTATAAAATTTTTTGGGTTTTTTTGCTTTAATTTTTTAACCAACTCAACGCAGTTTGGAGAGAAGCTATTTCAGTTTACATGGTTTGGTCGAAATACTTGATACGTTTAAATTCAAGAACAGGGGCCCGTTTCACTAAAAGACGTAAGATACACAATCAGTGTTTTAAAGCACAGTTTCTTTTTTCCGGTAGTATATCTCAAAAATGAACAACAATTTCAGATAGTTGTAAGAACAAAAAATGGTAGTATTCGTGAGAACTTTCGAATGAACTCAAGAAAAAGGGGCTGACCCCTTAAATTAGGGGCCCAGACACTCTTAAAGTCTCTTACACATAACTTAAAAACAATCACGATTTTGTAATGCATTATAGAAACAAAGTTATTGATCTTAACAATATCAGTTTCTAAAAGTCATTGCCACACCCATTGATGACGTAATTAAGGATTTTAGGGAACTAAAATCTAAAATCTTTAATGTGCTGTAGGTGAAAAAGCAAAACACTTTGTTAAGCATTGTAAATGATATTGACAATCATATACATTATCTGAAAGGGAGGGGTTGAGGGGGAATTTTGAAATTTCATTAATATTTTAATCGTATCGTTTAAAAAATTGAACGGAAGACCTACTCGTTACTCGTAACGAGATCGTATCCAGTTATTTTTTTTCCACAAATTTTGTGCACGCGATTTCTCGAGAACTATTCAAACGATTTTCATGTTTTTTTCACAGTTTATGAGGCTTGGTATAAGCTTCATACATATTTGATATTTTTTCCTGTCGTCACTTCCGGTGCCGATTTATCGGCCATTTTGAATTTTTTTTCGACCTATTGTGTGCAAAGCTGATCTCAGAAACCATCAGAGATGAAATTTTCAGGATATGTAGACTATACCTTGAAATTGAGCCCTATTAAGTTTTGTGCCAGTGGCGCCATTTCTTGGAACTCAACGAGGCACGAAATTTGGGTACAAATTTTGTATTTCTTCCCCCCCCCCACCTTTTTTTCGTCGGCAGAATATCTCCGAGATGTCTGGATAGAATTTCATGAATTTTTCAAGAATAATAGATTGTGATAAAATGTCCAGACTCTTTTTTTATTTTTAAAAAAAAAATTATTTCCGGTTGTCCGTTTCCTGTTCCAAATGAACCTTGTTTCCTCGAGATCTCAGAAACAACAAGGACTTGAACATCCAAACTTTGTAGGATGATAGACCAATGTCTGTAGACGTGATTCAACTATTTTGTTTTGTTCGTCGTAACTTCCGGAAGTAACTAAACATATTTTTTTTACGTCTTTAAGTTATTTTACATAGAATAAATATATTAGTTTAAATTCTTACATATGTCATCTATGCGATGTTAAATAAACCAAACAGATCTGTTTCCGGTGAGATATCTCAATTATATCAGGTAGCTTTTTTTAAAACAAATTTTGTACCCGTGTGATCCCAGAAACTGTAAGTGATCAAGACACGAAACTTACGTGGATGATATACATTTGAAAGAAAATACGTTTAACCGCTTTTTTTTTTGTCAACCGTCAGTTCCGGTCACTTCCGGTCCTCACCGGAAGGGTTAAAACAAATCAAGTTGTTTCAAAGTTTAACTGTTTTTCTTTGTCAATTTTAGTTAAGTTGATAAACAATAAAGTACAGTTGTCTAATGTTCAAGAAATACTTACTTTATTTTCACTAAGCATTTCCGTTTGTCCGTTTCCGTGTCAAGATAGAAAAATACATTGACTCCAAGATCTCAAAAATGGTGACGAGTTGAACAACCAAACTTTGTGGGATGATAGCCCTAAGTATGTATCTGTGTTAACATTATTTTATTCGATTTGTCGTAACTTCCGGAAGCACTTGAATTTTTTTTCTATTTTACATGGAATTAATATATTAGTATAAAATCTTATCTAAATGTTATCTATACAATGTTAAATAAGCAAACATATTCTACTTCTGGTGGGATATATCAAATATCTTAGGTAGATTTCCTTTTTACAAATTTGATACCCGCGAGATTTTAGTCACTGTAAGTGATTGAGACACGAAACTTTTATGCATGATAGACATTTGATTGAAGATGCGTTAACGGGTTTTATTTAGTCAACCGTCACCTCCAGGTCTCACCGGATGGATTCAAACAATTCATGTTTTTAACAAGTTTAACAGACTTTCTTGAGTGTTTCATCTAGCCTGATAAACAGTGATGTACACTAGGCAAATGTACAAGAAATACCAGCTTTTATTTTCATCAATCACTTCCGTTCGTCCGTTTCCGGTTCCGAGACAAAAATCCTAGTTTCAAGCAGATCTCAGATTTTGCAGAGAGTATCGATATTTCATCGCATCATATTAAACAAATCGGACGGAAGACATACCCGTTACTCGTAACGAGATCTATTTATTATTTTTTTTTCCAAAAATTTTGTGCACGCGATTTTTCGAAAACTATTCTACCGATTTTCACCATATTTTCACATTCGTTGAGACTTGATATGAACTTTTTTGAATTTTTTTTCTGTCGTCACTTCCGGTACCGATTTATTGGCCATTTTGTAATTTTTTCGACCTATTTTGTGCAGAGATGATCTCAGAAACTATCAGAGATATGACTATGAAATTTTTAGGATATATTGAATATAGCTTAAAGTTGATCCCTATTAAGTTTTAAGCCAGTGGCGCTATTTCTCGGAGCTCAACGAGGCTCGAAAATTGGGTACGAATTTTCATTTAAAATTTTCAAATGTTTTGATCTGTATCTTTTTATCAGTTGATATTTTGTTAAGACATAATGAACAAAAGTAGTAGAAAATCTAAAGTTCTTTCCAACGAAATCAGGAAAAAGGGGCTGTCCGCTTTATTTAGGGGCTAGGACACTCGAATACTCTATTACAAATACAGTGTAACTTAAAAACGATAAATATTTTATAATGCATTATAGAAGCAAAGCTGTTGATCGTAACAATATCTATCAGAAAAAAAATCATTGCCACGCCCATTTATTACGTAGTTACGGGTTTTTAGGGGCCAACGCCCTTAAACGTTCACTCAATGTATCTAGAGAAGGAGACATATTTTGTTAAGCATTGTAGAAGAGAAAATGTATGCATTGATGATTCTAATCGATTTCACTAATCTAAACACCAATGTATGTCCCCATTAAGGATCTAGAGGGCTGGCCCCTAAAATATTCAATCATTTGTATCTCAAAAATGAACAACAATTTTGGATTGATGTAAGAACAAAAAATGGTAGTATTCGTGAGACCTTTTCAAAAGAATTCAGAAAAAAGGCTTGCCCCTTTTTTTAGGGGCCCAGGCACTCGTAAACTTTATTACAAATAACTTAAAAACGATAAAGATTTTGTAATGCATTACAGACGCAAAGTTGTTGGTCGTAAGTATATCAGTTTGTAAAACTCATTGCCACACCCATTGATGACGTAATTAGGGATTTAAGGGGACTAAAATCTAAAATCTTTAATGTGCTAAATGTGAAAAAGCAAAACATTTTGTTGAGCATTGTGAAGATAATGACAAGCGTATACATTATCTGAAAGGGAGAGGTTGAGGGGGAATTCTAAAATATCATTGATATTTTAATCGTATCGTTTAAAAAAAATTGAACGGAAGACCTACTCGTTACTCGTAACGAGATCGTATCTAGTTATTAAGGTCTTCCGTTGGAAACGGAAAACCTTATTGTTTTGGTATTGTTTCTTATTATTAAGGTCTTCCGTTTCCAGTGGAAGACCTAATTGTTTTCGTACTGTTTCTAATTATTATTTTTTTTTCCATAAATTTTGTGCACGCGATTTCTCGAAATCCATCCAATCAATTTCGACCATTTTTACACCTAAGTTTGGAAGTGATCTGAATTTATTTTGGTTTTTTTTTTAATTTTTGCCGTCGACACTTCCGGTACCGATTTATCGGCCATTTTGTAAACTTTTCGACCCGTTTTGTGCACACTTGATCTCGAAAACTATTAGAGATATATATATAAAATTTTCAGGATAGGTAGACCATAGCTTGAAGTTGTGCCTATTGTTTTTGTTTTACGCCTTTGGCGTTATTTCTTTGAGCTCGCTATGGCTCGAAAATTGGCCAGAATTTTTAATCAAAATATTCAATCATTTGTATCTAAAAAATTAACAACAATTTAAGATGGGTGTAAGAACAAAAAATGTAAGTATTTGAGAGATCTTTCGTATGAAATAAACAAAAAGGGGCTGGCCCCTTTAATAAGGGGCCAAGGCGCTCTTAAACTGTATTACAAATTACTTAAAAACGATAAAGATTTTATAATGCATTATAGAAGCAAAGTTGTTAATCGTAACAATATCTATCAGAAAAAAGTATTGCCACACCCAATTATGACGTAATTGGGGATTTTAAGGGGCCAACGTCTTAAACTTTGACGCAATATATCTAGAGAAGGAGACATATTTTGTTAAGCATTGTAGATGAGAAAATGTCTGCATTGATGATTCTAATCGATTTCACTAATTAAAACACCAATGTCTGTACCAACTAGGATCTTCAGTGCTGGCCCCTAAAATATTTAATCATTTGTATCTAAGGTTATTCATCGTATCATTTCAAAACTACGTTTCAAAATCGAACGGAATACGAACTCGTTACTCGTAACGAGATCGTATCTAGTTATTAAGGTCTTCCGTTTCCAACGGAAGACCTTTTTGTTTTCGTACGATTTCTTATTATTATTATTTTTTTCCACAAATTTTGTGCACGCGATTTCTCGAAAACTATTCGACCGATTTCAACCATTTTTTCACAGAAGATGAGACTTGAGATAAACTTCATACATTTTTAATATTTTTCCTGTCGTCACTTCCGGTACCGATTTATCGGCCATTTTGCACATTTTTACGACCTTTTTTGTGCAGAGTTGATCTCAGAAACTATCAGAGATATGACTATGAAATTTTCAGGATAGGTAGTCTATAGTTTGAAGTTGTGCACTATTGTGTTGTTTTGCGCCAGTGGCGCTATTTCTTGGAGCTCGCCTAGGCACGAAAATTGGGTACGAATTTTCATTCAAAATTTTCAAAGTTTTGATCTGTATCTTTTTATCAGTTGATATTTTGCTAAGACATATATTACAAAAGTGGTAGATAATCATAAGTTCTTTCCAACAAAATCAAGAAAAAAGGGGCTGACCCCTTTTTAAGGGGGCCAAGAGACTTGTAAACACTATTACAAATAACTTAAAAACGATAAAAATATTGTAATCCATTATAGAAGCAAAGTTGTTGATAATACCAATATATATTAGAAAAGATCATTGCAATGCCCCTTTATTACGTAATATGGGATTTTTAGGGGCCGAAGTACTTAAACTTGGACGCAATATATCTAGAGAAGTAGACATATTTTGTTAGACATCATAGAAAAGAAAATGTTTGTATTCATGATTTAAATCGATTCCACTTATCAAAACACCAATGTATGTCCCCATTAGGGATCCACAGGGCTGGCCCCTAAAATATTCAAACATTTGTATCTCAAAAATGAACAACAATTTAAGATGGTTATCTATGGTGGCATATCTCTGCCCCTTGTGTGCAAGTTATCTTTCTATCAAATATGTTGACATTTTATTCACGGCCAAGTTTGAGCAAAGCTGATCTAAAAAGACTATCAGAAATATGACAATAAAATCTTTAGGACAGGTAGTCTATAGTTTGAAGTTGTGCAATATTAGGCACGAAACTTGGGTACAAAATTTCTTTTAAAATTTTTATACGGCACGCGATTTCTCAAACACTATTTGGCCGAGTTCAACCATTTTCTTCACAGAAGATGAAGCTTAATGAACACTTAAAACATTTTTGAGATTTTTTGTCGTCACTTCCGGTACCGATTTATCGGCCAAATTGTAATTTTTATGGTCTAGTTTGTGCAGAGCTGATCTCAGAAACTCTTAGAGATATGATCAAGAAATTTTTAAAATAGGTTGTCTATAGCTTGAAGGTGTGCACATTTATGTTGTTTCACGCTAGTGGCGCCATTTCTTGAATCTCGCCTAGGTACGAAAATTGGGTACGAATTTTCATTCAAAATTTTTATACGGCACGCGATTTCTTTAAAACTATTCGACCGATTTCAACAATTTTTTCACAAAAGATGAAGCTTTATTTACTCTGTTCGTTTTGAATATTTTTCTCGTCATCACTACCCATACTTATTTATCCGTCATATTGTACATTTTTACGGCCTATTTTTTGCAGGGCTAATCTCAGAAACTCTTTAAGTATAACTATGAAATTTTCAGGATAGGTAGTCTATAGTTTAAAGTTGTTCACTATTATGCTGTTTTACGGCACTGGTGCCATTTCTTTGATATCGCTTAGGTACAAAATTTGGATACGAATTATTTATACCTAACGCAATTTCTCAAAAAACTATTCGACTGATTTCAACTAAAGGGTTTACATCCCTGTATGACGGTACCTATTTATGAACAGTGTTCAGCTTTAACTTTTCGTTCGATGGAATGTTTATGTTCTATTTCATAATGTTTTGGACTTTAAGTCCAAGTCTGCTACTTACTTTATAGATATTTGAGTGTTGCTTAAATTATTGTAAAAGTTTGAGAGCATTGTTCATGAGTGCATTTAACTGATATATACACTTTACAGCCTATAAAGTTTTAGATTCCAGTGACTTAATAGAATCCATTTACGTGAATTTTAATTATCGCACTATAAAAATGTTTTCCACAACAAAAATCACTTTTCATATTGTTTCATTACATAATTTTGAAAGTATATCTTAAGATTCTTTCATATTTCTTTAAGGTGCCTCACTACACCTTGAAATAGTTTCTCAAGTCAGCAGAAAATTACTTGATTATGATAGAAAGCATGATGGATTAGATGTATATATCTCAAATATGCGAAAAAATGTGCAATTTTAAAGGAAAAATGATATTTTTCAAAAATTACATACAGTTAACATAAACAAAAGGTCCAGGTGGATTCGAACTCATGACCTGCGGTTCACAAGCCTGATACTTTAACCACTGAGCTATGACGATATATATCTGAATCGATCGATACATACAGTTTAACAAAACATTTAAATAGCCATCTTGTGACGTACGTAGTGTCTTAAAAAGTATAAGTCTCGGTGTAATGTAGTACCTTAAGATACTGAAATTAAACATCTGAATGCATTTTAACAATGCAACATACATTCAAAGTACCACACCACTAATTGTTTCCTTATATAACACTATGGAGAATTAAAATAAATCATATATCAGTTTTTTTCTCTTATTGAGGAAATGTTATTTGTTGCCTATCGTATAAGCTTAGACAAAAAGGCGAAAGGTATGGTATTTTTAAGGTCTTCCGTTTCCAACGGAAGACCTTATTGTTTTCGTACTGTTTCTTATTATTATTATTATTATTTTTTTTTTCCAAATTTTGTGCACGCGATTTCTCGAAAACTATTCGACCGATCTCGCTCATTTTTTCACAGATGATTGGACGTAATCTAAACTTCATACATATTTTTCATTTTTTTGGTCGTCACTTCCGGTACCGATTTATCGGCCATTTTGTAATTTTTGACGACTCATTTTGTGCACCTATAAACTCAGAAACTATCAGAGATATCACTATGAAATTTTTAGGATAGGTAGACTATAGTTTGAAGTTGTGCAGCATGTATTTGTTTTACGCCAGTGGCGCCATTTCTAGGCGCTCGCCTAGGCACGAAAATTGGGTACTAATTTTCATTCAAAATTTTCATACGTTTTGATCTGTATCTTTTTATTAGTTGATATTTTGTTAAGACATATAGAACAAATGTAGTAGAGAATCAAAAGTTCTTTCCAACAAAATCAAGAAAAAGGGGCTGGCCCCTTAAATTAGGGGCCAAGAGACTCGTAAATTCTATTACAAATAACTAAAAAACGATAAAAAATTTATAATGCATTATAGAAGCAAAGTTGTTGATCATAACAATATCTAACAGAAAAAATCATTGCCACACCCATTTATGACGTAATTAGGGATTTTTAGGGGCCAAAGTACTTAAACTTTGACGCAATATATCTAGAGAAGGAAACATATTTTGTTAGGCATTGTAGAAGAGAAAATGCTTGCATTGATGATTCTAATCGATTCCACTAATCAAAACACCAATGTATGTTCCCATTAAGGATCTAGAGGGCTGGCCCCTAAACTATTCAATCATTTGTATCTCAAAAATGAACAGCAATTTTAGATAGGTGTAAGAACAAATAATGTAAGTATTCATAAGACCTTTCGTATAAAATCAAGAAAAAGGGGCTGGCCCCTTAAATTAGGGGCCAAGAGACTCGTAAACTGTTTTACAAATAACTTAAAAACGATAAAGATTTTGTAATGCATTATAGAAGCAAAGATGTTGATCGTCACAATATCTAACAGAAAAAATTATTGCCACGCCCATTTATGACGTAATTAGGGATTTTTAGGGGCCAAAGTACTTAAACTTTGACGCAATATATCTAGAGAAGGAAACATATTTTGCTAGGCATTGTAGAAGAGAAAATGCTTGCATTATTGATTCTAATCGATTCCACTAATCAAAACACCAATGTATGTCCCCATTAAGGATCTAGAGGGCTGGCCCCTAAAATATTCAATCATTTGTATCTCAAAAATGAACAACAATTTCTGATAAGTACAAGAACAAAATATGTTAATATTCTTAAGACCTTTTTAACAAAATCAAGAAAAAGGGACTGGCCCCTTTAATTAGGGGCTAAGACACTCGTTAACTCTATTACAAATAACTTATAAACGATAAACTTTTTGTAATGCATCATAGAAGCAAAGTTGTTAATCGTAACAATATCTATCAGAAAAAAATTATTGCCACGCCCATGTATTACGTAATTAGGGATTTTTAGGGGCCAAAGTACTTAAACTTTGACATGATATATCTAGAGAACGAGACATATTTTGTTAGGCATTTTAGAAGAGAAAATGTCTGTATTGTTGATACTATTCGATTCCAGTAATCAAAACACCAATGTCTGTCCCAATTAAGGATCTAGAGGGCTGGCCCCTTAAATATTTAATCGTTTGCATCTCAAAAATGAACAACAATTTAAGATAGGTGTAATGACATAAAATCTTAGTATTTGTGAGACCTTTTGAATGAACTCGGGAAAAAGGGACTGGCCCCTTAAATTAGGGACCAAGACACTCGTAAAAGTTTTTACACATAACTTAAAAACGATCAAGATTTTGTAATGCTTTATAAATGCAAAGTTGTTGATCGTAACAATATTAGTTTGTAAAACTCATTTCAACAATCATTGATGACATAATTAGAGATTTAAAGGAACTAAAATCTTAAATCTTTAATGTGCTGTTTGTGAAAAAGCAAAACACTTTGTTAAGCATTGTTAAGGATATTGACATCATATACATTATCTGAAAGGGAGAGGTTGAGAGGGAATTCTGAAATTTCATTAATATTTTAATGGTATCTTTTAAAAAATTGAACGGAAGACCTACTCGTTACTCGTAACGAGATCGTATCTAGTTATTATTATTTTTCTTTTCCACAAATTTTGTGCACGCGATTTCTCGAAAACTATTCGACCGATTTCCACAATTTTTTCACAGATGATTGTACTTGATATAAACTTAATACATTTTTGATATTTTTCCTGTCGTCACTTCCGGTACCGATTTATCGGCCATTTTGTACATTTTTTCGACCTATTTTGTGCACACAAAAACTTAAAAACCATCAGAGATATGAATATGAAATTTTCAAGATAGGTAGACCATAGTTTGAAGATGTTCCAACTGTTTTTGTTTTACGCCATTGGCGCCATTTTTTAGAGCTCGCCATGGCTCGAAAATTGGGTACCAATTTTGAAAAAAAAAATTCCCCTGTTTTTTGTTCACAAGATTTCTCAAAGACGGCTTGATAGACTTTCTTGAAACTTGCAGGAATGATAGAAAATAATAATATCTCCAAATTTTTTTAATTTTTTTTTTAAAATTCATTTCCTGTCGTCCGTTTCCTGTCCCGCGACAAAAAGCTTGTGACATCGAGATCTTAAAAATGATTAGGACTTGAGCATTCAGACTTTGTAGGATTAAAGACTTATATTAGTAGATGTCTTCAAACTATCACAGGATGAACCTCTGCCATTCAGTAAACTGAATGATAACTGAATGATCTGGAAAGGCGACTGAATGGCACACATATGCTATTCAGTCACTTTTCAGTTACCTTTTAGTCATCTTTCAATTGACTGAATGGCAGAGTTTCATCATGTGTATTTTGTTTTGTTCGTCATAACTTCCGGTCGTCACCGGAAGCACTTAAAAAAATTGTTTACGCATTTAATTAATTTCAAATAGATTTTAAATATAAGTATAAATCCTTACATATGTCATCTATCCGATGTTAAATAAACCAAAACATCTACTTCCGGTGAGATATCTCAAATATCTCAGATAGCCATTTTTTAAACAAATGTTTTTCCCGTGAGATCTTTGAAAGTGCAAGTGATCAAGACAGAAACTTACATGAATGATAGACATTTGATAGAAAATGCGTTTAACCGCTTTGATTTTGTCAACCGTCACTTCCGGTCCTTACCGAAAGATTTCAAACAAACCAAGTTGTTTGAAAGTTTAACTGTTTTTCTTTGACAATTTAAATAAAATTGATAAACAATAAAGTACAGTTGTCTATAGTTCAAGAAATACTATTATTTTCAATAAGCACTTCCGTTTGTCCGTTTCCTGTCCCGAGACATAAAACATTGAATCCACGAGATCTCAAAAACGGTGACGACTTGAACAACCAAACTTTGTGGGATGATAGCCCTGTTTATGTATCAGAGTTTACACTATTTTGTTTAATTCGTCGTAACTTCCGGTCGCCACCGGAAGCACTTACTTTTTTTTACATGGAATGAATATATCAGTATAAAATCTGATATATTTTATCTAAACAATGCTAAATAAGCAAAACGTATTCTACTTCCGGTGAGATACATCAAATATCTTGGGTAGCTTTCTTTTTTTTTTTTAATTTGATACCCACGAGATTTTAGTCACTCTATGTGATTGAGACACGAAACTTTTATGAATGGTAGATATTTGATTGAGATGTGTTTAACTAGGCAAATGTTTAAGAAATATCAACTTTTATTTTCATTCTGTTCGTCCGTTTTCGGTTCCGAGGCAAAAAAAAACATAGTTTTAAGAGATCTCAGATTTGGAGAAAAGTATTGATATTTCATCGTATCATATAAAACAAAACAGACGGAAGACCTACTCGTTACTCGTAACGAGATCGTTTCTAGTTATTATTATTTTTTTCTCCAAATTTTGTGTATGCGATTTCTCAAAAACTATTCGGCCGATTTCAATCATTTTTTCACAGATGATGAGGCATGATCTATTTTATATATTTTTGAAATTTTTGTTGTCGTCACTTCCAGTACCGATTTATCGGCCATTTTGTAGTTTTTTACGACCTATTTTGTGCCCTATTTATTTGTTTTACGCCAGCGGCGCCATTTCTTGGAGCTCGCCTAGGCACGAGAATCGGGTACCAATTTTTTTTTCAAAATTTGCATACGTTTTGATCTGTATCTTTTTATCAGTTGATATTTTGTTAAGACATATTTAACAAAAGTGGTAGGGAATAAAAAGTTCTGTCCACCAAATTCAAGAAAAAGGGGCTGGCCCCTTTAATTAGGGGCCAAGACACTCGTAAATTCTCTTACATAAAACTTAAAAACGATAAAGATTTTGTAATGCATAATAGAAGCAAAGTTGTTGATCGTAACAATATCTATCAGAAAAAAATATTGCCACGCCCAATTATTACGTAATTAGGGATTTTTAGGGGCCAAAGTACTTAAACTTTGATGCAATATATCTAGAGAAGGAGACATGTTTTGTTAGGCGTTGTAGAAGAGAAAATGTTTGCATTAACGATTCTAATCGGTTACACCAATCAAAACACCAATGTCTGTCCCCATTAAGGATCTAGAGGGCTGGCCCCTAAAATATTCAATCATTTGTATCTCAAAAAGTCTCTTACACATAATTTAAAAACGATAAAGATTTTGTAATGCATTATAGAAGCAAAGTTGTTGATCGTAACAATATCTATCAGAAAAAAAATTATTGCCACACCCAATTATTACGTAATTAGGAATTTTGAGGGGCCAAAGTACTTAAACTTTGACGCTATATGTCTAGAGAAGGAAACATATTTTGTAAAGCATTGTAGAAGAGAAAATGTTTGCATTGATGATTCAAATCGATTCCACTAATCAAAACACTAATATTTGTTCCCATGACGGATCTAGAGGGCTGGCCCCTAAAATATTCAATCATTTGTATCTCAAAAATGAAAAATAATTTTAGATAAGTGCAAGAACAAAATATGTTAGTATTCGTGAGACCTTTTGAATGAACCCAAGAAAAAGGGACTGGCCCCTTTAATTAGGGGCCAAGACACTCGTAAAATCTTTTACATATAACTTTAAAACAATCAAGATTTTGTAATGCATTATAGAAGCAAAGTTGTTGATCGAAACAATATCAGTTTGTGAAACTTATTACCACACGCATTGATGACGTAATTTGGGATTTTAGGGAACTAAAATCTTAAATCTTCAATGTGCTGTAGGTAAAAAAGCAAAACACTTCGTTAAGTATTGTAAATGATATTGACAATCATATACATTATCTGCAAGAGGGGGGGGGGGTGATTGAGAGGGAATTTTGAAATTTCATTAATATTCTAATCGTATCGCTTAAAAAATTGAACGGAAGACCTACTCGTTACTCGTAACGAGATCGTATCTAGTTATTTTTATTTTTTTTCCACAAATTTTATGCATGCGATTTCGCTAAAAATATTCGACCAATTTTCACCAAATTTTCACAGTTGATGGGACGTGATATAAACTTTATACATTTTTTAATTTTTTTTCTGTCGTCACTTCCGGTACCGATTTATTGGCCATTTTGTAATTTTTTTGACCTATTTTGTGCAGAGATGATCTCAGAAACTATCAGAGATATGACTATGAAATTTTCAGGATATGTTGAATATAGCTTGAAATTGAGCCCTGTTAAATTTTATGCCAGTGGCTCTATTTCTCGGAGCTAAACGAGGCTCGAAAATTGGGTACGAATTTTCATTTAAAAATTTTCATACGTTTTGATCTGTATCTTTTTATCAGTTGATATTTTGTTAAGACATATAGAAAAAAAGTAATAGAAAATCAAAAGTTCTTTCAAACTAAATCAAGAAATAAGGGCTGGCTCCTTTATTTAGGGGCCAGGACACTCGTATACTCTATTACAGATAACTTAAAAACGATAAAGATTTTATAATGCATTATAGAAGCAAAGTTGTTGATCGTAACAATCAGAAAAAATCAATGTCACACCTATTTATTACGTAGTTACGGGTTTTTAAGGATCTACAGTGCTGGCCCCTAAAATATTCAATCATTTGTTTCCAAGGTTTTATCGATAATTTATCGTATCGTTTCAAAACAATGTTTCAAAATCGAACGGAAGAACTACTCGCTACGAGTAACGAGATCGTATCTAGTATTGTGCTACTTATACTTCATGTATTATGCTTACCTTTATTGCTCACATCTATGGGGCGCCGTTTTAATATTTTTGAGGTATTTTTTGATATCAGAAAATGATTTTTTGAAACACAATTTCTTACAAATTACAAAAGTGGCATCATAGGGAGCAATCATTAAGTTGATAGTTATTTTATGTAGGTCTTATTTTCTGATATAAAAAAATCGATTTTTTGATATCAGATATACAAATGATTTTTTGATATCAAAAAATGATTTTGTGATATCAAGAATTCGACTTTTTTATTTCAAAAATTAATTTTTTGATATCAAGAATTCAATTTTTTGATATCGCAAAATCAACTTTAATTCTTGATATAAAAAAAATCTCTATTTTGTGATATCCGAAAATCATTTTTTGATATCAAGAATTCGAATTTGTGATATCAGAAAATGATTTTGTGATATCACAAAGTAAATTTTTTTTATATCAAGAATTATTTTTTGATATCAAGAATTATTTTTTGATATCAATAATTAAAATTATTGGTATCAATTATTTATTTTTTGATGTCAGAAAATACATCAAAAATAATAAAACGGCGCCCCATACACATCATTATGATATCCCAATTAGAGCACAATATGAATCCCTTTAGTTGATCATCACCAAAGAAACGTTAATGCATTCAATTAATTTTATTTTGCATATGGAAAACACATACCGGTATGTACACCACGTGAAACCCATCTAACCGAAGAGCTTGGTAAAACTAGTATCCGCGCGCTAAAGTGACCTGTAGACGTAACTTCAGATAAGGCCAGCATTTTTGAAATTTCGATTTACAAACCTATTTTTTTTTTAAAATTCAAATAAAAATATAAGGACCTGAACTAGCTATTAATTTCATTTTTTCCTCCGACCTGAAATTTTCTTTCTGGTAAAATTAAAAATAAATGTTGATGCATTCACGAATGTGTAGTCTGAATTATTGTTGTTCATGTATTGATTAAAATGACCAAATTATCCGATCGAGTCACGGGCACTAGAAGTTATAAAAAACACTATAGGGCCTACTCCTGTTTGCTTTCGTCCAACCCTACAGATTACGACCCTATTAAATTTTGTTATCGGCAACTTAGCCAGAATTTCCTCAAGAAAGAGAAGTTGAAGTCTTTTTCTAAGTTCACAATTCCGTAAATTTAACAAAAAAACCTCATTGGCAAGAAATGATAAGTTACTAATTTAAAAGACATTTTTGCAAAAAAAAATACTAAAATAATCATAATTTAACCGTCTGAAAATAGATCCTCTACATAATGGTTGTAATTGGGTCATAGGGTTGGACTAATAACCCTAAACACACTGAATCACAGGAGTCTTATGACTGAATAAAAGAGAATGATTTTATTTGTCACAAAATAACGAAACATTTCCTTCATTAAGGTCTTCTGTTTCCAACGGAAGACCTTATTGTTTTCGTACTTTTTCTTCTTCTTCTTCTTCTTCTTATAATTATTTTTCTTTTCCACAAATTTTGTGCACGCGATTTCTCGAAAACTATTCGACCGATTTTTTGAAAGATGATTGGACTTAAAATAAACTAAATACATTTTTGATAATTTGTCTGTCGTCACTTGCAGTACCGATATATCGGCCATTTTGTACATTTTTACGACCTTTTTTGTGCACACAAAAACTCAAAAGCTATCAGAGATAAGAAAATGAAATTTTCAGGATAGTTAGACCATAGTTTGAAGATGTTCTAACTGTTTTTGTTTTACGCCTTTGGCGCCATTTCTTGGAGCTCGCTATGGCTCGTAAATTGGGTACGAATTTTGAGTCAAAATTTTCACACGTTTTGATCTGTATCTTTTTATCAGTTAATATTTTGTTAAAACAAATATAACAAAAGTGGTAGAGTATTAAAAGTTCTTTTCACCGATATCAAGGAAAAGGGGCTGGCCCCTTAAATTAGGGGCCTAGAGACTCGTAAAGTATATTACAAATAACTTTAAAACGATAAAGATTTTGTAATGCATTATAGAAGCAAAGTTGTTGACTGTAACAAAATATATCGGGAAAAACCATTGCCACGCCCATTTGTTATGTAATTAGGGATTTTAAGGGGCCAAAGATCTCAAATTTTGATACAATACATCTAGAGAACGAGACATATTTTGTTAAGCATTGTAGAAGAGAACATTTTTGTATTGATGATTTAAATCGATTCCACTAATCAAAACACCAATGTCTGTCCCGAATAGGGATCTAGAGGGCTGGCCCCTAAAATATTCAATCATTTGTATCTCAAAACTGAACAACAATTTAAGATGGGTGTAAGAACAAAAAATGTTAGTATTCGTAAGACCTTTCGTATAAAATCAACAAAAAAGGGGCTGGCCCTTAAAATTAGAGGCCAAGAGACTAGTAAACTGTATAACAAATAACCTAAAAACGATAAAGATTTTGTAATGCATTATAGAAGCAAAGTTGTTGATCATAACAATATCAGTTTGTAAAACTCAATGATGACGTAATTATGGATTTTAGGGGACTAAAAGCTTAAATCTTTAATGTGCTGTATGTGATAAAGAAAAACACTTTGTTTAGCATTGCAAAGTATATTAACAATTGTATACATTATCTGAAAGAAAGGGGTTGGCGGGATTCTGAAATATCATTGATATTTTAAAGGTATCGTTTAAAAATTTGAACGGAAGACCTATTCGTTACTCGTAACGAGATCGTATCTAGTTAAAGTTATAATTACATAAATAAATAAATTTTAAAAATCATATCAGCTCTTTTGAATAAAAAACTTGTTTGATTTTTTACTGACATTTATGGACATGCTTCTAATCCAATTTATTTTCAGTAATAATATTTAAAATTTTTAATTTGTGAATAGCATTGTTAACTTAATCAAATAAATGATTTCTCAAACATTTTTATTTTTCTGCCAGGGAGAAGTGAAAACTCCCTTAATTTTTTTGTCTTAATGTATATAAGTATGTGTATATATGTATGTGCTTGTATGAAAAAAAGAAAACCCTTCTTTTTATACATGCATATATACACTATTTTAACACTAATTTTCAATGCCCATGTATAAAATATGTTACAGTGCCCATGTATCAAATATGTTATGATAAGAACATCAACAACAACCAAAAGTATTTATATATTTAAAAAATGGCATCTCCTGGACATCTGTTCTTATTTAAAAAAAAAAAATATTGTTGAAAAATTGTTTTATTTTTATTTTTTTCTCGATGGAGAAGTTTTCCAATTTTTTTTTAATATTTTTTTTCTCTCCTCCCCGAATTAAAAAATGCCGGCCTAAAAATCAGTTATTTGTAACATGCATGTATTTTCATCACTTTCCTCTTTAAAACCTCTTCCACTTTTTTAGTAGGTAAATAACTATATATGTAAAACACACATTTCAGTTGTAAGGTGGTACAGGGCACCTGTTTATCGTGATGTACTCCCTATTGAAAAAAAACAATAAAGTATACATATATATATAATATTTTCACTCAAAATAATGTTACTTAAAAGTCAAGCGCAATGGGTTAGAGCGTTAACTACGTGTCTGTAAGTAGAGAGTTCAAGTCATGCTGGGGCTTCTCTATTTTTTACTGAAGTTTTCAAAAATTTTAAAAACTGAAATTTTTTTTGGTATAATACATGTATTGTAGACTGTAAAAGAATTTGATTATAACACATGTACACTTGAATTCCACATATATATATCGACATGTGTCTTAATTATACCACCTTAAATCAGTAATTTATCATCTGTCCAGGCAGTTCTGCATTGAAAATCGTTGCGCAAAATAATAAGGTACTTTTTTGTACTGCATGTTTACAATCTTTGTTGCAACTACCGTTACATATACAGAGTTTCGTTGTTATCAAAATATTCTGTTTATTTATTCATGAGGAGTGTGTGCATGTGTGTGTGTGTGTGTGTGTGTGTGTGTGTGTGGATTTAAAAAAAAATTCAAGAGGGGAGGGGGTCTGGACCCCTCAGTCCCTCCCCTTCTCTAAATACGTGCACACGATGATGTTGGCACATAAAAGCTTATATAAAGCCGGCAACCGCTGAGGGGAGGCTCATAATTTCATTTTGTTAATTATAAAAATTATATAAACCATACAGTCTATGACATGAAATGTTAAGTAATGATTAACTTAAAATTCATGCAAACAGTGCAACTTCAAATTGACCACAAAGGGTCGCTCATGTGTATTATTGGATGGGATCTTATCTTTTATGAAAATTTTAATTTTTACAAATTACCGGACATTCCATTTGGCTTTCATTTTTACTAAAACTGGGACAAAACAGTATTTAGGGGCAAACAATCGGTGCGGGTATTACTATCTAATGACAACATATAGTTGTTCTTGAAATTTAAAGGTGGTGTAGGTCTCTGAAAAGGTTGCAGAGGGTTTCTTGTAAGGACGATAGCGCCTTATTTTAGTGCGCACAGTTTTCATCTTGGCGCATGTGCTTCTCGTCGTCAGAGTCAGAGGCGAGGTCGTCACTCTCATATTCCCGCACTGTTGTCCAACCGGCTGGAGACTTGTCCGCAATGCAAATGAGTTTGTTTCTCCTAACTTAGTTATGATAGAAGAAAAAATACTGGCAGATGATGAATCTTTAACAGACTAACGTTTCTGTAATTTCGTTAAGTCACTCAATATTTCTGAATTGAAATTGAACTGAAGTTTGTTGCCTTCGTGATTAAAATTAACGGGTACTTTTTTCTTTATTTGCTTACCTAAGAAGTCAAAGTCATTACCAGTTGAAAGTTGGTCCTTCAGGTTCTCAAGTTTTGAATCCAAATATGATTTGAACAGGTCAGCAATATCTGACGTAGCCTCTGGTCTACTGGGCGCTGTATTTGGATTTCGTGGTGCCGTACGAGTAGAGGACTCGTCAAGAATAGAGTCGTCCATAGGCTGGTCTCTAATTTCAGCCAGGAAATCTGTAGTGCCTCGACGACATAGAATTAGATACTCGTAGTCTGTTGTAAAGTGACATCGAACTTCGAATAATTAAAAAACACAACCCGAATTCTACTTTATACTAAGTCATGCGTAGCCCGGATTAAATCACTCTATTCACTCGTAAACATCCGTAAACAGCCAATCGATATGCAATATCGACACGCCCATCTACTTCATAACAAACACACGTGTTTTCTGTAACTTGTAACTTTTATAAATATATATCCTTCCCCTTTAAAGTTGGTGTGATTAAAATTGGATCTGTAATGAATAGAATATAAATTTTGACTTTATTGACTTTATTAAAGATAGCATGCTTTTTTACGTTAAGACATTATTCAGTTACTGATCACAATAAAGTGAGAAAAGAACAATTTACATTGTGCCGAGGTGGTATTTTCAATCGGTCTGTACACAGGGGCATCTTTTCCGCTCTGCTCTCTATGACATGTATATAAATAATACAGAATGTGTATTAATTTTTTATATACATGTCATAGAGAGCAGAGCGGATTAGATGCACCTCTGACCTGAAGTGTAATTTTCTTAGATTAATTAATTTGATTTATCAGTACCCAAAGAGTATACCAACATTTTTTATTTGCCTATATCACCTGACAGATAAGGTGGTAAACTTTAATGATAATTACAATGTACCATATGGAAAAATGATAATTCCCTAGGGTACAATTTCCCCAAAGGACAAGTAGAGTTCCTCCAGGAATCATCTGGGTTTTATTTCCGATTAAAATAATAGTCTCCGTATAAATTTGATTAAGAAACGTAATTAAAAAACTAGAGCAAAGCTCGTTGCAAAGCAACGAGTGGGTCCTCCGTTAATGTCGAGAGTAAAGCCAGATATTCCTGTAAGGAGCAAAGTTCTTAAACCAATAACAAAGGTAACTAAAACAAAAAGATAAAAAATCGAATAATTTTTGGTACGACTTAACAAAATCGGAATGGTTTAAAGTACTAATTAACAAAATTTTTTACGATTTCAAAAACGACGTAACAAAAAAAAATTCCGAATGTGTCAAAGTACGACTTTACAAAAATCGAATTATTTCTGGTACGAGTTAATCTCACTTTGAACTTTTCGCTATTTTTTAAACCAAGGACGCGAAATTAAAATTTCCGCAAAAATCAAATTTTGAACTCAAATATCTCTGCAATGCCGATTCATTCAACTGTTCAACGCGCTAATAGCTGTTATGTCACAGATCTTTTCTGAAGTTCATAATTATAGAAACTCGTACGTTTAATATAACAAATTAAAAATGATAGAATTGTTCGAAGACATTGTTTTATTCAGGGTAAAATCAATATACCCATTTAAATCTATATTTAAACGGGCAAAACTTTAAATGTTGATGACATTGACAATAAAGGAAATAAAAGTGTGAGAATGGAACGATCCGAAAAGAAAAACCAAGAAAGACAGGTGCGCTTCTATTATATAATGAAGCTGGAGGAAAATAGGGATGATAAGGAAGAGAAGAAAAAGAAAATTAAAAACACTTAAAGAAAATTAAAGAAATCTAGCAAAACTAATCCTGAGAAAGATAAAATATTCGTTAATATCCAAAAATGTAACAAATCATCTCAATATCCAGAAGGCACTGCACTTTCTAATTGGTAAATCCAATGCTGTAAAAATTAAACGGTCATGATTTTTAAAAATTTACATTTTATTCTTATCATGTTTTATTTATCATTTAAAAATACAACACTAATGTATATCTTAAATGGTCAGCCAGAATTTTAACGTCAGTTGTCAAGGTTTAAACAAAATACATAGCTCACATTTTTTTGCTGTGTAAACAAAGCTCGTAATTTTGGTCGGGGCGTGATCAAATTCAATAAAGCCCGAAGGGCTTTATGATCGATTTCATCACGCCCCGACTAAAATTATCACCTCATGATATTCAAAGAATGATTCCTTATTACTTATATTTATATAATTTTAAGCCATCGTACGATTAAATATTCAATTTGGCGACATTTGAAGTTATGGGGTATATTGTACAAAATCGATACGTAGTGTTATCACAGGCAATTACACTGGAAAATGTAAATATATACCGGTAAAAGCATTTTTGTTGTAATAATTTTCTATCTGCATTATTATTGTTCACATGATAACACAATTTTTAGTGCTGTCACTTCCTATTTTTATATTAAAAAAATGCATTTTTACTTAGCAACCTACATGTAAACAAACATATGACACCATCCATAACTTGACAACTGACGTTAAAATTTTGGATGACATTCGAAAATTTCTAAACATAAAAATTGGAAAAGCAAATTCAATTTTGACCATCCATTTAAAGGTATATATGCCGTTTAAATGGCATTTTTGCGATGTTGAAAACCAGACTCAAATTTTGTCAGCATGACTAGATATATGAAAAAAAAGTTAATAGAAAATTTCGCAATTTTCTGATAAATATTAACGAGATACTAGCCATAATTTGAAAATGAAAAACAGTTATTTACCTATGCATATTCATACACGATTAACAGTTGAGGTTGATTTGCGCATGTGCACGGGAATAGTTATTCAGAAAAGAAGCTTACAGAACGAGGTAATACGAGTTAATACGTCAGGTTTGTTTACAGTTGCTTAAATTCATATGAACAGGACTGTGCTTTTAACACAAAAAAATATCAAATACTGTCATCTGCATTTTATGAGGAAAATTGCGTCTCGATGTCGATGACAATCGATAAAAGCTCTTTTGCACTTGACTATTTGTTTTTTACATTTGACAACATATATAATTATAAAATAGAATGTAAAAATTATCCCTTCTGAGGCCCCTCGACTCAAAACATACAATTTATAGTTTAAAGGATTCGAGTGATAGCTTTACAAGTTTTATCATAGTCAGACAATGAATAGCGTACCATAGACGTGAGCTTCTTTTCCTTTATGAGTAAATATCTTATTAAACAAAGAAAACACAATGCTGTGTGATCCACCTGTCTATAGCAAGAATCCGGCAAGGTCATTGTTAAATATTAAGTTTCTAACACGTATCCACCGCTCAAAGTAGTCTCCAATTGAGAATATCATTTTACAAGGTTCTCTGTCAAACCTTTTTTCCTTTCTCTTCTCTCCAAACACGTCTCACATCACGTGGTTATGATTATTTCAAAGTTGGGCGTTTATTAACGGCCCGGTAAAAAATAAATAAATTTGAATTTATATTAAATACTTTTAAATGCGTTTGATTTAAACTGTATAATTTGCAGAAAGTTAATAACTTTCGTAGCTTAATGGAAAAATGAAAACATTTCTTTCTTTTAAAATTTTCATTTTAAACGGCATATATACCTTTCACTTCTGTGAATGTGCAAAAATGTCTTTATGTAAATATTTTATTTACCGAAAAAAAGGTTTATCAATTCCCACAATCGTTAAGAAGATTAACAATATATAATAACCTAAAAATCTTTTCTTTTTAATTATTTGCTTTGTTTGTGTTATGTGTGTCTTTTTGCTATTTATTTAAAAATGTCACTGTGCTACATGTATACGTTTGTCTGTTTGATAACTTAAGTGTCATTGTGTAACATTTGTACATATGTGTCTGATCAATAAAGTAAATGTTAGTGAACTGTAAAAAATATATTAATAATAGCATAATCAGAAATATATGTAAGCTTGCATTTATAAAGTCTTCTTGTTTTAAACGATATTGTGATATGGCGTAATTACGAGATTCCCGGAAAGATTAACAATTAAAACCAGAGTATTCTTGATTTATCTAAAGTATTTGTATACAAGAGGCCAATAGGCATTAACGGTCACCTGAGTAGCATATAACCCATACATACACTTGCCGAGGAGTCTCATATATTCACTTAAAAAAGTTTCATTCTGGAGTATAAAAATTATAAATTAGTATACATGCTTTATCTAAAACAACCTCCCATCCCCCATCCCAAGTGGCAAACAGAAACAAACAAACAAAAAGAGCTTTAAGGTATCTCGCTCCTCACGTTTTGATTTCATTGCGCACATGATCATTATCTTTAAAATGAGTATGATTATATTTATATAATCAGCACAGGAAAATTATTATTACATAATTATACAACATTCATAAAGAAAACCCAATCAAATTCAATAAACAAACAAGTTTTTAGAGGAACTATTTTTTCGTGCGGATGGATTTTCAGACAAAAATGACAGAAATCAAGAAATTTCATGAAATTTCAATATACTTTTATTTTTATAATACTTTATTTATAACGCAAATTTTAAACATTTGATGGGTTTGAAACATACTCTATAGGTTCTGTGTAACATGTACAAAATTTAATCCTGTGAGTGTGATACACTTTTAGCATAAAATTATGCAAATATATAGAAAAAGTCTGAAAATTTTGAAGTCAAATTTTGCAAGAATTTTACCTTTGAAGTTCTTGATCAAAAAATTTAACATCACTGACCCCCATAGTTTATTATGTCAAAATAATACTGAATACATATGTAGGCAAACTGAATTAATTTTATAAAATTCTTAATATTTGAGAAGCTTTTATTTCAAATCAAATTGCAACTATTAAAGAAATTGTCCATCTTAAGTGCAAAAAGGTCACACAAAAATGTATGCAGCTTCGTACAAAATGTTTTAGTAATTCCTCTATTCAGTGTGACCATTGTGCATAATTGAAATCAATATTTGAAGAAATAAGTTTGCTTAATCAAAAATACTGACAACAAATCCGAATCAGGCGGAAATTGCATTTTAGGTGCAAAAAGGTCAAATTAAATCGGCTATAATTCAGAGGGATGAACACTGACCTCCCATTATCTTTGTATTTATACCCCCCGCAAACAAAGTTTGGGGGGGGGGGTATATAGGAATCACCTTGTCCGTCCGTTCGTCTGTCTGTCTGATTGTCCGTCTGTGCAAAATTCGTGTCCGGTCCATATCTTTCTTATGGAGAGACATTGGAAGTTCTTACTTCATACAACGATTGCTTATGACCTGAGGGTGTGTGATGACTTTGACCCAAGGTCATTCGGGCAAGGTCAAGGTCACTAGCGGAAAAAGTGCAAAATTCGTGTCCGGTCCATATCTTTCTTATGGAGAGACATTGGAAGTTCTTTCTTCACACAACGATTGCCTATGACCTGGGGGTGTGTCATGACCTTGACTCAAGGTCATTCGAGCAAGGTCAAGGTCACTTGCAGGAAAGGTGCAAAATTCGTGTACAGTCCATTTCTTCCTTTTGGAGAAACAATGGAAGTTCTTACTTCACACAAAGATTGCCTATGACCTGAAGGTATGTCATGAACTTGACCCAATGTCATTTGGGCAAGTTCAAAGTCATAGTTAAAAAATGCCTAATCCTTATAAGTGTCATGCCTTGTATGAATGGAAATGATTAGAAGGTAAAATTTTTAAGGCGAAATTAAATTAATTGTAAGATTCTCATCGCTGCCCGCAACTCTGAAAATGGCCCGCCGATATATATTTTATATTTTTTCTAAAAAAAATGTGTGGAAAATTTTTTTCCTGTAAAAACATCTGGCTCGTTATACCAAAAATTATAAACTTTAATGGCTGCTTGACATGATTCCAGTCATGTTATCATAAGGTTACAAATGTCTTCATGCATTTACAGTTAAGTTGAAATAAAATATAGAATTTAAAGAATAGAAATTGGTTTGTGTACTCGTATTGGCATACATGTAAGCAATTTCAAAAAAATAGAGCAGTTGTTATATAATAGAAAATGGATTGTTAAATAGATAGCATCCATCATTTTCTATAATAGCAAACTACTTGAGGTTTTTTTTAGCGGGGGTATCAATTGTGAGCTAGCTCACAGTACCTCTAGTTTTTAAGTATGTTTTGTCTACAGATTTCAATGATATACTTCTCAAAATATTCTTGATACAAGAACATTGAGGAGTGGGATACCTTAAAAGCCATCATGATTTACTCACTTCTCCTGTTCCAGCTTTTGAATAAACAATTAACCACCATCTGGCATTAATACCAAAATCATTTTACATGTATCAATGATTTTAGTTAGCCAATTATTACTTTAATAATAACAAGTCTATTTGTTTATTTAGAAAGTTCAAAAACTGTTGTTTCAAATGATAAAAATACTTGCATAACTCTTTTGATCATACAACTTCCTTATAATTACATTAAATTCAATGATTAATATGAACAAGCATAGGAAGATAAATCCATTATGAAGAAGCAAGGGAAGATAACGACATTACCTGTTACCCCCTTCCCTTAAACTCAAATGCTTTCACAATATTAATCTCTTAACTTTGATAGACAGCTTCATTCTTACGCTTTTCTATATTTGTGAATTTTTGGGAATTTACTCATTTCTTTCATTGAAATTTCTGGGCAGAATAAAAAAATAATAAGATAGATATATACCCTAATCCCAGCTATAACTCATGCCTTACATGAATGTGACATGAAATATTACTAAAGATGACAGCTCAATGTTTTTTTTCAAAATATGCAGTCAGTTTTTATTCTGTGTCAGTAGACGTTTTTCAAACATTATGAATAATATTAACACAAAATTATCATTTTGGCCACACCCTGCATTAAGAACCGCTACCCTATACACTCATGCGCGAATCTAGAGGGGGGGTCGGGGGGGGGGGGTCCCGACCACCCCTGGAAAATGAAAATTTATTAAATTTACGTAGTAAAATTATCGCAAATATGCCTCGGAACCCCCCCCCCCCCTGGAAAACACAATTACCCTTTGGACCCCCCCCCCCTGAAATTTTTTCTGGATCCGCGCATGACACTCTATGAGTGTTTTGGCCCCGCCCTAGAGTCAGAACCCGTACCGCATAAAATTTTGGTAGAGGGCTTCATGGTCTACAAAATCATGAATTCAGTTTTCCTTACAGGTGTGTGGGAGTTGAGAAAATTTTTTTAAACATTATATGCATTTAACTCTATACATCCATTTTGGCCCTGTCCTAGAGTCAAAACCCATAATCAAGGGGACATGAAATTGGTATATATAATAATGAAATCAGGTTTTCTTCCATATGTGTGATAGTAGAGAAGACATTTTTAAACATCATATGCATTAACACTATATGGTCATAGTGTGCCCCCCCCCCGGTCCTGAACCTCTGACCCAGGGGCCATGAATTTTACAATTAAGGTAGAGGAGTTAGCGGGCATCATAACCATGCATTCAATTTTTTGCCCAGATGTGTGGGCGTAAAGAAGAAGATTTTCTAAGATTTAATACATTTTCACTATATGGCTATATAGGCCTCGTCCTAGGGCATAAACCCATGTCCCAGGCGTCATGAATTTCACAATTTATTTAGAAGACTTCATGGACATCATATCCATGCATTTAGTTTATATATATATATATATATATATATATATATATATATATATATATATATATATATATATATATATATAATATCACCCCAACCCCACACACGCTCATGTTTAATAAATGTTTAAACGTTTCCAAATAAAATCTCCAGACATCTGTCGATA
This sequence comes from Magallana ariakensis, assembly GCA_020458035.1. Taxonomy (NCBI): domain Eukaryota; kingdom Metazoa; phylum Mollusca; class Bivalvia; order Ostreida; family Ostreidae; genus Magallana; species Magallana ariakensis. The sequence continues at coordinate 40,763,763 of CM035814.1, read as the reverse complement.
ATAATGTTGATTAAAGTAATTATTTTTGAAATACTTTCACCGGGTAGGAATTTTCAGATTTTACAATATTTAACCAAATAATAGGTTTTCCAACTCATGACTTACAGATTTGTAGTAAACCATCTAACCCACTGCGCTACGCTGTTAGGTAACAATATTGCGGGAAAAACTACTTGTACACTTAGTTTTGTTGTTTATTTCGATAAACAAAACTACACAACATGGAAATGCCCCATACCACCTTAAAAAGCTTTAAAAAATGTTATCAGATACTCAGATATTGATGTTTATGTTTGATGGAATATTGTTTCCAATCACATATATCTGTTCCTTTTTCATCTTTTATCTGTTACTCTTGCAACGGAAAACCCTTGTAACTTATTCGTGGTGCATTAATATTGCTTCTTTTTTCTACCATGTGTGCACATTTATGTAATGTATAGAATATCGATGACTTTGCTTGTCGGGATACCTATATAATTTTTTTTAAAAAATAGACTACCTTACATATTCAGATAATTGTGTGTTACTACTGACTAGATTATTTTATGACACAATCAAAACTAGCTTTTCTTTTTGTAGATTTTAAAAAGAAATGGAGTGTTCCGAAGATGTTATCAGAGCTTTGTGTTCAAATGACAAGGCTACGTTTCTTAAGTCCATGAAGAAAATAAATGTTGAAAAATATTCTAAAAGCGACCTTACGAAAATTAACGATAAAGTAAAACAACAATGCAGTGGAGAATCAATTTTACACAGAGCTTTAAAATATAATACTCCTGCAACATTTGCATTTTTTAAAAGTATTGCAGAAAAACATCCTGAACTTTTGAAAGAACAGAGAATTTCAAATGATGGCGAATTGAAGGGATTTGAAGGTCAATCACCCTTGCATGTTGCCATTGTGAAAGAACATCCAAAACGTGTCGCAGAAATTCTGAAAATTGCAAAAGTCAATAAAATAACTCAAGCATTGCTTTGCATACCTGCAACAGGTGATAAATTTAAAAACACCGTTTTAATAGGACAGCTACCATTAAGCGTTGCGGCCCTTTCTTGCAAGAACGAAGATTTTAAAATAATTAGAATTCTTTTAGACAATCATGCTAGAATTTGGCTAAAAAATGAACATGGTGACACTGTATTTCATTCTCTAATCAGATATGCCGATGATTATCCTGAAAAAATGGAACATATTAAGCCAACATTCAAATTCTTATGGAATCATTTTTCAGAAATTTGCGAATCACGCAAGAAAAGAAAAAGATATATGAAAATAACCGATATTCTTTTCTGGGAAAACAACTCCGGCTTAACACCACTTGAATTGTCTGCAAAACTTGGCGTTAGTGAGCTTTTTCAAATCCTAATCGATATTAAAGAAGTATATTACTTTACAGATACAAAGGACGGTCTGTTTGACATACGAGAGTACGACGTGACTGAATTCGATCGATTAATAGGCTATTTAGAAAACTTAGAAAATGAAGACAAACTTCCAATATTAGAAAGTCTTTTTGATCCCAGATGCTCACAACATGAATTATTTCAAATCCTTAATATATGGTTGGTGGAGTACGTTTTAGAAAAGAAATGGATGGCCTACAAATGGACCCTAGTTATGTGGATGATTGTACATGTGTTTTTTATGTCTGTGTTTACAGCATCATCGATAACAAAATCACAGATTTTTTTCTGTTCTGCAAACAACGAGACATCGTGTGACATGAGTGTAATATTGTATATGGTACCATTGATAGATTTTGCGGCTGGAGTAATCTACCTTTTTCTGGCTTGTTTGTGTATAACACGTTTGAAAGAACGTTGCTCGAGTAAATTTGGAAACCCTCGCAAATTTAGATCAATGCGACATAATTTGGACTACATCGCATGTTTGCTGCTCATTGCAATCGGAGCATTAATGGAATGCGTTCTCCTCCCTCTAAAAATACATTGGGACTATCATTTAGTAATTGCATTGATATCTGGGTGGTATTTCGTGCTTTATTTTTCTCCCTTCTTCAAAGGTTTTGTTTCTTTCACATTCATGATAAGATCGGGTTTTTTAAAAGATTTTGTTCCCTTTTCAGCGATTTCTATGTGTTTTATGTCTTCCTTTACATCAATTATGTATATGCTTTTCCATGGAACGGATAATGTGGAAGAGTTTGATAATTTTTTCAGTTCTCTGTTCACAATGTTTAACTTAGGAGTAGGTCTAGATAACATAGACGTGTTGAATAAGTCAAGGATCCCAGTGCTTGCATACTCAATATTTGTTGCGTTTACAATACTTTCTTTTATTATCCTTTTCAATGCATTGATTGCTGTTATGACCAATACATTTTCTGATGTTCACAAAAATAGAAATGTATATCTCACATATAGCAGGTTAGAAATGATAGAGCTATTTGAGGACATTGTTTTAGCCAGACAACCACGATGCATCTTTGAGTATTTAGTGAAGAAGGCAAAATATTGGACTCGAAGTGATGATATTGAACCATCACCTATCTATAAAAGATATATTAAAAAATGGAGACGACAAAAAGCACCTCATCTGCTCCAAAATGATATAACACAGATTGAAAGAGAAAGTGGCATGATACTAAAAAGCAAAAAGCGATATTATTCGTTAACTCAATTGTTGGAAGATTTTGATGACTTTAGTGACGACAAGAATGAGAAAAAAATAAACGCTAAGATGAATTTTAAGAATCTACCCCAGTTCTTACATAATCACCTACAAAAGTCAAAAGGATTGAAAAAAGTTTATCCTGATAAAGAGGTTACGTTGCATGTATATCAGGTACATAAATCATCCCAAATTCCGGATACTAAAACAACTTCGAAGTGACAAAATGTGATACATCGTTTGATATTCCGATCATTCATTTTTTCCAAAATACTATGATCTATTTCTCTGATGATGGAATTTGTAAAATTAAAATAAACATTACTATACTTCATTTATTGTTGTTATCTTTTAATAAAAATATCGCTTAATTTCAATCCGAGAATTCTTCAATGAGTGCATCATCAGTCATTGAAAGAAAGATTGTTTATTGATGAACAATTGGTTTTTTTATTAATACGAATTATACAAGTATACCTAATCGTCAAAAAACTTATTCAATATTCCGCTAAATCGGGTCAAGGATTTTACTGATATGACTTTTATTTAGCTTCTGAATTTGACCATATTTTCAATAAATATTTCCCTTGGAATATTATTATTGTTCAGGAACACTTTTGTCATGTTCACCTGTTGATTAATCTCATTAACTGTTTTTTTTTAATTCATAAAAGTACAAACAGCAAATGTCGTAGGGTTTGAGATAAATAAAATGTCCTTACCTGTCATCTTTAAATTGTTAAAATCACTTACATGCATAACATAGTTCAAAGGAAATTATTGTTGGGTATTAACTCAGGTGTCATTGTCTGAGCTATTAATCAGTTTACACGCGAACTATATATTTTGTAAGAGATAAAAATATTAAATCTACTTTTGTCATCTATACATCATTGTATTATTAGAATATTTTAACATCTAAATCAGCCAACAATTTTCATTTCCTTTCTTCGTAAGGTCCCTCATTTAAAAGAACGTTTTGAGGTCTTACCAAGTGTAGAAATTTCCTTACATTAATAGTAACAAGGTTAGTTTTTTAAAAAGCTAAGAAAGTCAGTCAGCGAATTTTCAATTTTAGATCAAAAGTGAATACACAATCTATTAAAATACAAGATAAATAGTTTCAAGAACAATAATAATATGCGGGTGCACATATATGTTTGCACCCTTATTTTTTATGGCTGCACACCTACTTAATACTTAAAGTTGTAACTTTGCAAAGATAGCTCTCTGAATTTTATGGTCTCGTCGCTAACCACTGCCAATATATTTCCTCTCCAATCTCACTTAGAGAGTCGGGAATATATACGCGGACTCCGGACCGTGGCTGCAGACGATACCCATTGACAGTCTTCCAATACATCGATGAGCAGTTTGATCTAGAAACTGACAAGTTTCATAATTCTTCGATTTTCTCTTACATGGACTGTCTAATTCCTTCCCAGAACTCCCATTTCAAAAACGCAATTGAACTTTCATCCCAACTTAATTAGTCAGCACCTTTATTATCTATAAAGACGCTTTATTTGTCATGTGCATGCCCCTGTGGATGAATTGTTCTCACTACCTGTTTATTCCAATAAAATTATTACCAATTCCATCAATTGCCAACTGCTATAATTCAAAATAACTTGATGTAAATTAAATTTTAAAGTTCGAGTCCATGTGATATAAATTCTGAATTCCGGAACATCTTTGCCATGCAATCACAAGCTTATTATTGCAATAAAAAGATTCAAACGTACATGCACAACTTCTATTTATTTATTTATTGGTGTAGACATCCCCCTTAACAGTGTAGATGTATAGTACTCAAAATATTAAAAAATAATATCCCGAATTCTAGGTATAACATTAAAAGTTATTATATAAACAGAATAAACATAATAAAACAAAGTTATAACCCAGCAATATGATGGCCGAGTGGTTTGCGCGCTGGCCACCCACTGCTACGAGAGTGGGTTCCGCAGCTCTTGAGTTCAAAACATCAAGCGTGACGAAGTTAAAGCTCCAATAAATTATATATATACTTTCGAGGTCAATCTTCCCTGCACGTTGCAATAACCAACGGATATAACGCCGTTAAAGAAATTTTGAATATTGCTACTGAAAATGACATGACACAAGAGTTGCTTTTCAAGCATACAAGCAACAGGTATAAAATTCAAAAATAAGAATTTTTAAAATGAGACAGCTATCATTCAGCGCTGCTGCTCCTGCTTGTAGGAACAAAACATTTAAAGTATTAGATATACTATTTAAGCATGATGCTACACATACCGTACTACGAAAGCCCATTGGTGTCAGGTGAAAAAAATATTTTATCTGACGGCCGCCAGATAGTTTTCAGGCGGCCGCCATAAAATATCTGGCGGCCGCTACATAATTTATCTGGCGGCCGCCATATAATTTTTCTGGCGGCCCCAACATAATTTATTTGGCGGCCGCCATAAAATTTATTTTGTAGAAATGTGTGTGTTGTTGTATTTATATTTAATTGAGAAGATGGATGTCGACAGAGTAGCTGTTTAACAGTTTAACAACACAGATTTAATACAGTCAGTTAAATAGTTTCATTTATATGCCACAAAAGCTAGTACACATTTACTAGTATCTTAGTTTATCTTTATGAAGTCATAGCTGGATCCGCACTCGTGAAATTGTCTGTGCAGGCTGTCGTGGTAAAAAAAAACCGTGACTGTAATCTGTGTTTTTTGAATTCTTATACCAAAATTAAAACATATAGAAGGCAGTGCGTTCCTTTTACTTATACATCTTTACATAACAGTCCTCTAGCTAAAGTTAAGGTTTTTTATTATTAAGGAGTTTAATGGTCAATAAATTAACCATGAGATTTACCTAAAATTTTAAGATATGATTTGTTTTGCTATTAACTATTATTAAGTAAAGATAAATCTATATATTTTACTTTTTAAATTTCATATGAATTTCCAGTTTTTTTATTTGGAGCTCATTTTCTAAAGGAGATCAATACAGTCTCTTGAAATGGCCACGACCACCGAGCCCTCCTAAGACTTCCTGAACGGGCGTTTAGTTAAGTATTAAAAGTTTATAATTAACTCTGAAATACAGTGTTTTACAACAAATAATACAAGGCACAAAGTAACATATAAATCATTCTAGATTTGAATTAAAGTCTAATGTACATTCCACTCCACCAGTGTTTCAAAACTTAAGCTTTGCATTGTTAATATAACTAATAGATTAGAGTGTATCCACTACTCCCTAAAAGCTCCCATTAAAACATGCGCGCGCATCAGGAAGCCAGGTTTTATCTGGCGGTCACCAGATAATTATGTGGCAGCCGCTAGAAAATTATGTGGCGGCCGCCAGAAAATTATGTGGCGGTCGCCAGATAATTATCTGGCAGCCGCCAAATAATTATGTGGCGGCCGCCAAATAATTATCTGGCGGCCATCAGATAAAATATTTTTCTTAGTGGCACCAACGGGCTTCCGTACTATTCCGAACCAAAACCAGGAAGGTGCTACTGTATTTCAAATATAGATATACTCATTCTGATCTAATGCAGCATATTAAGCCCACATTCACATTCATCTGGAATAAATTTGCCGAACATTAGAAAAATTCAAAGTTTACGAAAGTAACAGATATTCTTATCTAGGAAAACAAATCTGGCATGACACCAATCCAGTTATCTGCAAAACGTTAGGTCAGTGAGCTTCTTAATTATTTGATTAGTATTAAAGGTGTCTACTGCTCTTCAAACGTTAAAGATGGTCTCTTTGACATCAAGAGGTACGATGTTACTGAATATGATCGATTGATTAGCCATACAGATAATTTGGGGGGAAAATGTCAAAAATCTCAATTTTAGAGAGTACTAGTAATTTTTATTCAAAATGGACTCATTAAGAAGCATTTCAAATCCTTAATCAAGAATTGGTAAAATTAAATTGGATAAAAAATAACGTGCCTACCAGAAAGTCCTTAGTTTGTGAATGTTTCTACATATAATTTTTATGTGTTTTTTAACAGCAAGGACAATTGAAAAATGAGGCATTATTTTCTTTCCCAGAAGAATGAGACATCAATTTTGTTTGATTTTGGAGAATTTATTACAGAAATAGTTATTATAAAATTGTTGATATTTTTGGTGGGCGGAATAATGTACTTTTTTTCTTTTGTTTGTGTTTAAAAGGATTAGTCAGATGTTGTAGAGCAGAACATGGAAATCATTTTGCATAATTCAGACTACATTGTGTGTTTACTGTTCATTTCACTTGGTGCATTAGTAGAATCCGTCCTCTTTCCTCTTAAAATTCATTGGACTAACAGTTAGTATTTTCATTCATATCTGGCTGGTTTTTTATGCTCTATTTCTCCCCTTTTCGAAAAGAAATCGTTTCTTTTACATACATGATAAAGTCGGGGTTTTTAGAAGATTTTGTTCCCTTTGCATCTGTTTATTGTTGTCTGTTTATTTCGTTCACAACAATTATGTTTATGCTTTTCATGGCACGAATGATGTATAAGAGTTTGATACCTTTGAAAGTTCCCTACCAGCGATGTTCAAATTAGGAGTAGGTCTGAATGACATAGGCATGCTGAAGTCAAGGATACCATGGCTAGCAAACATAATATTCGTAGTGTTTGTAGTTCTTTCATTCATTCATTTGTTCAACGCTTTAATTGCTGTTATGTCAGCAACCTTCTCTGGGGTTCATGATTATAAAAACTCGTACGCTCTATATAACAAATTAAGAATGATAGAATTGTTTGAAGACAGTGTTTTATTAAGGGTCAAATCAAAATACCCATTTAAACCTATCTTTAACCGGGCAAAACATTGAAAATTAAAAATGATTATGACAATGATGATGAAATACCACTCGTACAGAGAAGTGTGAGAACTAAAGGATTCAAAAAAGGAAAACAAGCAAGGCATGTGCGCTTCTATTCTACTATGGAACTGTATGACTAAGTGGACAATAGCTACGTTTCGAGTTCGTCCGGAACACCGTTTTTATTCTGCGTTTAGACACGCCATGAAAAAAATGTTCCACAGCGTTACTTCCGGTTTATACGTTTACATTAGAAACGAGTGACACCTCTGTTAATTTCCCTCAATATAAGCATAGAACTACGTCGAAAATGGTAGATACAGTTGATTACTTTTGCTGGCAAATTCCAGATTTAAAGAAATATCTCCAAGCGAGAGGTATTCAGTGCAGTTTGGGGAGAAAAATAGAGCTTGTTCGTCTATGTGAATTAGCAGACGAACTAAAATTGGAGGTTTGTTCTTTTACTTTTTAATTTAAACTAAATGAAATCACTTTTAAATGAATTAAATAACGATAATTTATTTGATTTTTAAATAACACAATTACGTACACTTTATGTTTTCCGTAATAATTGTAGATAGTAAAATTACCGGACGAAGAAAATGAAAAGGAGTATGCAGATTTTGACCAATTTCGTAGATCAGTCACCATTGGTTCAGAAAGAGTGATTTTAAAACCGATGAACAAAATTAATGACTGGTGAGTTTATACCTGATTAATATATTGTTGAATATACATGGCTATAATTGTCATGATAATTTTTAAAAATTATTTTCTTAATTAACTTAAAGGAACAGAGATTTATCAAAGATTCCTGATGTTGCATCTTTTGATGTATTGATCTACCTCATGAATAAGTGTGGGTGGAGCTCAAGTCGTCTCTCCAACTACAAGATGGACAACGGGTACAGACTTCACATGGCAAACCATATCGATAATGTCCAGGCATCATACGGATTACATCCAGAATTTATGTATGCAAAGTGCACATGTGTACCAGAAACCAGACAATCCGCCCAGCCGTATACTCCATGGATTATACTACGATCCTCATCAGGAGAAATTATTTCTGGTGGCTGCACCTGTGTTGCGTATGTATTTTTTTTCTTGTGACATTAATTTACATGTTAATTAATATCCATGTATTTATATATAATATTGAAGTATGATTGTAATAAAGTGTCAACACAGTAAAATGATGATTAATTCAGAAAACGTTCTTGATTGCTTTTTAAAATTTGTTTAAAACAAACATAACTTCATGGATAGTAATGCCACATGGGAATCTATAAGTCACCATTATGGTCTTTATTACAGGGATAATGGAGCTTGTAAGCACTGTGTTGCCTTCATATTTTCCTTGTCCAGTTTTTGTGAAAGACATCAAGACAGAAGTGCAGAAGTTTGTACTGATGTGCCGTGCACTTGGGACAAACCCAGAAAGATAACATTACCTAGTGAAATCACTTGTATTGACACAAGAATAGACCAGTCTTGTCCACCCCCTCTGGTCCCTACACTGGAAAATTATGACCCCAGAGTTTCATCTCGTGGACAAGTAGCAACTATTCAAAAGGACTTTTACAACCTTTGCAAAGGTACAAATGCTTTAGTTCTTCAAACATTGTATAGTGAAGATTTTGATAGTGATGACAGTGAAGGAGGACAGACTGTAACTATGGAAGATGTGTTTAAGGCATATGAGTTTATAGGTGACTTGAATTCCATAAATGAAAATTTAAAAGATATTTTTAACCCTGAACAGATTTGTCAAATAGAGGAGGCGACAAGGGGTCAAAGTGAAAATCCAGAATGGTTCATTCACAGAAAGGGTAGAATCACAGCTTCTTTATTTTCATCCGTCAAACACTTCAGATTTACTCCATGTCCAGACAATTATATTTCAAAACAAATTATGGGAAGAACAATACAAAGAACCACCCAATCTATGTCTTTTGGTACTCTAAATGAACCTATTGCTAGACACCAATATGTTGAAAAGTATAAGCATGCTCATAAACAATCTGTAATAAAGTTGTGTGGTTTGTTCATTGACCCTGATTTCCCATATTTAGGGGCTTCTCCAGATGCACTTGTTCAATGTAAATGCTGTGGTGAGGGTCTCTTAGAGATAAAATGTTCATTTGTACATCAAAACAAAGACCCTAAAGAAGCATGCATGGATGATCATTATCATGTAACTTTAGATGAGAATGAAAATGTTCGGTTAAAGATTGATTCTCCTTGGTATATTCAAATACAAGGTCAGTTAGGAGTGTGTCACAAGAATTGGTGTGACTTTGTATTTTTTACAAAGAAAGGTTTTATTGTTGACCGCATATATTTTGATGAAGAAATGTACAAAAAAATTGTAAACAAAGCTGGTAAATTTTTTGAAACATACATTATTCCTTTACTGCAGGCTAGCTAATGGGAGAAATTGCTTCATGAGTTATTGTGTGAATCTTATTAAAGTACATGTACTTTTATGAGAAGTGGTAAATGTTTAAATTATGTGTTTGTTTTGACAATGTCTTGTATTTTCTCAAGTGAAATTGCTGAATTTTAAATAAATCAGTAGGTTTATGTGATTTTTACAATTCAAAGAACAATCAAAATTTTAAGAATAAAAAAGATATAAAATTATATATATGTTTTATTTTTTGACTAAAGGTTTTTGCAGATTGCATAGAAAAGCACAAACAGTAATCATTTGGTTGGCCAATGGTTTTACATTCAGTGATATTGTGTTTGATAACATCCGAAAAGTTTTCAGTCTTCCAATTGCTCTCTCTACATGAATACGGAAACGAGCAATATTCCTTGTCTTAAGGATGTCAGATGCTGACAGGTGTTTTCCCTTCCCTCAAGCACATCGCTTTGTAAATGGCGGTATTATTATTTTGGCTCTCTTTTTAAGAAGAAGGTCTCTAATGAGAAATCCCCTGTCAGCCATAATTTCATCCCCTGGCCGGATCAGATCCAAGAATCCACAATCCTTGGTAATGTATCTATCAGATACATTTCCACCCCACAGTTTTGAAACATATGTAATGGAACCAGATGGAGAAATACATACAAGGGCTTTGAAAGTATTGTGCTGTTTATACGAGCTAAATGTTTGGGATTGGGCTGTGGGATTTCTCGGTTTCTTTATAAAAAACTCTGTACAGTCAATTATGCCTGTTACATTTGGGAAACTCAGTCGGAACGATCCAGGCCGAAATCGTTTTATTACATTCTGAGATGGCCATTTCAAAAGTGGCGTGAACATAACAGCCATATAGTTAATCCATGTGGTGAATATTTGTGACACCCTTGATGTTGAAACACCAAATATATCCCCCAAAAGAAATGTTGTTAAAGCTAAACGAAGCCTAAACGAAGCCTCACTAAAGTCAAAATAAACTCCTCATATCGAGTAAGTTTCCTCTTTGGTCCAGTCTTCTTTGGTTGATGAGGATCAACTGTTTGGTATCCTTTCTTGCTTGAGCTGGATTGACCTGACCAGTACTTGAAATCTGGTGAGGATCTGTCAAGAATATCTGTCAGAATAACAGGAAAAAACATATTACATTGTCATTCAATTATACACTGGTACTGGGTACATATATAAATTCAATGGAAAAAAGATATTGTTTGCTACAAATTTAGCATTTGATATTTTCCAGTATATATACTATTATTAAATGCTTACCAAATGCACCAGCAAAAATCTTCTTCGATGGCAATCCTGTGTACTGCTGAATGCTTGAATCATCTTTTGTGTTTTTTTCAATGAACAAATCTCGCATAAGTTTGTCTGGATCATTCAGGCGTTTACCACTCTGCTCCAAAACATCTATATCGGACATGGTGAGGTCGGTTTGTGTTGAGCTGTCGTCGCAGCTGTAGGAATTGCTGACTCCTATGTAATTGTGGTCCCTTACAATCTTATCTGAGTAAAAATGAAATGTTCTCATGATGACGTTTGAATGCACATACATTATACACTAAAAGGAATTAAATACATAAATGAAATTGGTGCTGCAGTCCTGTGTGTAAAGTACAATTAAAAACAACATTGACAAAATCTATGATCATTACAATACATTTACCTGGAATAGGAGTAGTTATTGTTGTTTCCATTTCTGTAACTTCAACTTCATTTGCAACAGGCCAGCAACCATTAATGCCATGTGGATATGTAGGACCCTCTTCACAATCAACCTTAAGCAATAACAAATAATTGCTTTAATATTCATATTAGGTCAGTGTACATAACATCAAAGGTAATATCCAGTTGAGTTAGTCAATTAAACTCATCCGTTGCAAATTCATACATTATACAGTGTTACAAAAAAAAAATCATACCATTATAGGTGGAATTTCGTTATCTTCATAATCATCACATGTAGGGCAGTTTTCTTCATAGATGTTTTGTTTTTCAGTTAGACAAGAGGCTTGTTCTCTTTTGGTAATGGCAGTATTTGATCGAATCTAAAACATAAACAATCACTGTACACAGAAAACTCTTTTCATTCATATTTATATGTCCTGTATACTAGTTTATGGTTTATGTATACCCCTTCAGGGTCGTGAAATGGCAATGTAAGTAAAACATGCATGAAAAAAGCATAATTAATTGTTCCTTCATCAAAAACTTTATTCATCTTGAAATTCAATATCATTTCTACATCCTAATGGATGCGGAAATGAAGAGAAAAATGAAGATCATTCCGATACTTTTATTGTGGGTAAAATGAACTATATAATTTTCAGATGAAACATAAAATATTTTTAAACAGTAACCTTTCTGCTCTCTTTAAAATTGTTATATGAAAAAAGTTCCGGAAATGGGTGTTCACTTGTTGGTTTCCCATCCATAAAATGCAAGGAACAAACTCTCGCTTTCCTCGAAGGATCGAAGTTTACATCACGGCGTAGAAGTTCAAGCCACTTTCTTCTCTCCGATGGAGCTTTCTTTTTCGACGGAAATGCATAAAACTGGACTTTCTGCATGTATCCATACCTCCCTCTTTTCCTGTCGTCTGATGTGCACCCGGGAGCTGCACAGTAATACCAATTCGTGCCAGAATTTGTGACAGACGACATGTTGTCAATGAATGTAAACTATCTAAACCGGAAGTTTATATGAGGAACATTTTTACATTATCACGTGACCGGCGTGTCTAAACGCAGAATAAAAACGGTGTTCCGGACGAACTCGAAACGTAGCTATTGAGAAGACAAGAAAGAGAAGAAAAATAAAATGAATAACACTATGGCAGAGCAATTGCTTAAACAAAGAGGGACTAAAAGAAAAACTCCAAATTTTAAGAAATCCAGCAAAACTACCCCCGAGAAAGATATGATATCCAGAAAAGTAACAAATCATCTAAATATCGGGAAGGCATTACACTTTCTAATTGGTAAATAATTAAATGCTGCATGTAAATGCGGCATGTTCACGATGTTCTTTAAATTTTACGTTTCCTTTGTTTATATTGAAAATGCATCACTACATTATTTCTTACATGATAAGCCAAAATTTTATTGTCAATTGTCAAGTTTTCAGCTAGATACAGAGCTCATATTTTTCGTTATCTGAACAAAGCTCATTATCATGTTATTGTTACTATATATAGTATATACTGGTTAAGGCATTTTCGTCGTGATACTTTTCTACATACGTACAATATTATTGTAAACAGACTACACAGTTTCTAGTGGTATCACTTCTTATTTTAGTGTAAAAAATGCATTTTTTATTTAGCAACCTAGATGTAAACAAACACATAGCACGAGCCATGTTTACATAGAATAAAATTGTGAGATCTGTGTCTCAATTCGACAACAAATGTTTAACGTTTAGATGCCGATTAGAAATACCGTAGTTAAGAATTTTAAACATTAAAATGGGATAAGCAAAATTTAAAGAAATAAATCATGCCGCTTTATGTCCATCTTTAAATACTTCCGTGAATATGCAAAAAAAAAAATCTTAATGTAAATTGTTTATTTACCATAACATAACGAGGTTATTCATTCCAGTAATTGTTACAAAGATGGACAATAGGTAATAACCTTTTTTGAAATATTTGTAATGTGCGTGTTATGTATACATGTATGTGTTTTTGCTATATTTTTAGAAATGTCACTGTGCTATGATTTTGTTTTCTGTTTCATACTGTAAGTGTAATTGTGTAAGATTTAATACATTAAATATCGATGAACTGTATAAAAATAATGATAATAATAGCATAATGAGATAATATACATGTATGTAATAAGCTCGCTTTTATGAAATACATTGTTTTTTCGTTATTACGATAGTATGACTTTTCGTAATTTCGAGATCATTTTTCATTATATAGTTAAATTAAGAAAGTTTCAAAATACTTACCAGAGTATGCTTGTTTTATCTTTACTAATTATAAAAAATGTAGATAGTTATTTCAAAACTTATGTAGATTGACGTAAAAAAATCCTAACATTTCTTTCTTTAAGAACACTCATTGAATACAGCATATAAAGCTCTAAATTATTATCAACATACATCATTAAGTACAAGGACAAAGCAGTGCGTAATAATATTATAAATTGTCAAACAAGTGAAAAAAATATCTTTGCACAGTGTAATAAGAGCATCAAAATGAAAAATAATGAGCATTTTCACACACAATCTGCACCACACATATTTTTTTACCATAAACTACAAACGTAGTTGCAAGACAAGCTATGCACATTTAAGTAAGATGCTTATGTCAAGAATATTAAACCAGCACTGACAAGTAAATGTTCCAAAGTTTCAGTAGATTCAAAGCGAAAGTCAATATTGGTTTTTGTTTTGCACCAATAAACAAGGCGATATTCGCTGTACATAATACAAGTAAATCACGGTGTTTTTAAGCTAGCTTAATTACACTTTTATTGTTAAGTAAATTTTTGTCTTTCGCCGTACATCGATCGGAGCTTCATCGAAAGGTCTCAATTTGGAAAATAAATATGATGGTAGCCATCACCCACATGTCCATAATCAGCGCTTCTGTGCATTGGTTGGCTGTCACTGGCTCCGATGTTTCCTTTATTTTGAACCATTTTACCTTTTCGCTCAGATAAAGGCAAGCACCTTTCACACTTTTCAATATTTGTTATCATCATTTTTCGGATCCATTTCATTCTTTTTCTGAAAAACAGGTATTTCAACGGAACACCATAATTAAGAAATGATTAATTAAACAATATTTACATTATTTCTATACTTGTAAAATAAGACAGTCACAGTAAACATTTTAAATAACTATAAAAAATAAAGAAAATGTTCAATTGGATTTAACGACACATTCTAGACATATCTTTAAAAATTACAAAGCTAATAATAGCTCCCCTTCCTATAAATTGAAATATATATTATATGAAATATGAATATTTACCTTAGTGTATAACAAATGCAGAGAACCAAATTGAAGCCTTGCAGGCATATCAAGAAGATCATCAACATCCATTTTAAGTTGCCTTTTACTAAATGATGACCTACAACTTTATAAAAAAAATACATCCATTTTAAGTTGCCTTTTACTAAATGATGACCTACAACTTTATAAAAAAAAATATTATGAACAATCATTTTCTACTCTAAATTAATTGTTAATGTTTAAGCATATGTCAATGATTTGCATATCAAATTGTTTTTAAAATTGTAATAACAATTTATATGTAAGATGTTATGTACATATACGTTTAAATGATTATAAGAACTGAAGCAATCTGACACAGAGGTCGTGATTGTTTCATCTCCGACAACGTTTAATAACATAATAATTCTTTATTATGAATAGGTTTAACATATTATATTAAAAAAATCAGAGTTGCAGCTCATTAATAAGTATTGCTTTTATAGTGAAATTATGTAAGGATAACCTCTTGATCACGTTAACCAAACAATTTGCATATGCGGGTAGCAACCAATCAAGTTGCAATACAGTATCTAGTAGCATATACATGTGGTAAGGGTTATTTTCGCCCGTGTCTTTCCCTAATTCTTCACTTGCAAACGGTTTCGCTCCGCTTTACATTCTTTTAGACGCAGTTGTGATAAAAAAGATTTAAATTCGTTCAGTTTAAAATTCGCCCGCTAACAACGATTGTAAATGCATGGAACAAAAGTAAAACAGCGACGATAATTTCTTTGTATACAGTATGTTTTTTAAAGAACTTACCACATGTTGAGTTTGATCTACAGCCAACAAACGGATTACAAGTCTCGTTTGAAGAACAGTTGCAGGATGTTTTACATTGTCGTCCATAATAACCTGCTGGGCATGGAATACTACATTCCTCTCCATAAAATCCAATGCATTCTTTTCCCCATATATAAATACATTTCTATTTTGATTAGTATAATCGACAGAACACAATATAATTTATATCCACAAGCGATTTTTATACCTGTGCATATCCCATCTATATTTCGGAAACCAATACAACATCTAAATGATGAACTAAAAATATACAGAAAATCATTAAAATTTTGCTTTAAAAATTAGGGGAAAAAATCTGTGTTTCACAGCATGATATTGCGCAGTAAGTACACCATTGCGCTTTCAAATGTATCAGGATGGTGCATTGAAAAATTAAGATTCAATGAATTGTTTCCTTGTTTTAATACATCAATAATATGATGCCCTAAGCAACAAATATAATTATTTTTGCTGCCACGTTTTTACTTTAAATGGGAGTTTTTACATGTATCATTCATTAATTACACGATTTTGAAATTTTAGTTTTCTGAAATATATTTAATTTAATAACATGTAATGTATTTTCATTTTTAGGTCTTTTAACATGGTGATAAATTAATAAAATAAACATTTCAAATTTTGGGGTTTTTTTTTCATTTGAAATATGAACACAATAGACGACACATAAAAATACTCAATTGTTTTTTATTAACATTTTATTTTTCAATATTTCTTTATTTATGTTTTAAGCACAAATAAATAAATTTCATGGCGACTTTCTTGGCATTCAATGGAGATGAGATATTAAAAATCACATTACCCCATTTCTAAAATAAAAACTTTTTGCAACAGTTTCTGTTTTATGTATCAATATTAACATAATAATAATAATCAGAATTAATCTATAATAATATTGATCACTTATGATTTTCTATGTCTGCAATACAAAAATTAATAACATTAAAATATACCTCAACTTATGTATTTTAAATAAGAAAACTGTACAACACATGTGATAAGAATATGCCTACCTACTAAAGGAGAAGTAAAATGAAAATGTTTTAGGGGCATAAATCAAAATAAAGATGTCTTCTAAAATGTATCTATAGATTGTCTAAACGATTTAAACAACTTGACCTCCCGAAATGTTCATTACCAATTACATATACCATATATTCTATAATAACGGTTATGATCAACAACGTGGTCAATGTCCTGTCTCCTGTAACAGAAAGCGCTTTTATGTTAACTAAGTAATACAGACGTTCCAAAATGTTGTAATGCCATAACCAAGACAAAATAAAATAATAACAGATATGTAAGCAGTGGCGTCGGAAGCAAAATGAAAGTGTGTGTGTGTGGGAGGGGACTTATCAGAAATCTTGACAAGCAAAAAAAGGGTGGTTAACTTTGCCATAAAAGTGAGGGGCTGCCCCCCCCCTCCTAAGCCCCCATCCCCACCCCCTCGGTTCCGACGCCTGTGGTAAGGATCTGTTAGAGATTCAAACATATAACATTACAAAAAAAAGTTTCGTCAGATTGTCGGAGTATTGTATGGCGCGAATTAAACAGAACGCTTTGTTCACTTTTTACAATTGGCACTATCCAAACAGGGTCATCGGCGGAACCCACGGCTAGTCTCACGTAAAGGTATGCAAGACTGGCATTTGGTTTCCACAATAGGTTTATGGTTTATGTATATCTTTTGGTTCTTTTTCGGTGATGCCACCACACACGAAAATTGTGATTTAAAGAAACTTACGTATTCTTGAAAAAACATGTCTGAAGGCCGCAAGATGATTCTATGGTGATCGCCAGTAGAAATAAACACGTACCAACAAACAGTCGACGATGGCCTGCCATCTTTACTTTATACAAACATGACTGTACCTATAACCACCGTGTTGCTCAGTGTCATATTTCCGTGTTCCACTTGTAAAAAATATCGGAAATAATTATTCCATACTAATTAAAAGAAATGAATATAATGATTACTCTCCAATTTAGAGTTATTACATGTACATATATCAACACGTATCTAACGGTACGAATGTAATTAAATTAATTGAAAGTAAATTATTTGGATTTTCATTTTGAAAAGCAACTATGGCTTATTTCGAGTGTTTTGTCAGTTACTAGTGTATACGGAAAAGTTTATTTATTTATAGAGACATGTGTATCTACATTCACATACATCATATCAACAACAGTAAGAAGTAAACATTCAGTCCGTCGGGCCTATATGTCAATTTTGACACATATTAAATGGAAAAAAAATAACCTACAATTGTTTTAAAATGGGGACTGAAAGGCTTATATATATATATATATATATATATATATATATATATATATATATATATATATATATATATATATATATATATATATTTATATATATACGTTCGTAATAATGTTCGTGCGTTGCATTGCACTGGATCGCATTCGGTGGCGTCTGAATAGTGTGCATGGCCACTATTTTGAGGAGACTTGATGCGACCACAAAAACGCATGCAACGAATGCGAGAGCTCGATCGAAGCCAAATAATCCGATCGCAAAGTATTGTAAAGCGCTCGTGCGCCAATTGTGAAAGGGGCTTAACCAATCACATAAAGAAAAAAATTGTTTTAAGGTGGTATGGGACATCTGTCGATATTAATGTGGATTAAAGTACTTTATAATCAAATTACTTTCACCGGTTTAGAATTTTTAAATTTTAAAATATTTTATCAAAAATATGTTTAAAATTTTTTTGGAAAAAAAATTGTAAAATCCGCAGCGGGATTCGAACTTATGACTTACAGATTCGTAGTCAACCTCTAACCCACTGCGCTACGCTGTTAGGTAACAATTTTAGAAAAAAAGCTATATAAAATTACATTCGATTTTATTCCCGAGAAGAAGACGCAGAAAAAGAAGAAGAAGAAGATGAAGAAATTATAAGGGGTCCCCTGAAAGGTGAAAAGACATAATTAGCCATGCAATTATCCAGCAAAAACTTAAATTTTTGAAACAGTTACATGTATCCATGAATTTCACGATATTTCAGACACATATTAAAACTTCTCAAAACGACGTTCTTACTGTTTTCCTTATTGCCATCTCCTGGTTTCTAATTTTATGTTTACATGAAAATATTTACTCTCGCAAGCCGGTCGTCTTGGGTTCGTTTGTAGGAACGGACAGCTGATGACCAGTGTTCGATATTTTCTGCAAGAAGTTTTTCTAATCACTCCGATGTCATACAGTCTAGCGGCTGCTGTTGCATGATCTGTGAAGTGTGACTTTATATTGACCAATAAATCACACCTGCTGTCACAACGTACTAATTTTGTAATACAGCATGAATCCAAACAGGTGAATCTGCATACATGTACCATGAAGCTGTTATACTATAATTTTAGGTAGAGGGCGTCGCATTTTCTATCTGCTGATCTACATAGAATAAATACATTAGTTTTTTTTTTATATAAAAATTATGATGTTGGTATAAAATGTCGAATCATATATATACGCATAGAATATTTGTCTCTACCTTCTGTACTTTTCATAGGTCAATACTAGGTATCTTCTAGATACAGTGATGTTCTGGTAACCATGTGTGGTTGTCGGTTTCATGTGTTTATGCTAGGGTCTTCTACTGTTAATCTTGGAAACATCATCTTTTCATAGTAAATATTTGATTCCATCTGGTTCGTAAAATATTGTTATCTGAGTTTTGAAACCAAACAGAAGATATATGTGTTCATGGCCAGCGCGGAGAGCAAAATGTATGTAAGCAAAAGTAAAAGAGTACTGAACTGAGCCAAATGTTGTTCAGGGGTATACCTCCCTTAGACTAACAAACTCTACTTAATTTTTCCTGCTCTTTGTTCTTTTGTTAACATTTCTGCATTATTTGTTTGCCTAATCCAAAACTAAACAGGTTTTTCATTTTCGAGTCCAACACGCTCTAAAACATTTGTATTTGTTATAATTTAGAAAACCATCAAAACGACCCTCCTTATTAAAAAAATAAAGATTCGAACATATGATTTCATACAAGGTGTTTGTGTTATTTTCCTCGCCTGAGCTACAAATGACAAATTCCTCATCTCGCCTACTTATTACTAATATGTATTTAAAGGAATTTTATTAAATTCCAAATTATACAAGCATGAATGTATACATGAAGGGTTTTATCTGAACACAGTTAATGATTATTCTATATTTTAAGTGCTACATATGTATTGAAAGCTTAAATATAAAATTACTGATATAAATATATATTTCTGAATGCTTTTTATATTTCTTAAACTTCAATTTAAAAGTAAAAATAAAAGGGCCTTTGGGTTGGGAATCATTTTAACTTAGATTATTTTATGGCAACGAAACAGTATAAAAGAACCGCAAAGAATGAGTTACTGAACGTTAAATAAATAGTACTTAAAATAAAAAGTTTTTTATAATTTTATTTGAATTTTAGTCGGTTTACATGGTCTTAACCAGAGGGTTTTGATTGTTAAGGTATCTCACTCGTCACGTTTTGGATTCATTGCGCACATTATCATTATATTCAAAAATATTATTTTTTTACTTATTCATCAAAGAAAGATTACTAATTCGTAATTACACAACGTTCATAAAGAAAACCCATTTGAATTCAATAAACAAACAAGTTTTGGGGGAACTATATTTTCGTTTGGAAGGTTTTTTAGACGAAAATGATAAAAACAAGCAATTATATGAATTTTCAGAATACTTCTTTTTATTATACTTTATTCATTACACACATTTTTTACATTTGATAGGTTTATTACTCATTCTATAGGTTCTGTGTGACATGTACAAAATTAAATCTTGAGAGTGTAATAGACTTTTAGCATAAAATCATGCAAATATTTAGAAAAAGTCTGATATCTTTTAAGCCAAATTTTGCAAGAATTTTTGTTATGAAGCCCTCTATCTAAAATTTGACATCACTGACCCCCATATTTTATTATAAGAAAATAATTAAATAAGAGATCTTTTCCATTTGTATTATATAAATTTTCATTTGTATTGTATAATGTTAAATAAAGATCGAATATTGCAACGTTTGACATGCCATAGGGTTGCGTTTTACAAAAGAACTTACGACTTACAACCAAATTAATGAATGCTAATTAATCACAAATTAATCAATGTTTTAGTCTTATGTCCGTAAAATATAATTATGGGAATTAATATAGTTGTAACCCAATGGTTTTATATAAATTTTGTTCATTAAAGATCATTCTACAAGACTGAAAATATTTATGACTTCTTCGTAAGTTCTTTTGTAAAATGCAGTCCAGATTCTTTCTGTAAGAACATATTGAATGTGCCTCTAAGTGAACTAAGACGTAGGTAAAGGTTTCAAGTCTGTATCTATTATGGTTTCAGAGGAGTAGTAATAACACATTTAATAAACAAAGGGCAATAACTTAACCAATCTCAAAGAAAAATTGATTTAATATATCTAATAATCCCAAGAAGAAGAAGACGAAGAAGAAGAAGAAGAGGATTACAAGGGGTCCCCATAAAGGAAAGACCTAATTTGCCATGCAAATATCTAACGACATGAATTTCACGAGGTTTAGACACATATCAAAACTTCTCAACAACAATGTTCTTATTGTTTTCTTTATTTCCATCTCTTGGTTTCGAATTATATTTTCTTTTCAATTAAAAAAGTTATTTACTCTAGCAAGATGGACATAATGGGTTCTTTTTTAGGAACGGACAGCTGATGACCAGTGTCCGATATTTTCTGCGAGAAGTTTTTCTAATCACTCCGATGTCATACAGTCTAGCGGCTGATGTTGCTTGTAGAGAATGATATGTGAAATGTGACAGTATAGTAACCAATAAATCACACATGCTATTTTTGTAATACAGCAAGAACCCAAACAGATGAATCTGCATACCATGAAGCTGTTATACTACAATTTTAGGTAAAGGGCGTCGCATTTTCTATCTGCTGATCTACATAGAATAAATACATTAGTTTTATCTATATAAAAATTATGATGTTGGTATAGAATGTCGAATTATATATACATGTATATGCATAGAATTTTTGTCTTTACCTTTTGTACTTTTTATAGGTCAATACTAGGCACCTTATATTTACAATGTTGTTCTGGAAACCATGTGTGGTTGTCGGTTTCATGTGTTTATGCTAGGGTCTTCCACTGGTTATTATGGAAACATAATTTTTTATAGTAAATTAGTAAATATTTGGTTCCATCTGGTTCGTAAAATATTGTAATTTGAGTTTTGGAACCAAACAGAAGATATATGTGTTCCTGGCTAGCGCGGAGAGTGACATGTAAGCCAAACTGAAAGGTATTAATTTCTTTAAAATCTTTTTTTAATACTGAGTTGAGAGCTTAAGTAATTACTGTGTATGCTAAAGTATATGTCCTCTTACCACGAGTTTATCTACTAAATATCACTCTTAGGTCTCAATTGTCTTTCATGCGATAATGTTTAAGTTTATAAAATGATAAATTTTCTTTTTTGATTCATCATTTCATAGGATTATGCAAAATTAATCGGTTAATAGTATAATTTTAAACTTACCACGCGTGAAGTTTGAGGTGCAGCCAACAAACGGATTACAAGTTTCGTTTGAGAAAACAGTTGCAGGGTGTTTTACATTGACGTCCATTATAACCTGGGGCCTGTTTCTCTAAAAGGCCTACGTCCAGGCGTAAGCTTAGTCCGGACTAAATCAGGGACTAAACCTCAAAACCAGACTAAGTTGCGTTTCACAAAAAGGCGGAAACTTAGTCGGGACTAAATTCGGGTTTAAATCTACGCCTGCTAATGGGTAGGCGTTAGTCTTTAGTCTGTACACAAAAATGGCGAGTTTTTTTTTTCTAAGGCAAAATAAACAGAGAAATTTAATTTTGGCTTGTTTTACGTGTTATTAAGGAAAACATTCACATCTACATGTACTTATAACTTTTAAAAAATACCTTTTGTTCGATAACTGTTCCTATTACTAAATAAATTAATATTAAATCAATTTGATAAATAATGAACTTAACTCATTAAACGTATGTAATATACATTACTACTCGTTAATGACATTTAACTAAAGTATGAATAATTAAAGATGGGTATACCCCGATAACTGATATAAACACAATAATTAAAAAAGATGCTTTAATTCTGAATTATGCCTGTATTCCACAACAAGATAGACGTATAT
This sequence comes from Magallana ariakensis, assembly GCA_020458035.1. Taxonomy (NCBI): domain Eukaryota; kingdom Metazoa; phylum Mollusca; class Bivalvia; order Ostreida; family Ostreidae; genus Magallana; species Magallana ariakensis. The sequence goes on along the minus strand of CM035814.1, from coordinate 40,740,860 downwards.
AAGTACAGATAGATTATTCATTTTTAAATCAATATTCAGTAAGCATAGACTACATTTTTATTTAGAAATCTTTAATGTTAACATTGTTCAACTAAGTCAAAAAATTTATATTATATTATAATTAAATCATTATATTATTATTAAATTAATATTATATATATATAAATAAATAAATAACTAAGTCAACCAACTAGAGGTGTTGACGCATATGATAGCGTCGACAGATTTGGACACGGTAGCCCCGGGTTCGAGTCTGTTCTGTCACTAGTGCGGTAACATTGTAGCCTTGGGCAAGTTACTTTACTCTATTGCACTCTCTTGTACTCATTTAATAGAACTGAACTTTAATTACTTGAATGCATGATAGTTTTGTTTCATCATTTAAGAAGTATGTATATCAAGGGATTTTTTTTAATTTCGAAGTTGTCAACTTGCAATTCAAAAGACGTTGTTTAAGCAGTTTTACAACAGGTTGCATTATTTACAAATTTAACTAGCTTGTCATACGTATTATACAATAATTGTACACCCCTTCCTAATAACCCAAAGTAGATAGAGCTAAAAATTAAGACTCAAAAGTACATGTTAGAACTGCAAAGACGCAAAATATCTTATACGGAGGGGGGTAGCGGATTCTTTTTAGATCTATTAAATCCATTAAACTTTTAGAAACCTTTTATTTATAAAACTTTTTTCTAATTGCAAGGGGTTCTTAGATGAATGCTTTTATATCTATATTTTAATCAATATACTGTATACAGGGTGTTTTTTCGTCCCGTCTAATTTCGCCCTTCTACACTCGCTCCGTCGTGAATTCGCCCAGTCACAGTTGTGTTTCAAGTTACTTCATATCAGATATTGAAAATCGCTGTCTTAAATTCGCCCGCTGGCAACGAGGGTGAAATGGTTGAAAATTAAACGGCGTTGAATAATTCCCTGTATATAGTATATACATGTATTACTTTCAATACCCCCCCCCCAAAAAAAAAAACAAAAAACAAAAAAACAAAACAAAACAATCGATTAAACCAAAAACAGGAAAGGGAGTTGGGGAGACCCCGGCCACAAATGTTGATAATTTCTGTGTTGTTAATTGTAGACAATATCTTTTAAAACTTTTATCATTTGAATTGCAGAAAATCAAGAATCGTTTCCATGTCATTGTCTAAATTCTTACAATATTGGAACAGAGGATGGAGATTTTCTTCCTTCTGTAGACATGGACAAGGTTCATGTACATGTTATTTATACAGTGGATATTTTCGATTTCAGTAGGTTGCTGTTTAAATCATAGTCATATTATTTTCTATAAATAATTTAGTGATATACCAAAATAGAATCAAGCTTTATACCAGCATCTGAAAGTGACTAAATATCTATGAAAAAATGACAATAACAAACCGTTAACCATCTCAAAAATCCATAAAACGAAATACAAATTCAAAGCAGAGCAACACGGACCACGGATCAGGTGCCATGGAGGAGTGAGCATCCTCTGCTGACCGGTCACACCCGCCGTGTGCTCTTTGTCGTAATCGGGAAAATAAAAACCGCAAAAGTCCGTAGACAATTAGGTAATTAATTATGGTCTAACAATTAGTATGAAAAACGTCCGCCAGCATGCGACTCAGTGGAAGATTGTATTTGCTGACAAGGTCGTCGTATCGACCATAGAACTTACGAAAAGATGACTTTAAACGAGACTGTTGATAGTCCTGTTTTATCAACTTGTTTGTCAGTAGCTTGCCTCGTCTTAGAAACTGTTCATACGAAGAGCATGCCCTTGCGTATCGAATTAACTGAGAGACAAAAACACCATATGCAAGTGATGAAGGTATATTGCTACATAAGTAGGGAAAGTTGACTTTAGAAAAATTGAAGTCATCGCGTTTATCATAAAGTTTTGTTGTTAGGTTAAATTGAAGTCATCGCGTTTATCATAAAGTTTTGTTGTTAGGTTACCATCAATGTCCATTTCCAGTAAAATATCCAAATATGAAACAGATGACGCTGACTCTGTGGTATCTTTTATTTCAAGTTCACTGGGATATATCGAGTCGACGTAAGTATGGAAATAACAATTGTTAATTGATAATACGTCGTCGATATACCTAAATGTTGAGTTGAAGGCCACAGCGAGTGATTTATTTTTTTCACGTACAAGTTTTTGAATAAATTCTGCTTCATAAGAATACAAAAATAGGTCTGCTAACAATGGGGCACAATTGGTACCCATGGGAATTCCAACAGATTGTTGGAAGACTTGATTTCCAAAAACTACATAGATGTTGTCTATCAGAAATTCAAGCGTCTTTTTAATGTCAACTTCAGAGTACTTGTGTGTGCAATCAGAATGGTTTTTAACAAAATAGTTTTTTAGATTTCCAATGACAAGGTAAGCATTTTTACGACTTCCATTTTTATTAAAGAAACAACTGTCGATGATATCAAAAAGTCTGGATTTTAATTTGTCGTGGGGAATGGTTGTATAAAGCGTTGAAAAATCGTACGTTTTGATGCTATTGATTTTGGTAAGATTTTGTGAACTCAAAGTTTCTAATAATTCTTTAGAGTTTTTTAGTATCCACATCTGATTCACACCACTTCTGGAGTAGATTGTTGTACCGTACTCTTGAAGCTTCTCCTTAACTTCTGTAAGAATTTTAGTAAGGAGTAAAGAGAGAGGCTTGGTAGAACATTTACTGGATCCTGCTATATATCTCTGTTTGTAAGGACTTTTGTGAAGCTTTGGAATCCAGTACAAATAAGGTAAATCAAATTCATTTTGTTTATTTGGGATATTAAAGGTATTCATAACCGATTTATGATTTTGAAGTATTTCCTGCTTGGAAAGGCTGCTATAAGTGTAAGTAGGATTACCATGTGTAGAATCGAAACCTAGTTCTTTGAAATTGCAATTAATATAATGTGCCTTACAAACAAAGACAATGTTGTTGCTTGCCTTATCAGCAGGGACCAGTACATATTGATCATGCAATCTACCTAGTTCTTTTCTCACTTCTGCATTATTAAAAACAGAATGATATATGCTTTTCATTTGTCCTCTCAGTCGTTTAATACGAGATTTTAGTATACATCTGATGCTTTTAACCCACTCTGACAAGGTATCAAGGTCTTCTTTTTCAGATTTTGCCCATCGCTTGGCGTAATCTTCAAAAGCATTCATGATATGTATAAAATTACGACGCCATGTGAAGGATCTCGGTTCCCTAAATTTTGGTCCTTTCATAATAAGTGATTTTAGGTCATCGTTATTAACTAAATTGACATCACCAGTAATGACGTGTCCGGCAGGACTATAGTTGTAGGGTGAAGAAGAACACGAGCACGTTGGAGGATTATCTTTCAGATGTTCGATATCAAGGTCTTGTAGAGTTTGTTTGTTATTGAAGAGTTTGGAAGCAACGGTTGAAGTATAATTGTAGGAAATACAAGGAGTTGACTTTATCTTGAAATATGGCGGAATGCAGGACTGAACTTTTTTGTGATTAAGAATATTGCTTATATTAACGGCATCGATTCCCTTGTTGGCATACTTCAGTTTGAAAAAATGACGTGGTGCATGAGCAGTATTTTCTGTTTGTGTAGGTTTAAAAAGCCGATGATAAGCAATATCCATAATCATGGATCCGAGTCTGTATTCAGGTGTAGAAAAATCAAAAAGCGGCTTTTCCTTGACTTTTTCAAGAATATTGTTTAGCTTTTTCAAAGGGACAGAGTACAGTTTGGTGCGAATGTAATGGAGACCCAATTGTTTATTAACATAAGGTAATAATGAATCAAAGGAAACATCGTCTATAATTGGTTTGTTATAAGACCGATGTCCATGACTACGCCGACGTCTCTTTGTGTTGTTAAAAAGTCCCATTACAGTAACTTGAGTACACTGTGGAATTGAAAGATTCCCCAAACTTTCAACATTATCGTTGCATCCATACGGAAAGGCTGTACCTAGTTTTCTTATCCAAAGTTCTTGTTGTCTACGGAATGGCGTACTCAGCGATGGGCTATTGGTATGATGGTAAATTTTTTCTAGAATTCTAACTTTCATAGACAAAACGGAATGATCAGGGGAATTAAAATCTTTGTATAAAAGTTGCTGACCGCCGATATTGATTTGAAATCTATGACCTGATATTCGTTTGTTCAGTGAACCTTTGGTTTCACCAACATAGATGAGTCCACAAAGGGTACATTCCATTCCGTAGACAACATTAGAGGTTTAACAGTTCAAATTTTCCCACGTTTTGGTATTAAAACTTTTCCCAGTTAGATTACTTGTAAAAGAGGTCTTTGTGATCAAAATGTCACAGGTTTTACAGTTTTTGGCAGAACATTTAGAAATAGAACACATAGGATTAGAATCTGTAAATATATCTGTGAGAGAAACTTGGCATTGTTTTAATACATTGAAGGAGCTGTTGTTTTTGTACCAAAACTGGGAATCTGTTGACTGTACATATGACATATCTTTAATATCCATATCCCTAAGGACAATCCGAGGGACACTAAGTGAACTCCTAGAGTCTGTGTCCCTTATAGACTCTGAGGAGTGACGCCTTATTATACTGGGCGACGCGTCTGCCAGTATGGTAGTGTTATGTGTCGTACTGCTCATGAAAGAGGTAGTACCGAACGACAAGTATCCTCGGGGACAGACTGTCCACCAGCAGAGATAAATGTTCGGTGGTTAAAATGAAAAAATGACAATAACAAACCGTCAACCATCTCAAGAATCCATAAAACGAAATACAAATTCAAAGCAGAGCAACACGGACCTCCAAGATAGAGGTAGGATCAGGTGCCATGGAGGAGTGAGCATCCTCTGCTGACCGGTCACACCCGCCGTGTGCTCTTTGTCGTAATCGGGAAAATAAAAACCGCAAAAGTCCGTAGACAATTAGGTAATTAATTATGGTCTAACAATTAGTATGAAAAACGTCAGTCAGCATGACTGAATATATATATGAAGCATGACTTATCATTCTGCAGACGTATTGGGCATATCTAATGTACCCCTACCCTGCATTCTACATATATTTTCAATTTTACACGAATATTGGACTTAATTTCTATGCATTGTTTCGAATTCGTTCGATTAATATGTACAACTAGTACTGTGCCTCAATATCGTCTGCAATGCATTCAATTGTCATATATTTGGTTTTTGCAACCTCTTATATCTCCCTCTTTCGTATCATCTGTATTTCTCAAAACTTCAATATGTTAAGCAACGTATAGACATTTGTTCTACTTTCATTAATATAATCTGTTATGAACAACTTGAAATATGCACATTTTGCAGTATAGTATAACGTGTACTTTCGGGTACATGTACCGTTAATTAGAAAATTGATCCACCACATTTAATCATAGCCTCAAAGCAAAACAAAATACGATATGCGCATGCTAAGTACTCAGCGGAGATGTCTAAGTTTTTCGACATTTAAACCCTAATTTACGCCTTTTTCAGAAACGCAACTTAGACCCGACTAAATATTGGCGTAACTTCGTTAGTCGGACTAACTTAAGCCCAAATTAACGCCTTTTTGAGAAACGAGCCCCTGCTGGGCAGGGACTACTACATTCCTCTCCATAAAATCTAATGCATTCTTATTTATTACATAAACACACATAACCATTAAAATTATATACAAGTGTAATTCATTCATAGAAAGCTGCAATTTCATACTTATGAGCAATATTCTACACCTGTGCATATCCCCTCTATCTCTCGGAAACCAATACAACATCTAAAATTCGACGAATTAAAAAAATGAAAAATCGTTTGTTTTAATAACGGCAAATCGTTGCAAAACATTTGCATTGTGCCAAGATAGGGCCATCATGGCATCGTCTCAGTGTGCTGAGAAACGCGGCCATTACTTTGTCCCGTATAACGACGTCGGGCAATTTGTACCTTATAGCGTCGTCCAGCATTACGTCGCGCAATTGTGTAACTTCACATAACACGCCGTCGGACTGTTTTACAACACGCATATTTGGGCTATCGTAACTTTACACAACAAGTTGCTGCACTCATAACACAACAAGATTGTCTTAAGAAAAAATAATCTTACAATAAACACTCCATTGCGTTGTCATTCCATACTTGGACACATCAAAATCCTGACATATAGTGTAAGAGTGATCAAGATACGACGTGATTAGCGACGTAGAATTGCGCAAAGTTGTGTTGCGTAATGACCTGTTGTTTGTCGAGTATGTTTTTTAAAACATATATTACAGGTTTTGTATGGGGCACATGTATGGGCATGCATCGGGAAAAAAATGAACCACTTGAAACCAAAGACATATTTTACAGATTTTTAAGTTAGCATTCTGTTACTTTAATATGACCTTCCTTCATGTTAATTTTAAAGAATCAATAAGTGCATTTTCTTATAAACGTTTACATAGAACTTAACAATTTTTACGAAAATTGAGATGCATGTATGCCTTTTTCTAATAAACGTTTACATAGAACTTAACAATTTTTACGAAAATTAAGATGTATGTATGCGTAGTTTATGGTATTGGAACTATATAAACACTGCCATCGTCGGAAACCCACGGCCAGTCTCATGTAAGCGTATGCGAGATTGGCCGTGGGTTTCCACGCCCAACACAACACCATAGGTTTATATTTATCTTTTGGTTCTCTCTCGGTGATGCTATCACACACGAAAATTGTAAAAATAATTTACTTACCTATTATTTAAAGTACATCTTCCTTTGCCACAACATGATTCTTTGGCGATCGCCAGTAGAAAGAAACACGTACTAACAAACAGTCGACGAGGACCTGCCATGTTTACGTTATACAAACATAACTGTGCCTATAATCATCGTGTTTAAACCAGTGTCATCTAATTATGCTTACGTCCTTGTTTCCTTGGTAAAAAATATATATATGAAATAATAACTTCATACATATACTAATTAAAAAATAAATAGAATGACGCCTATTAAGATTTATTACATACAAAAATTGTCTATTACGGTACTAACACAATTTTAAAAGTTCTCTCTTTAATAAATGAACAGATGTTAAAATGTTTAAGGGGGAACAAGGCGTTGCAATGTAAAATTATTTGTCGATAATATTTTTGCTTTTTTAAACACATTAACATTAAGGTGTCCTCTACATCATATATCATTTTCATGACTACTTCCTTACCTTGCAAGGGAGATATTTTGATAGGAGTTGTCCCCCTTTTCTGGCATTATGATTTTTTTTGACAATTTCAATTTTCTGCAATAATTATTTTATTGGATGGAATTTATTTGCAAAGTATATTCATTAATTTTAAGAACGGAAACAAATTTAAAAATTATTTACATCATTGGCTTTCTTACATAGCAATATCATAATTTTATCAAAATATTGTTAAAATCAGCACTACAAGTTATGTAGTTTTTGATTCTAAATTTTAACAAAATGTGATGGCATATAAAAACTTCTCAATGAATTTTAAAAAACAATTTCATATTTCAACCTTAACATTTGCTTTTTAACTTACAAAATTTTCATGGCCACTTTCTTGGCATTTATGGGAGATACTTCAATAGGAATCACCCCAACCCCTTATTCTGGAATTATGACTTTTTGTGACAATTTCTGTTTTGAACCATCAAAAAAGTAATACATTCTTTAGATTTATTAATTACCACGAACAGAATAATAATCAGAATATATATATGATTATCTTAACCGCTTATGATTTTGTATATTTACATTTTTAAAATTGAAAATGTTAAATTTTTCCCAACTCATGTTGTGAAAATGATTACTTTAAGGTCGTTAAGTACGGGAAAACGATCTATCAAATTATGTTTGACCTCATAATGGATAAATGACATCATAGCATCATACAGTAAAATCAATAATGACGTCATAATAGAGTTAGCACATCAAAGCATCATTGCAATGTAAGTCACGTGATACGTGTACTGTTCCCCCTTAAGTCTCATTTTTAACATCACATAAGATACTAGAAACACAAAAGACGGTTTTTGATAATTACAAAACGTAATAATATAAGAGGGTAAAAAATACGAAGACCTTGTGGCTGTCTATCATATATTTTCAACAAAAAAAAACCATAACAAATTCATCTATGAACCAACACTTATTTTATTGATAAAGGAAGTTTCATTTGATGAAAAGGTATTTTTGTTATCCGATTTTAAAAACAACATGTTTTGTCACCAGGGCGCACGGTAACGTTCAAAACATGACGTCAAGATGACTCACGCACAGTTAAAAGAAATACCATATCTTTATATCATGCTGAGTCTTTTGTGCTTTTCATCTTACAATTTAAAACGGCACTATATCACTTGACTTCTTATAAGTTCACATTTGTTCGATAATTATAAATTAGTTCTTCGAAGTTTCATTTGTTTTACCGTATGTCTCTTCGTTTACATTAACTAAAAGAAAACCCTGAACATTAGATGGCGCTATTTAATCTTTTGACTAAATATTTACAGATATTCTATTTTTGGGTTGTTTGATGTCCAAAATAAAGTTACTACTACACCTACAAAATGTATTACGGTTAACACAAATGTGCAAATAATTTTTGTGACGTCCGGTGTAAAGAAGAATAATGGCCCCCGTAGAATAATGACCGGGGGTCATTTTTCGAGGAAGAATAATCCCCCCCTGCTGTGTAATAATTGGATTATTTTTAAGAAATAAGACATTGGGTCATTTATCTTTACGTTAAACATGAAGAAAAGTGACCCCCGTAGAAAAGTGACCCCCACCATAAACAAAAGATATGGGCTACTAAATATATCAAAAAACTGTCAATCGAAGAATGACCTATATTTTCGTGAAAAAGACTGAGGAGGCAGCGAGCGTAGGATTATGAAAACTTCTTATTTACATTTCTGGGAAAACGGTTTTTTTACGTTAATTTTGTTTTCTTCCACGTATTAGATATATAAGAAATGAACTCATTGTCTAACGAGTATAACCTGGGTTGGGGCAGTTAACGCTTTATAATCCGCGAAGCGGGTTATAAAAAAACGTAAATTGCTCTAACCCAGGTTATACGGGTATAACTTGGGTAGATATAAAGTTCATTCCTTATAATTTAAATTTCCGTAATACACTGTATAAATTGAGTACGTTTTACTTTTAAAAATGTAATTAATTAAACTCTTCAAAATTCAAACGTAACGTCAAGCGGATTAGTACGTTTTTGACGTTGGTGCATTGTGACGTGTCTTGTGACGTGCAAACCAGGTTATACAAAGGATGACTGCATTTAGCGCCAGGTTTTTTTTTCGGTCGCTTCTATTGCTTTTATTTCTTAACTTAATATCACTTTTGTAAATTTTTTTAAAGAGTCTAGTCAATTTCCAACATGAATTAAGATTTTAGACTGTGATACAATAAGCTCATTCTATGTTTGTCTTCTAACAACTTTCAAAAGAAGGAAAATTTTCGCTTATCTGCCCTTGATCAAACATAAGATTGATATTAACATGCATGAGAGGTGGAGCTGACATTTTCAGAATGGTACTTAAATTATACTAGCATGAATAACAATGCCATGTATAAAAAATGTGATCACTCTTTCACCATAAACCTATCTATTCTATATGGTACAAGTAAATATTTACTATGGTTTCAAGAATAAGACCACGCCCATGTACATGTAAGTACAGACGACTTTAAATCAATGCTTAACAACATTACGTGTTCGAAAACATTGTCCTAGTTAGCACATAACATGCTATCTTACACGTCACGTGATAGAATTTTGTATTCACAAAGTAACCTGAGGTGGGAAATCACGTAGTGAATTATAAAATTCAACATGCATTAACCCTGTACAACACACCCCTGCAAATATGTTCGGAATGTTTTCGTTATCGTTGCTAAGTATGTAATAAATCCAGAGGTGCTCGAATGAAAGTTCACGAGACTTCCCCGAGATTTGTTTAGTGCCTGTGAAATTTCGAGCGGAAGTATGTGTTTGGATAATATTCTCAAAATACGTAAGTTTTTCATATCATATCCTACTTTTAGTTATGTTAAAACATGAAAATATATAAGAATATGTCTTATTTCATCATCTAGCGGTTATTTAAACTAAACAATGATATTCAAAAAAGAGTATCGTTCATGTCCAACCACTCTACACGTGGTTGAAAATGTAAACATTGGGTTGCTTGATAAAATCATAGCCATGTAGAATGCTTTTGGTATGCAATACCATGCTATAAAAAAAGAATGGGTGTCTGTTTTGTATAAAAAATTTAGTATTTCGAGCCATTTTCAAGGAACATTCTGCATAAAATAGTAAAGTCTGTTTCACTATTAATGCTATTACTAGGCCAGGCGCTGATCGAAAATAAATCCTTTAGGGGATTGCTACCAAGCAACAGCAGAAAAAAACCTATATTTTCTATTGCCACATTTATTTCTTGAACTCATTTTATCCACCAATTAAGGAAGATAAAGTTTAAAATCAATAAACGTCTTGATCTTATAGTTGATTACAAGTACTCTAGATTCTGGGAAATAGACTATAAACACGAGGCACAATTTTATTGTGCAACTGAAAGGGTCAAATAAAACCACGTGGTCTAAATTTAAATGACAATATTAACATTGAACAGGGAAGGCGAAAGTAGAAGAAGCAGTTATTTTCTCATTTAAACCATGAGCGCGTGTTTTCTATTAATCTCCCTTTAACCCCTGCGAATGTTAATAACATGCGCTGACTATGTATGAAGTCAGTAGAAAAGTGGGCGGCCTCATTATCGTACGGAGATTCAAGAAATCGTGATGACCTCCGCCTATGGAAACAAATTCGTACTTGGTAACAACATACTTTTATTTAACGCAATAACGTAAAATTGCAGTTTAAAATATTGACAATTTCTGCAATGAAAAGTAAAATTCTCCTTTGAAAAGTTTATTTTATTTATCGCAAATATCGCACGTCTTTAATTGCAGTCATCGAAAGTTTAACTACATTTTTCTATTCAATCATTGCCGAGTTACAACCAAAATTAAATCATACCTCGATATTCTCAACATTTGCTTGATGTTGCTGATTTAATTATGAATGGAACGTAATTTTTTCAGAGCAATTGTGTAAAGAGTATCTGACTATATAGATCGATCGAATATATTTTAAAAAATTATATCTATCAACGTTGATAAAGTAAAAAGAATAGCGTTTACATGTAGTTCAGATTATTCGACGTTTTTCATGATGTCGTCATGACGTCACCATGGGAGTTTTGGCGTCCGTATCGGCACTAGACCATCGGACTTTGTCGCAGACCATAGACTTTTGCGTGACAATGGGACTTTGGAGTCTTACATATATAATGTGGACTAAGATATATTACCCTCTGTTCTTTTCATTGGGCAATACTTGATATCTTTCAGGTACAGTGTTGTTCTGGAAACCCCGTGTAGTTTTCGGTTTCACGTTTTTATGCTAGAGTCCTCCATTGTAATTTTGGAAACATCATCTTTTTATTACTAAGTATTTGGTTCCGTCTGGTTCGATAAATGTTTTAATTTGAGTTTTGGAACCGAACAGAAGATAAATGTAATCCTGGCCAGCGCGGAGAGCGAAATGTAAGCCAAACTGAAAGAGTACTGAACTGTGCCAAATGTTGTTGAATGGTATCCTACCATTAGACTCGCTTACTCTACACGATATTTTTCTGTTCCTTTGTTAACATGTCTGCCTTATTTGTTTGTATATTCCAAAACTTTTTCGAGCATCTAAATCTTTTCTGCTTTTTATCATTTAAAAAACTAACAAAACTACCCTCAGTATTTAAAAAATGAAGATTCGAATAAATGATTCCATACATGGTGTTTGAGTCACCTCAGCTACAAATGTCAATTTCCTCATCTTGCATACACATTATGTATTTAAACATGAACGGGTCTGTTACCAATAGACTCAATTTAAATTTTGTTGATTTAGTGGCTTCAAAAATCTATCAGTGCTCTCTTCGTATTGGCTTGCTTTAATCTTTTTTTCCTCCTGATATATCAGTAAATATATCATTTGGATTAATATTGTGCCAGAATCATGCAATCCTTAATATCAAGACTATCAGTTTGAAACACCGCCTGTATTTGGGTTTTTTCAATAACGTCCATGATTGTGATAAGAAAATGCTCCTTCAGGCATGTTGCTAAACATAAGATGACGGCTACTGTGAGTGGAAAAAACCAATTCTTGCAGCACAAGTGTATACCCCTGAGAACTTACCTTAAACTGTTTAATAAGTGAATAAAAGAAAGAAAACTCTGCGGAAGAATGGTATTAATAAATTTAATAGCTTACTTTATTATCTTTACCCATTGGTTCACCTGTTTCATTCTTAAAACAAAAGAGGTAAATGTTTTAAGTCGGATATAAATATTTTACGACGAAGTTGACTGTAGTTTCTACACTCGTTTAGAAACGGTTAAAGAGGGGAAATTTCGCAGTCTGAGCGCCATGTTTCCGGATGCTCATCCTCATAAAGACATTCGTGCCGAAACTGAATATTGTATAATATTTTAAACGTTCTATATTTTGAAATGTGATAATATCAAATGTATATCTATATCATAATGTATTTATTTGTTTTATCTATTTTCATTATCCATTTTATTAAACACAGTCTTAATTTTTAAATACTGCCAATTACACTACGCAACTGGATTGAGTTGGTTGACTTTTTGTTTCAATGGTTGTCTAATTTGATTGGTCTTTCTTTTTTTCATTATCCAATAAATCTAATTCCCTATTAGTATAAGTAACCGTTCAAACTAAGTAATATTAGACAGACTAATGAGTACTTCATTTTCAACATCGGCGGTCAATCCAGTCAATCTGCTGCATCTTGTGGTATGTTAATATTATATTTACCTATATATTTCTCTACTACCATGATAGTGATAAGGGCATTTTATTTTAGTTGCAAAGTTTATACTTTATAGTATTTTGTCATAGTAATTTCTTAACTTGTTTGTAAATTCAAATATCAAATTGTTACAAAAGGTTTTTTTTTTACCTTATAAATGAATTATGTAGAAACTGTTGCTTATCGTCAAAGATTTCTAGAAACTAAACATATTAAAAGTACATGTAAAATATTTTATATCTAATATATTATTTCTTTGTTTATTGGTTAATGCCTCCTTTCTACGGAAGCTCATTGAGGCCAGTTCAGTAGAAAAATTAATTTTCATTGCGTTTAAACGCAATGATTTTTGCGTTTAAACGCAATCTTTTGCGTTTAATCGCAATGTGGTTTGAGTTTAAATGCAATTGCGATTTAATGCAAAGGGCTTTGCGTTTAAACGCAAAGGAGATTGCGTTTTAACGCAAAGTTTTGCGTTTAAACGCAATATTTTGCGTTTAATCGCAAAAGTATTGCGTTAAATCGCAAAAATTATTGCGTTTAATCGCAAAAAACTATTGCGTTTAAACGCAAAATTGGTTTTGCGTTTAAACGCAATAATTTTTGCGTTTAAACGCAATTATCGTTGCGTTTAATCGCAAAAGGTATTGGGTTTATACGCAATAGTTATTGCGTTTAATTGTAAAACTGTTTTAATTTGAACATGACTTTTTTTTATTCAGACCAAAAGAAGAGGTTAATGTTGTTAGGACATACATTTGTTATGCCACAATCATCCGTCAATCTGTCCATCAAACGTAATGTTAGACATTTCTCGCTTTTCTCGCCGTGCTCTCTCCTCTATTTCTAACGGTTTTTCATATTGTTTCTCATAAATTGAATCTTAATTATCCAATAAAATCAAATAGTCCGCACATACACTGTACAACTGCGTCCATAATGCTTCACATCATTGTCAAATGAAAGTGAAAATGTTTATTTAATATTACGGACTGATTTGGCACTTTTTTGTAATTAAGTTATACATGTATCACTGATTTGAATTAGTGATATCACCTGTTCAAAAAGTGATAACATTTATTAGAATAAGTGTTATCACCTATTAATCACCTATTTGTCTTGTGATTTGAATAAAGGATATCACATATTAAATTACATGCACCTATAATAATATAATTTTCATAGTATTGCCATCAATGCAACTGTTTATGCAAGTTCCATTTGTTTTAATTTGTCACACGAATCGGCATGCCTCCTTTAATAAGAACCATTGGCATAATGCTCTTTGCGAAGGAGTCTTTTCTGTTTTTTTAATTCAACTGTTTCTCGCAGTCTAGATACCCAGTATCCGGCCAGCAAACATCACTGGTGCATCCATCAACAGCCATTCTGCATGCCATCTTAAAGGAAGAACTTGGAAACAAATATAAGCAAATACTTATTCTTTCTCTTGTATTTATTTATAGCGCGATCCTTCTTTTCAGGATACGTTCGCTTAGAAGTACCTGATGATTTCAAGTTATGACAACTTACTGTTTCATTATAAGTTAATCCAAGTGAAAAACAGAAATTAATCAAAGTCTTTGTGATGTGTCAAGTATTGTCATCAAATCACGGACTTAGTACATATACTATTAAGTGTATATAAGTAAAGGAAATAATTGTGATTTAACGCAAAAATCATTGCGTTTAATCGCAGAAATCATTGCATTTAATCGCAAAATTATTGCGTTTAATCGCAAAAATAATTGCGTTTAATCGCAAAAATTTTGCGTTTATTCGCAAAATATATTGTGTTTAACCACAATAATAGCTTTGCGTTTAAACGCAACATTTTTTTGCGTTTAAACGCAATAATTTTGCGTTTAAACGCAATAATTTTGCGTTTAAACGCAATCCACTTTGCGTTTAATCGCAATACTTTTTGCGTTTTATCGCAATCTTTTGCGTTTAAACGCAAAATAAATTGCGAATAAACGCAAAAGATTGCATTAAAACGCAATAAATATTGCGATTTAACGCAATATAAATTAATTTATTTACTGAACTGGCCTCAATGAGCTTCGGTAAGCACCATATCATTAACTGAAATTTCGTTCTCTAAACTAGTCAAGTAAAACCCTGTATTCGCCTCAAATTCAATTTAAATCTAGAGTCACATAGCTGTTATATTATTCACGAACAATCAATTTAACTAATAATGAACATTTCTTCTTTCTAAGGCTAATTTCTTTCAACATTTATTAACTTTATTTTTACTTAACTAAATTGTAACCTTTACTTCATGGTTACATATGTTACAATAGTTTTCTATAAGAGCAAGGCCGACTTCATTTACTTAGTATCTTCTTTGATCGCGATTGTCTTTTCAATCCGATAAAGTTTAAGTTGCTTCAATGGTCATTTTTTTTCTCTTTGTTTATTAATTCATTAGATTAATAAAAAATAATCGGTATATTTTAGTATATACCAGGTATAATATATATAAGTATATTTTAAACTAACCACACTTGGGGTTTGATCCACAGCCAACAAATGGATTAAAAGTTACGTTTGAAAAACAGTTGCAGGGCATTTTACATTGACTTCCATAATAACCTGCTGGACAGGGCATACTACATTCCTCTCCATAAAATCCAATGCATTATTTTCACATACATAAAAAATATAACTATTTCAATTCTTTACAAGTAAAGTTTCTTCAAAGAAAATTGCAGTTTTATTTTCATAAGAAATTTTTTATACCTGTGCACACTCCCTACTCTAAAATATACAATAATGAACAAAGTATTTGTATTGTGCCACAATAGGGCCATGGTAGTCAGCTCAATTGGCCATCGCCTTGGCCCGAAACACGACGTCGCCCTGCATGAAACGACGTCACTAATCATGACGTCGCACTTCTTTGTATTATAACTTCACACAACACGCCGTCGCATGTACTGTCTTACAAGATGTCATTGCGATAACTCAAGTTCATCCAACATGCATTTGCGATCATAACTTTTACAAGATGTTGTCCTTTGTGTGATGGCGAATTGTGCAAAGTTGTGTTTGCTCGACAACTCGTTTTATGACGCGTATTTTTCAGCTTTTGCATTGGTCCTTTCAAAACACTGGCCACCGTTTTGTGCAGATTTTTTCACTTTCGGTCACGGCACACGAAAATAAAATTAAAAAAAAAAAGATTAATATTCAAAGATGTACAGAAACTTACTTATTTACTGAACATGTTGTAAAGCATCGAGATAATCTTATGGTGATCACCAGCAGAAAAAACATGTTCGTACATACGTATACAGTCACCAAAGGCCTGCCATAATTTACCTTTTCTTCTTCTTTTCTTATAAAATGATTGTTCCCATAGACTAGTCGTCTTGTAGTGTTATCTGCTTTTGCTACACTTCCGTTTTTCAATCATATGCATATCGAAAATGATTATTAAATTGATATTTTTTTTCACAATAATTAATAGAATTGATGGAATGACTACACACCTGTAAAGAGTTGTAGCATTTCAAAAATGTATCTAACCGCACCTATATAATTAAATCTGCATGGTCCGATTCTTTTGGCTATCACAGTATCAAATAATTTCCATACAAACCAGTTATCTTAGAAAGTTATAAACCTTCGCCTAATTACGCTAGCAGAATCGGTCTCCTGTCAAAGTTTAGGAAAGGGAACCGAATGTTTGGGTTTATTCAACCCGCATGTTATGCATCGATTGTAAACAAAACAAACTGCAGAAATAAAACTGAACAAAAGATACACATGTTTATTTTTTATTTGCCAGAACATTACTCAAATTTAGACTCTATTGAAAGCGATCTCAAAGATATAATTACAATCATCCCCGCCTCGATGCCAGGGGCGAATTTTTACATGAGGCGAAATAACGCGAACCTTTTTAATGTCGTTGGTTTTGTAAAAGAAATTTTGTACATTATTTTTTTATTGAAATAAGGCTTAATTGACCGGAAAACTACTGTAATATACAATTATAGCTTTTGATGAGGTCAATGCATGGTTTGATAGACCTGATGAGAGTGTATCGACCGAGGACGAAGTCCGAGGTTGATATACTCTCATCAGGTCTATCAAACCCTGTATTGACCATTATCAAAAGGCTATAACTTTTTTATTATAATAAATCAAAAACTAATTCTCTTTATTTTCTTCAAGCGTTTAATAGTGAAATATTTTGTTGATTTTGTTGATTTTGCTATTATGACGTCACAATGTCGCACGTGCCAAAACCAGTATTTTGTCAGGAAAATCTGTTTTTAGTATAGTGAGGTCAATACATTTTTTTTAGTATTTTTAGTATAGTAAGGTCTGTAACAGAATTTATAGCACGGTCATGTGACAGCAATCGACCATGACCAATCATATGCTTGGGAAAATAATGTCTATTATTATACACATATTTAGCTTTAAAGCGTACACAAAATTTGATATAGAATCGGACCAAGCAGCTTTAATATAAACAAAGTTACTTTTGACAGAAACAAATGTACCATTACTGATTCTTTAATTATTAAAACATGCAGAATCCAATTTTCAGCTTGTGTCAGACATAATATTGAATGAATATATGCTGTATTTAGAATTTTCATTTGTCATCAATTAAGATACTAAAACCACAAAAGACGATGTTTAGGATAATGTCATGTTGTTAGTTTTGAATTTAGTGGGTGGGTGTAAATACAAAATTTACAACATGTTGTCATGTTGTAAATTTGTATTTACACCCACCACTCAATAAATTCAAAATTTACAACTGTTACCTGACAATAAGAAAAGGTTAAAATACTATGTTTGCTATTTTTAACTGATCCGTTCATCAATTATTCAAAATATTAACAATTTCGTCGAAAAGTGGTTCAGTATCGAATAACATGAGAAGCAGTAGAATTAATAACATTTAACTAGATACAGAAACTGTAAAGCATTTCATTTTCAAAAATCAATGTAAATGTTTTTGACCTGTAAACCATTTATATGTATTGGTTTTCATTATCAGTTTTAGTATTAACTATTATCTCAAGAAGTGTTATTTTTGTAATTTCATATATATATATATATATATATATATATATATATATATATATATATATATATATATATATATATATATATATATATATATATATATATATATATCATATATATTGGTGTTTAACGAATATTGATGAAACAATAAGTAACAAATTATCATATACCTGGTTTATAATGATGTTTATTAAACATCAATTAACCATCAACTTAAATATATTTAGACCCATAAGAACACAACAGTAATTACATTTTGGGAAATATTAAAAACAAGGGTATACCTCGCTAATGAAGCGTTGTGTGTATCTTGTTGATGAGTCTGTTCTGAAATGTTCATTCCATTTATTCCGTTACTGCGTTTGCCACATCCCCCGTGTTGTGTGGAAGGTTGTGATTATCAAATTCTAGCAATGATCATTGGTAGAAAGGCCGGAATAATAAGGAGGTTACAGTATTAAGAATAATAACGCTCGTTCTTGATAAAGTCCGATATACTCTTATACATTGTCTTATTGGAAAATTTGCGTTTAGGCTCAAAGTAAATGACGCAGAGTATTTGAGTGAAGAATATTTGATTATTATACATATAGAAGTTGCATACTCAGAAAACAATCATTTAGTTTTTAATTGCACAGCATGTATCTCAGCAGCATATTATACAAAGGTTTACATAATTCCGTTCTCTTTTCTGAATTAGTAAAGTTTCCTTTAAAAATAAAATGACGCGCACACTTAATTTTAAGAAACGGTATTTACATGTAGCTCCAATGGAATTTTTATGTAATATACTTGTAGATTATAATATACAGGTATTATTATTCCCAATCAAATTAAATAATACTGAGCATCTTTTTGGGGGAGAGGTTGAGGGGGTAATTTTTTTTAAAGCCTTGTTAAAACTAAATTGAGAACTTAAGTAATTATTATGTATGTTACAGTATCTGTCCTTTTACTACAAGTTTATGTACTCGATATCCCTCTTGGGTCTCAATAGTCTTTTAAAATGCGATAATGTTCAATATGCTTAAATGATAACTTTTCTTTCTTGATTCATCAATTCATAGGATTAGATAAAATTAATCAGTTACATGTAATAGTATATTTTACACTTACCACACGTGGAGTTTGATCTACAGCCAACAAACTGATTACAAGTTTCTCTTGAAGAACAGTTGCAGGACATTTTACATTGAACGCCATAAAAACCAGCTGGGCAGGGAATACTACATTCCTCTCCATAAAATCCAATGCATTCTTTTCACACACATAAAGACATACATGTATTACAATAAACATAATTTATAAGTGTAATTAGTTAATAGAGAACTGCAATTACATATTCGTAAGCATTATTTTTTACCTGTACACACCCCCTCTATCTCTCGATAACCAATACAGCATATAGACAAACTAAAAAAAAATGAAAAATCATTTGATTCTAAAACAATATTCTAAAAATTATAATGAGCCAGTGCAAAAGATTTTCATTGTGCCATGATAGGGCCATTGATATTTACTCGGCTTTCTGAGAAACGGCCATCACTTTGTCCCGTATAACGACGTCGCGCTACATATAGCATAGCGTCATCAAGCGTTACGTCGCACAATTGTAACACAACACGCAATCGCACTGTTTTACAATTTTACAACACGTATATGGGCTATCGTAACTTTACACAACACATAACACAACACGATTGTCTTAAAAAAAATTATCTTACAATAAACACTTTAAAGCTCCGGTATGCCATATTCAGGCACATCAAAGTCATGGCATATAGTACTAGGGTGACCAGGAGAAGGCGTGATTAGCGACATACAATTGTGTTGCGCAATAACGTTGTTTGTTGAGTACGTTTTTCAAACTTCCTTTTCAGCTTTTGCAATTCCAAGCACCATAGGATTGTTTAGATTTTTCGCTTTCGGTAATGTCACTACACACTAAAAATTTTAATAGATTTAATGGAATGACTAGACACCTGTTCAGAAATATACAGCATAACACATGTATCTTACCGTACCAACATAATTAAGATATCTAGGTCTCTCGATCTTCCGTTAGCTAATTAATTAACATAATTATGACCGATACAAAATGTATCTGCATTGATATTTCGTTCATTAGTTGAAGGAAATTACATTTTTTTTCTGATGTCATGGCCAAGGATATACGATAAGAATAAAAGTATGCAGTATTTAGATATTCCATTTTTTCATCAAATAAGATATACGGACCACAAAAGACGATTTTTATGATAAGAAAAGGTCATAATACTTTGTTCTTGCGTTGAAGAAGATCTTTGAAATGTTCAGGGATTTTTATTGATTAGCACTGAATTCACTTTTAATTTTTTTAAAGTTACAGTTATCATTAACTATATTCTTTTTATTGATATTTCAGACATCCTAACAAGCGTATCGACACGCGTTTTACAATTCTGTCTTACTTTTGAAATGTTTGTCTTTACCGTCCTTTTTTTTTGACCGAGGAAACTTCTAAGTAACATTCTGTTGTGAAATATTTAGAGGGCTCCGTAAAATCTTATAATGTCATATGTGTTACATTTTTCTGTGGCGGTTGTAGTAAATGACCACGTAGAACCTTAAACTGACCTTTCTGATGCTACGTGCGTGTATTGCAATTTATTTATGTCTCTAACTTGTCATACAATGTCATGATAGATATTTATATCTTATAAAAAATCCTTCAAGAAAATACTTGTTCTCAAATTAAAAATATTTTCTTCTACAAGATATGTTTAATATCTTAGTGAAATAAAAGAAATTCCCAGACTACAGTAATTTAAACTCCAAAAGGATTTGAACAAAACTGTCGTAGGATTTAAAAACATAGTGGGACAACTAAATTCGGAGGGCGGGGGGGGGGGGGGGGCTTCTTATCTGAATAAAATTCCTGTTTGAAATATGAGTCCTATAATTATAATTATTTTTTATAATCATGTAGGATTTTCTTCTTTTTTTTTATTTGAAAGAATTTTATCCATTCCCACTACCGTGAACAATAATTTTTCATTAAAGGGGCATGGTCACGGTTTTGGTCTAATTATATTTTTCTGTTTCTATTATTTACAATGCTTTAGGAATGCATTTCTAATTATCAAATGAAATTTAAAAGTCAGTCGTTTGCTTATAAGCAAGCTACAGGGCTCACAATTCTTAGTCATGTAAACAAGGCTCGGGCCCTATTTTTGTTTACATAAGTTCAAAATAGCAAGAAAAATATTTTTGAAGTTGATTTGTCTATCACATTCGTTTAGGTCTAAAACTGGAGTTTTCACTTTAACATTAAAAATGAAAACAAAAGTTTTGTTTACGTAACAAAGAATTGTAAGCTATGTAACTCGCTGATAACTCAACAAATGACCCTTAAATTTTGGTTGCCTATTAAAAATCCCTTACTGAAGCATTTTAAACATTAAAATCGAAAAACTATTTTTTGACCAAAATCGTGACCATGCCCCTTTAAAACATGTATAGAACAATGTAGAACATGAACAAGAAACGGTCTAAGTTAATTCATCAGCACAGAACTTTATCAATAGTATTTTAACATTAACATCCGTAGTTTGCAGTTTTTTATTATTAAAAACCACTTAAATTGCATAATCGATGCAATCTTATGTCTTTGAAATATTTAAGCCATAAGGCTTATTGGCCCTAAATTCAGAATTGCGAACCCGATAAATAATCTTGCACAGAGAATTAGGACATAAAAAAGGAAAATGAAAAATATTTTAATAATCTGCACCTCACATATCACATTTAGGATAACATCGCATACTTTAATAACACGTGTCATTATTCAAATTACTAGTACTTGCTTTATTTTTTATCTGACAGTGTAAAATGTTTCATTCCTAAGTAGAGATCTTAACCTAAATTTAACGCATTCTACAAATTGAACATATTTTTTTGTATAAAACATATACAAAAGGATTAGAAATAAGATTGTACAACTAACAAATTATTCTTCTTTAAAATTTATTGATAAAGGTAAACATTTTCATATAAGCATTTAATTTGATATTTGGTAAAAACAAATGGTGTTTTAGATTCCTTTAAAATGAATTTAAAATCTATATATCAAATTTCAATTAGAAATTTCAATTTGAGGTCAAAATATATCCCAAACAAACATTTTAAAGCAATAAATTAAAAAAAGGTATTAAACTTTATTATATCTATTACCCCTTGATCACAATGACGCTGGCATGCATAATATTATTATGTTGAGGAGTTGTGAAGCTTTCATATTGTGAATGTATTTGTTATGTACATGTTTAAAACATTTTCCTTCAGTATGAGCTGGTATATTTGTATTTAATTGATTGCATTATGTTTGCTTTATCATATTAAACAATTGCTATACATGTTTGCTTTATAATACATGAATATATGTCTCTAATAAAAAGTGGATTTTGTTTTTGTTTTGATCAACTAAATAAATATAAAATTTCAAAAATCGGTATCTGCTACTCTATTTTTTAATTTGAAAGATATTATTTGCTACTTTGAGCATATAAACAACATCATTTAACTTAAATTTAAAAGAATTTCTTATTAAAAAAGCAAATTATCAATATTTGTTCAGCTTCCAGGTCTGGAAAATGTTGGTCGTCTATTGAATGTTACATACCCGCAATATGTCTATTGCACGAAAACAAAATTCATAATTGTATTGTGCATTTAAAAATATATGATAGGGTTACCTCCATTTGACAAAACAACAAACAATTGAAAGAATATATCTTGCCAAACAAGTATTATTAATTTAATAACGGATTTTTGCCTATAATTGTCATTATAAGATCATAAATTATAAACGTAGTTGCAAGACAAAGTTTGCACATATGTGTAAGATGACTTATGTCAAGAATATGAAGCCAGCACTGACAAGTAAATGTTCAAAAGTTTTAGTATAGTTTAAAGCGAAAATGATGTTTTCTGCATCAACAAATAAAACAGTATTCGCTGCAGTCCCGTAAAACAAAGTGTATTGACTGATTGTGGGCATTATCTAAGATAACTTCAACACAATTTCATTGTTTGGGTAGATCTTTGTCTTTCACCGTGCATTGATTGGAGCAAAATCGAAGGGTCTCAATTTGGAAAAGAAACATGATGGTAGCCATCACCCACATATCCATAATCAGCGCTTCTGTGCATTGGTTGGCTGTCACTGGCCCCGATGTTTCCTTTATTTTGAACCATTTTACCTTTTCGCTCGGATAAAGGCAAGCACCTTCTACACTTTTCGATATTTGTTATCATCATTTTTTTTATCCAGTTCCTTCTTTTTCTGAAAACGGGTATAAATTAATCCACACAACATATCAATTAGGAAATGGTTAGCTAAACCATTAAACCAGAATAACATTATTTATATACATGTAAAATAAGAAAGTCACAATAAAAACATATAAATTTTAAATAACCATACAGAATATCGAAAATGCAGAATTGGATTAAACAGTAAATTCTACAGAGAATCGAGTTCATCCATCTTAAAGGGGCATGGTCACGATTTTGGTCAAAAATTATTTTTCCGATTTTAATGTTTGCAATGTTTCATCAAGGCATTTTTAATAGGCAACTAAAATTTGGGTATCATTTGTTGAATTTTAAGCGAGTTACAGAGCTTACAATTCAAAACTTTTGTTTACATTTTGAATGTTTAACTGAAAATTCCAGTTTTAGACCTAAAATGAATGTGTTAAATGTTAGAAACTGTTTATTTATGCTTAAAATTAATAAGAAGGTAGACAAATCTGCTTCAAAAAGATTTTTTACTGGTATATTGAACTTATGTAAACAAAAACAGGGCACGAGCCTTGTTTATATGACAAAATGTTGTGAGCTTTGTATCTTGCTCGTAACTCTACGACTGACTCTCAAACTTCACTTGATCATTAGAAATACATTATTAAAGCATTATAAATAATAAAAATATTAAAATTGAATTTGACCAAAATCGTAACCATGCCCCTTTAAAAACAAAGCCAATAATATCGCCTATTTTAATTAATAAATTGAAATATATATATTATATGGCATATGAAAATTTACCTTAGTGGATAATCGATGCAGAGAACCAAATTGAAGCCTTGCAGGCATATCAAGAAGATCATCAACATCCATTTTAAGCTACCTTTTACCAAATGATGATCTTCCCCTTTATAAAAAATGATTATGAACTATCATTTATTATAACAAAATCATGTTTAATGATAAATGTCATACAGTCTTAAATTTGCCGGCTGAAAACGGGGCCAAGGGACAACAAAAAAAAAAAACCATTATTTAATTATTTGTACACAATATCTATTTTTTAAAAAAAACTAACCACACATGGAGTTTGATATACAGCCAACAAACTGATTACATTTCTCGTTTGAAGAACAGTTGCAGGGTGTTTTACATTGACGTCCATAATAACCTGCTGGGCATGGAATACTACATTCCTCTCCATAAAATCCAATGCATTCTTTTTCCATACATAAATACATTATTATTTTAATTAATACAATCGAAAAAGGAACTGCAATTTCATAACCAAAAACAAATGTTTTTATACCTGTGCACACACCCTCTATCTCTCGGTAACCAATACAACATCTAAATGATGAACTAAAAATATACAGACAATAACTTGCATTAAAAATGAGGAGAACAAAAATCTCTGTGTCATACATTATCGAGCTATAACAAGTACGCCATTTCGCTTTCACACCTTAAGAGGGATTGGGATGATGCAGTGAAAAATTTATTATGCTTTTTTTTTTTACAATTTCAGTTTCTGAAAAATATTTAAATAACATGTAATGAACTTTCAAATTTTATTCAATAATTTTAAAAATAGAAATAAATTTTAAAATCAATCACAATGTTTGCCTTTCTTCGTGATGATAAAGTTAAAAAAAACAACATTTCAATTTTTGGAATATTTTAGTCGAAATTTGAATTGAATAGACAACACATTTTAAAAAACTCAATGGTTTTATATATCAGCGTTAATATGTGCTTTACATCATATCTATATTTCATGGCGACTTTCTTGACATACAATGGAGATACTACATTAAGAATCAACTTGCCCTATTTCTGTAACGTTGACGTTTTGTGACAGTTTCTGTTTTATTCATTAACATTTTCATTAATAACAGAATACTAATAAAACTCTATATAATAATATAACCCACTAATGATTTTATACATCTGCAATACAAAATATTGAAAACGTTTAATTCCCCCAAATTAGAAAATTGTATATAACACAGCTGATATATGCTGAACACCTCCAGCTGAACATAGAGCTAAAAAGAGAAGTAAATTTTTCGGCGGCACAACTCAAAATGGAAATGTCTTCTTTAATACTGTAAACCAACTTTTATTCGCAACGACTTTATTTTGCGATTTGCCGAAGGTAAACTGGTTCGCGACGCCCTTTTTGGTGATCAAGCTTATCCACACTCGTTTTGATATAACACCCATACGACAAAGACTAGTTCGCGGCGAGAAATATTGGCGACGAAGAGGCTCTCGCGAATCTCGCGAATATTTCTCGCACGGGAATAAAAGTTGGTTTACAGTATATCCTTAGATTATCTAAACGATTCAAACAACTTGACGTCCCAAAATTTTCATAAGCCAGTTTCTATATATTCTATGATAATGGCTGTGTATGTGATCAGCAATGTGATCACTGTCTCCCCCTAACACAACATGCCTTCATGCTAACTTATATCAAATAATAAAAACGCTCCAAAACGTTGTAATGCCATAACTCACACACAATAAAATAACAGCAGATATGTTAGAATATGTTAGAAATGAAACTTATTTATTATATTACAAAACAAAAATCACGACAAATTGTGTTGGCTTGGCGGAGTATTGTGTGATGGCGAGGATTTTACAGAACGCTGAATTCAGAATTTACATTTGGCACTCTCTAAACACGATTATCGTCGGAAACTCATGGCTAGTCTAACGTAAACGTATGCGACACTGACCGTGGGTTTCCACAATGAACACTTTAGTTTAATATAGATCTTTTGGTTCTCTGTCAGTGTTGCCACCACACACGAAAATTATACATCCAAGGAACTTACTTATCTCTACAGACTTGAAGGCCGCAAGAAGATTCTATGGTGATCACCAGTAGAAAGAAACACATACCAACAAACAGTCGACGAGGACCTGTCATGTTCACGTTATACAAACATTATTGTGCCTATTTAACGATAATCATCGTGTTTTAATCAGTGTCATTTCCGCGTTTTCCTATTAAAAAAATATCGGAAATAATTACTCCATAGTTTTACTAATTTAAGGAAATTAATAAAATGGCTAGACCTATTGCATATAAGAAATGTCTCTGACGGTACCTGCAACATAATTAAATTAATTTAAAATACTGTAAAATATTTGGATTTTCACTTTACCAAATATTCACTTGAAATTTAGTTTGTGGCAAACATATCATGCGTCAAAGTTTAAGGCAAATCTGATGGTTAATGTATGGTAAATTTATTGACCATCGAGCCTCCTTTAATTTTTAGCTCACCGAGACGAAGTCGGAGGAAGCTTATGCTATATATTTGTTGCAGGTCCTGTATCTAAGTTATTACTTTTCCTATCTTTACCAAACGTGCATGGATGATGCATGTGGACCTACTTATGGACTTGAAAGACTTATATGCTGAATCTGGGACATGAATTTTTAATGCTGGACGAGGTTAAGGTTTTTTGAGCAGGTTACAGTTTTTGGTGTAGATGCCCTTTGATAGCAATTTCTAAGTTATTACTGGTCCTAACTTCACCAATCTCGCATGCACCTGGCATGTTTGAATGCTGAATCTGAGCCATAGGTTTCGGGTGCTGGATGAGGTTAAGTTTTTTAGAGCTGGTTAAAGTTTTTGGAGCAGTTGCCCTCTGATGATTATATCTTAGTTATTACTGGTCCTTACATCACCAAACTTGCATGGATGGTTTGTTTTATGATACCGATGCACCTGGCATGTTTGAATGCTGAATCTGAGCCATAGGTTTCGGATGCTGGAGGAGTTTAAGGTTTTTAGAGCTGGTTAAAGTTTTTGAAGCACGTGCCCTCTCATGATTATTTCTTTGTTATTTCTAGTCCCATATTATTTGATACGATATGATATTTTATCAAATATTGAATGATGATATTGTTATGTATAGTATTTTATATTATGATCCAAGATTGTATAATATATTATATTATATATTATTTTATCACATGATATTATTTCATATGATATTGCAATAGATAATATTGTATCATATGATATGATAGCATAATATCGTATAATATAATACGATACTGTATAGAATGATATTGGTTTATATAATATATTATTATATCACATGAAGTTGTATTTTATAATATTGTACCATATGGTATCATGTTATGTATCATGTATGATACAATATCATACAATACAACATCATAGTATATTATACAACGTAATATCATTTGTTACAATATTATATTATTTTCATACATTATAACGAATTTTATCATTGGTTCCTTTGATACCACGTGTCAAAGTATAAAAATGCGGATTGACCAGTACTTTCTAAAAATAAGCTTTAAAAAACTCGGATTGACCTGTACTTTCTATATAAAGATTAAGGAAATTTTGCTCTAATGTTAAAATGAATTTGATTTGCTGGCGTGATTCATCCCAACCAATCAAAATTCTCTTTCCGGTAAAATCCGTGTAAACAAACAACAAAGATGCTGCTCCAATAATTAGACATTGCTCAAATGTTACCATTAATTACAGCATAACATGTTCTGGAATACCTAGAATTAATTGAATAAATAAAGTGTTGTTATTGAAGGAAATATGAAATTACTCAATTCATCAATTGTTTTGATAAAATTGCTTTATCAGTTTAAAAGCAAATTCTTCTTTGGAAAATAATATAATAAATGTAGCCCTTTCACTCGCTCGATCCATAGATATATCGACTTCATAGAAAAGCATATCGACCTCGCACTTCGTGCTCGGTCGATATGCTTTTCTGTGAAGTCGATATATCTATGGATCGACCTCATGAAAGGGCTATATTTGTATAGTATTATGTGATATGATATTGTATAATATAATACTATATTGTATCGCATATTATATATTATAATATTGTATTGTGTGATCAAATACAATAATGCATAA
Source organism: Magallana ariakensis (assembly GCA_020458035.1). Lineage (NCBI taxonomy): Eukaryota > Metazoa > Mollusca > Bivalvia > Ostreida > Ostreidae > Magallana > Magallana ariakensis. Next base: position 40,712,649 of record CM035814.1, on the reverse strand, counting down.
CACTTACAATGTCATATCAAATTTTACAATATCAAATGGCATTATTATTTATTACAGTATATTATGTTGTATAAAATTATATATATTGTAAGTATCATAGGATGCAATATCGTACTTTATATTATTGTAGTGATAAACAATGTATCTTATAATAGCGTATGAAATGAACATATTATTATCATACAACTTTTTAACATATGATATACGGTATTGTGACAAAACAGTATCCATGTATATCCAAGATCATTATTAACTATGATTTTCATATAATATGATACAGGTGGTCTCATAAATGTGATGCCTCGTAAAGGTGATGCCTTGTCTCGGTGAGCTTTGTAATCTGTGATTACCTATGTTTATGTCACACAATTTGGATAAAACTCTTAATAATTCTTTCTTTCGAATGAATCATACACATCTTCTGCCTCTACTGTTTGATAAACCAGTTACTCTCTCTGAAAAGTAACTAAAAGGCTAATTTCAAGTATTTTGTTAGTTATTTATATATACGTAGAAGTTTATTTATTTATAGAGACATGTGTATATAATTTATACATTCTTATATTTATATATTTCAGTGTCTTTGTCTGTGATAACACTACGAATCGATTTTGTATTGTACTGTCCAATAAATTCAAATGACGTATTGTTAGGGTGCACGCGGTGTTGTCATATATAAAAGAAATGAAAATCTCATAAATACATATATGTCAATATTCAAATATTTATTCGTACAATTGCTGAACATTTTATAAATATGATTGATAACAAACCAATCTTTGAATATCATGAGGTGAAAATTTCAGTCGGAGCGCAATCAAATCTACCATAAAGCACCTAATTAGTTTAGTTTAGTTCATTAGCTCAAAACCACATGGTTTATAGGAATTGTATAAATACAATATATACATATAATCAGTGTACACAAATTTAGAAGTACACAGACACATCTGCCACAAATGTACCATGTAAAAATCACATAAACATAAATAAATAATACTTATATTATCACATTAGGATGCAAATATATATTAATTAAAGCAAAATATTTCTATAATCTGTGGGTTTCTGAAGAAAAAAAACATAGTTGATTTAATTGTTGCTTAGCTGAACAAGCTTGAAACAAGAATGCTTTGACCAGTAATAATTTTTTAATAATTATTAATACACCGTGAATGACTGTACTTTGGACATTATAGGATGAAGTGATATTCATCTTCAATCCTATTAAGAGCACAAAATCTACAAATGCGACGCGAACGTACAGTTCGATCATAACGACCTATATTTTGTCAGATGGTGCACAATATTATCTAATATACATTTTTTAAGATAATACTGGAGACCAAAAGGGTCGTACAAATATTTGTATACGTAACATTTAGAAAACCATCTTTGCTTTTGCTAAAACAGTTTTCGTTGGTTTGGAACATTTTGTGCATACCCTGCATTATTTTCATTGTGGAAGAAAAGAACTGAGAAATCTGCTTTGAACTTCACACATGATTTAACATCACTGTAGAGTTTACGAATAACACTAAGAAGTTTCCCCGTGTCTCCGCTTCTAGCAAGTTTATAAAACATTTTGTTTCTATCGATACTGTCAAATGCTTCTTTATAATCTATATATGAAGCGCGCACATAATTTAAAAAAACGTTAAACAGTTCCAATGCCAACTTTATGTATAAATATACTTGTAGAATCTTAATTTACAGGCATAATTATTATTCTCGACCAAACAAATTAAATAATGATGAGCATTTTTTATTAGAGGGAAGGTACATTTATGTTGATTTCTTGAAAATCTTTTTTTAATACTGAGTTGAGAACGAAAGTAATTACTGTGTATATTACAGTATCTATCCTCTAACCACGAGTTTATCTATTTAATATCACTATTGGGACTCAATAGTCTTTTAAATGCGATAATGTTCAATTTGATAAAATGATAAATTTTAATCTTTCTTGATTCATCAATTCATAGGATTATACAAAATTAATCGGTTAATAGTATAATTTTTCACTTACCACACGTGGAGTTTGAGGTACAGCCAACAAATGGATTACAAGTTTCGTTTGAAAACAGTTGCAGGGTGTTTTACATTGACGTCCATAATAACCTGCTGGGCAGGGAATACTACATTCCTCTCCATAAAATCCAATACATTCTTTTTATATACATAAACACACCTAACTATTAAAGTTATATACAAGTGTAATTCATTCATAGAAAGCTGCAATTTCATACTCATGAGCAATATTCTACACCTGTGCATATCCCCTCTATCTCTCGGAAACCAATACAACATCTAAAATTCGACAAACCAAAAAAAAAATGAAAAATCGTTTGTTTCAAAAACAAATTTTAATAACGGCAAATCATTGCAAAACATTTGCATTGTGCCAAGATAGGGCCATCATGGCATCGTCTTAATGTGCTGAGAAACGCGGCCATTACTTTGTCCCGTATAACTACGTCGGGCAATTTGTACTTTATAGCGTCGTCCAGCATTACGTCGCGAAATTGTGTAACTTCACATAACACGCCGTCGGACTGTTTTACAACACGCATATTTGGGCTATCGTAACTTTACACAACAAGTTGCTGCACTCATAACACAACAAGATTGTCTTAAAAAAATAATCTTACAATAAACACTCCATCGCGTTGCCATGCCATACTTAGACACATCAAAATCATGTCATATAGTGTAAGAGTGATCAGGATACAGCGTGATTAGCGACGTAGAATTGCGCAAAGTTGTGTTGATAAAGTTCATAATAGCGAGCGAAGCGAGCACTAAGGACCAGTGCGCGGGAAAAAGTACGAGCGAAACCTGCAGATTCATCAAGACAAAGGACGAGTGCATTATGGGCCCCGGTATAAAGTGAACAAAATAAAGATTCAAATTAAGCATAATTTTTTACCTAACATCACATATTGATATCTAAGCCATAGGAATCAACAAGTTATAGCGCTGAATTTACTGTATATAAAAGAATGAAGCTTTACAACATAGTAGGGGTCAGCCGACACTCGTGATTTGGTATAGTAAATCGAGGTCAGGCATTCATTTCAAAGCCTTTGTTTACTGTCAGTGTACAAACTTGTGGAAAAGACAAAATACGCATTATACATTTAGAAAACTTCTGTGAAAATAAGATGTTTGTACTACATTGGGATGGTACCTAAAATATGTAAAAAACGTATGAAAATTTCAATTTTTTTTCTATAACAAGCGAAAGCTATTACCTGCGTGACCTATGTTTGAACCCACGCATGTAATAAATTATTTCAAACAGTCATATGGGTTATATCCAGGTAGTCTTGTCAAATGGGCTCACTGTAAAACACTGGCACGTTTTAAATCGCTTTCCATTAACATTGTATGGTCAGGAATGTTTGTTTTTTATCACTGTGGTAATATATATGCAACTTCAAAGCTTTATTCGATTTATTTTTCAGACGTAAAATAATGCATAAAGTATAATTCAGCAAACGCGCCAATCGATCCACTAACAGAATAATGTTGATTTAAATGTCTCCTCCCTCTGATTTAAATAGACACAATTCAAGTAGGTTCTGTTCGATTTTTCCGGATTTAGATTATCTATAGTCATTTAAAAATCCTCAATTTTTTAAACTGTATGCTAATTTTGGTAAATTTAAGCGTGCATTAAATCAGAAGTATCCATCAGTTAAATTTGTGACCAAATCAACGCACTTTGAAAAAATTATGCGCTTTGAAAATTTTTTTCAAAGTGCGTTAAATTTGGAACCAAATCAACGCACTTTGAATTTTTTTTTCCAAGTGTGTTAAATTTTGGACCAAGTTAATCCACTTTGAAAAAAAATTTTCAAAGCACATAATGAAGGTACATCAACATTTTTTTTAGAATCAAAACACTTAACGCACTTTGAAAAAATATGTATAAATCATAAATTCTGGAATTGAATTTCTAACTTGTATACAGTATCATAATGATGATTTGTTGACACTACCGCCTTTGAGAAGACGGGTGTGGGGGTTAACCAAAGATACAGGTCAATTACCAGTGCATCATTAAATTGATTACAGGAAGAATGTCCCCTATCCCTAACTTGTCCTTCCAAAACATATGATATTCAGCAACTTGGAGTAAACGTTTAAGATTGGAAAAAGAAATAAGCTTTGCTGCAAAGTAATGAAGTACAGTGATATTGAAAAAATACGAACTGGGCAAACAATTATTTCTCCAATAGTATGCTATTAAAAGAATATAAAAGTGTTTCAAAATAAACCCTCTATTCAAATTCTAATCAAATAAATCACTTCATTGTAAAAAATAAATTACATTGACATACATGAGATTATTATAAACTTAAAAAAGGGATTAGGGTGTAGATTTTTTCTCGCACTGATCTTTTAAAAGATCATAGACTTTTTGATAAACATAACTAAAGTATCCTTTTTTCACATCATGTTTGTTTACAAGCACATAGCTTAATGTATCAGATAAGAAGTAAACGTGTTTCATACACAAAAAAATGGAAAAGGTATGTACTAAGCGATGGTCGATGCAGGAAGAAGGTCATATTTGTATAATTCAAATCTCCCGCGTTGTTCTTTATGACTGTGTAGATTGTCAAACAACGTAAGCTTATGGGAAAAAATTCTAATGGAGAAACTGTTTATCAAGTTAGCTGAGAATGCATTGGGTTCTTTTTTAAATATATCCCATTGATCAAAACAACTGAAGGTTAAAACAATCATTTATTTGTATCTAAAAGTATCAATCATTTCGACTAAACCCTGAACAATTTTTTTTCAAAGTGTGTTAATTTCGACGATATCAACGAATTTTGAAAAAAAATATGTTCTCTTTCAAAGTGCGTAATTTTTCAAAGTGCGTTGTAACAACCGTGGTTGCAGATGATACCCAGGGACAGCCTGATGGTACAGTCTGATGCGCAATATTTGACCAATTTAGAAACTGACCAGTTTTCTTTAACACGGACTGTCTTATTTCTTCTCAGAATTCAAATGTAGTAGTCACAAGCGCAATCGAATTTTCATCCCAACTTAATTAGACAATGACCCCCTCGCGCTAACATCCATGCCAACGAAATATTCTAATTTAAGTTGTAGAACATGTTTATCAATCGTTGTAAAATAAATAAAGTTCAGTTTTTTAAATCAGTCAGTCCGTGGGCTGACTTATCAGTTAATATACATTACGAACTCCTCTCTTCAAATTGATTAAAATGGTATGGTCAGGTTCTCATACATATCATGCATTTTCATGAAAGCTTTTTTTTACTTTCTGTATAGTTATGATTTTAAAAATATTTAATTTTAACAATTGACATTTGAAAAAAGTAGCAATGAGGCTGGCTTAGCGCTTTCCAGTTCTTTGAGTTCTTTGATATATTATTTTGATTTGATATAAAACACCGGAAGCGCGGAATTAAGTACTCGTGTAAAATAAGATATTTACAGTATGTTAACTAAACGATTCAAACAAATTGACATCCCGAAATGTTCATTACCAATTACTATAATTATATTCTATAATAACGGTTATGTGATCAACAATGTGACTCAAAGCGTTGTTTTGCCATTATAACTTAGACACAATAGAATAACAGCCGATATGTTAGAACATGCTAGCGATAAACAATTAAATTGATTGCATTACAAAACAAAAATCACGACAAATTGTGTTCACACTTGGCTTGGCGGAGTATTGTATGATGGCGCTAATTTTACAGAACGCTTTATGCAAAATTTACATTTGGCACTATCTAAACACGGTCATCGTCGGAAACCAACGGTTAGTGTAATATACACGTATGCGAGACTGCCCTCGGGTTTCCACAATGAGCACCATAGGTTAATGTAAATCTTTTGGTTCTCTTTCGGTTATGCCACCAAACACGAAAATTGAAATATAAAGGGACTTACGTATTTTGAACATAACAGGTACTATTGCTACAAGATGATTCTATGATGATCGCCAGTAGAAAGAAACACGTACAAACAAACAGTCGACGAGGACCTGCCATGTTTACATTAAATATACAAACATTATTGTGCCTATAATCATCGTCTTTTAATCAGTGTCACTTTCGCGTTTTCCGGATAAAAAAAATATCGGAAATAATTACTCCATACTTATACTAATTAAAAGAAATTAATACAAAGGCTAGGCCTCAATTAAAAGTTATTGCACATTCCAAAAGGTATCTAACGGTACCAACATAATCAAATTAATTGAAAGTAAATTATTTGGATTTTCATTTTAAATTTAGCTTGCGGCCAAACATTCCATGCCTCAATCTTAAAGACAAACCCTATGGTTAATTTGTTGATCATTTAGCCTCCTTAAATTTTTATTTCATGCAATCTAGATAAAATAATCAATAATTCTTACTTTCGTTCAAAACATGAACGTCTTCTATCTCTGTTGTTGAATAAACCAGTTACTCTCTTTGAAATGTAACTATGGCTAATTTCGAGTATTTTGTCAATTACTAGCATACACGGAGAAGATTATTTATTTATAGAAACATGTGTATATACATTCGCATACATCATATCAACAACAGTAAAATGTAATTAAACATTCGGTCCGACGGGCCTATATGTCGCTTTTAACACATTATAAATGAATATAAGCAAAAACTCCATAACTGTTTTTAAAATGGGGGCTGAAAAGATTTATATACAACGTTAAATGTTCAAGTTTTTTTGGACGTCACGATACTATGTAACCATTATATAGCTTCTGAAGATTTTAAAATGAAAAGGCTTAAGCTATATTGAACGTTGTTCATGTTTCCTTTCTATATTTATAGATAGATAGATAGATAGATAGATGGATAGATGGATAGATGGATAGATAGATAGATAGATAGATAGATAGATAGATAGATAGATAGATAGATAGATAGATAGAGGTCCCATTACATCCATGGACAAAAAATGGGTTTTTTATACCACCCTGCACAAAAAGATAAAAAGTTAACAATTCATAGAATTTCAAATGAGCTTGGCCTTTGTTATTGGCCAAGGTAGACGCTTTTATCCTAAGTGGTACGATGTATCGGGGATGAAATGTTCAAAAGTTGTAAGTGTTTTATTGAAATTTAAAAGCTTTTAGAGGCAACTGCTTGAAGAGAGCATCAGTGGCCCTTTTCACAAAAGATCTTACGATTAATTTTTATCGTAAGTAAAAACTTAAGTTTTTGTTCATTTTCACAAAACATCTAAGATTCTTACGTGTAAAATTTGTCGTAACTTTACGATAGCACATACCCTCTCGTAAGTATTTCAAAACTGTAAATAGTAATCGTATTATGTAAAATTTACAAGAGAAACAGCTAAATTTAATGTTTTGAACCACATTATACCGTTTTTTCGCATTATATAGCAGTTATTGTTGAAAAAATACACAAATAAATTCTCCAAAAATTTTTATGGCAAATTTTTCACGTAAGATTTTCCTACGTCACACTAAACACACATTGTGATTGTGACGTCATATTTTGATTTCTACTATATCACATTGATTTCACTCGATGTAAGTGGGATATTAATTCAGTTTTGCATCCTTTTTATGAGAATGTTGATTTATTTATATGTTTTGTGAAAAGGGCTACAGATTCTTTCTGTAAGAACATATTGAATGTGCCTCTAAGTGAACTAAGACGTAGGTAAAAGTTTCAAGTCTGTTTCTATTATGGTTTCAGAGGAGTAGTGATAACACACATTTGATAAACAAAAGGCAATAACTTAACCAATCTCAAAGAAAAATTGTTTTAATATATCTAATAATCCCAAGAAGAAGAAGAAGAAGAAGAAGAGGATTACAAGGGGTCCCCATAAAGGAAAGACCTAATTTACCATGCAAATATCCAACGACATGAATTTCATGAGGTTCAGACACATATCAAAACTTCTCAACAACGTTTTCGTTATTTCCATCTCTTGGTTTCGAATTATATTTTCTTTTCCATGAAAAATGTTAGTACTCTAGCAAGATGGACATAATGGATTCTTTTTTAGGAACGGACAGCTGATGACCAGTGTCCGATATTTTCTGCGAGAGGTTTTTCTAATCACTCCGATGCCATACAGTCTAGCGGCTGCTGTTGCTTGTAGAGAATGATTTGTGAAATGTGACTTTATAGTGATCAATAAAACACACATGCTATTTTTGTAATAAAGCAATAACCCAAACAGGTGAATCTGCATACCATGAAGCTGTTATACTACAATTTTAGGTAAAGGGCGTCGCATTTTCTATCTGCTGATCTACATAGAATAAATACATTAGTTTTTTCTATATAAAAATTATGATGTTGGTATAGAATGTCGAATCATATATACATGTATATGCATAGAATATTTGTCTCTACCTTTTGTACTTTTATAGGTCAATACTAGGTATCTTCTAGATACAATGTTGTTCTGGTAACCATGTGTGGTTGTCGGTTTCATGTGTTTATGCACGAGTCTTCCACTCGTAAATCATGGAAACATCATTTTTTTATAGTAAATATTTGGTTCCATCTGTTTCGTAAAATATTGTAATTTGAGTTTTGGAACCAAACAGAAGATATATCTGTTCCTGGCCAGCGCGGAGAGCGAAATGTAAGCCAAACTGAAAAGTATTAATTTCTTTGAAATCTTTTTTAATACTGAGTTGAGAGCTTAAGTAATTACTGTGTATGCTAAAGTATATGTCCTCTAACCACGAGTTAATATACTAAATATCACTCTTAGGTCTCAATTGTCTTTCATGCGATAATGTTCAAGTTTATAAAATGATAAATTTTAATCTTTCTTGATTCATCAATTCATAGGATTATACAAAATTAATCGGTTAATAGTATAATTTTAAACTTACCACACGTGGAGTTTGATGTACAGCCAACAAACGGATTAAATTTCTCGTTTGAAAAACAGTTGCAGGGTGTTTTACATTGACGTCCATAATAACCTGCTGGACCTACATTCCTCTAATTCTTTTAAAGTGTAATTCATTCATAGAAAGCTGCAATTTCATACTTATGAGCAATATTCTACACCTGTGCATATCCCCTCTATCTCTCGGAAACCAATACAACATCTAAAATTCGACGAACTAAAAAAAACGAAAAATCGTTTGTTTCAAAAACAAATTTTAATAACGGCAAATCATTGCAAAACATTTGCATTGTGCCAAGATAGGGCCATCATGGCATCGTCACAGTGTGCTGAGAAACGCGGCCATTACTTTGTCCCGTATAACGACGTCGGGCAATTTGTACTTTATAGCGTCGACCAGCATTACGTCGCGAAATTGTGTAACTTCACATAACACGCCGTCGGACTGTTTTACAACACGCATATTTGGGCTATCGTAACTTTACACAACAAGTTGCTGCACTCATAACACAACAAGATTGTCTTAAGAAAAAATAATCTTACAATAAACACTCCATCGCGTTGTCATGCCATACTTAGACACATCAAAATCCTGACATATAGTGTAAGAGTGATCAGGATACGGCGTGATTAGCGACGTAGAATTGCGCAAAGTTGTGTTGCGCAATGCCCCGTTGTTTGTCGAGTATGTTTTTTTAAAACATATATTACAGGTTTTGTATGGGGCACATGTATGGGCATGCATCGAAAAAAAATGAACCACTTGAAACCAAAGACATATATTTTACAGATTTTAAAGTTAGCATTCTGTTACTTTAATATGACCTTCCTTCATATTAATTCTAAAAAATCAATAAGTGCATTTTCTAGTAAACGTTTACATAGAACTAAACAATTTTTACGAAAATTGAGATGTATGTATGCCTTATCTAATAAACGTTTACATAGAACTTAACAATTTTTACGAAAATTGAGATGTATGTATATGCGTAGTTTATGGTATTGGAACTATCTAAACACTGCCATCGTCGGAAACCCACGGCCCGTCTCATGTAAGCGTTTACGAGATTGACCGTGGGTTTCCACGCCCAACACAACACCATAGGTTTATATTCATCTTTTGGTTCTCTCTCGGTGATGCTATCACACACGAACATTGTAAAATTAATTTACTTACCTATTATTTAAAGGACATTTTTCTTTGCACAAGATGATTCTATGGCGATCGCCAGTAGAAAGAACCACGAACCAACAAACAGTCGACGAGGACCTGCCATGTTTACGTTATACTAACATAACTGTGCCTATAATCATCGTGTTTTAATCAGTGCCATCTAATTATGCCTACTTCCGTGTTTCCTTGGTAAAAAATATCGGAAATAATAACTTCATACATAGACTAAGTAAAAAATAAATAGAATGACGCCTATTAAGAGTTATTGCATACAAAAAATGTCTATTACGGTACTAACACAATTTAAAAAGATCTCTCTTTGATCAATGAACAGGTGTTAAAATGTTTAAGGGGGAACAGGACGTTGCAATGTAAAACTATTTGTCAATCAATACTTTTTTAAACACATTAACATTAAGGTGACCTCTACATCATATATCATTTTCATGACTACTTTCTTGCCTTGCAAGGGAGATATTTTGATAGGAGTTGTCCCCCCTTCTCGGCATAATGATTTTTTTTTTGACAATTTCAATTTTCTGCAATAATTATTTTATTTGATTGAATTTATATGCAAAGTATATTCATTAATTTTAAGAACGGAAACAAATTTAAAAATTATTTACATCATTGGCTTTCTTACATCACAATATCATAATTTTATCAAAATATTGTTAAAATCAGCACTACAAGTTTTGTAGTTTTTGATTCTATATTTTAACAAAATGTGATGGCATATAAAAACTTCTCAATGAATTTTTAAATTTTTTTAAACCTTAACATCTGCTTTTTAACTTTTAAAATTTTCATGGCCACTTTCTTGGCATTTAAGGGAGATACTACATAGGAATAACCCCTACCCCTTATTCTGGAATTATGACTTTTTGTGACAATTTCTGTTTTGAACCATCAAAAAAGTAATACATTCTTTTGGTTTATTAATTACCCACGAACAGAATGATAATCAGAATATATATATGATTATCTTAACCGCTTATGATTTTGTATATTTACATTTTTAAAATTGAAAATGTTAAATTTTTCCCAACTCATTTTGTGAAAATGATTACTTTAGAGCCGTTAAGTACGGGATAACGATCTATCAAATCATGTTTGATGTCATTATGGATAAATGACATCATAGCATCATACAGTCAAATCAATTATGACGTCATTATAGAGTTAGCACATCAAAGCATCATTGCAATGTTAGTCACGTGATACGTGTCCTGTTCCCCCTTAAGTCTCATTTTTAACATCACATAAGATACTAGAAACACAAAAGACGGTTTTTGGTAATTACAAAACGTAATAATATAAGAGGGTAAAAAAATACGAAGACCATGTGGCTGTCTATCATATATTTTTCAAAAAAAAAAAAAACAACAAAATCTATGCACCAACATTTATTTTATTGATAAAGGAAGTTTCATTTCATTTGATGAAAAGGTATTTTTGTTATCCGATTTTAAAAACATGTTTTGTCACCAGGGCGCACGGTAACGTTCAAAACATGACGTCAAGATTACGCACGCACAGTTAATAGAAATACCCTATCTTTATATCATGCTGAGTCTTTTGTGCTTTTCACCTTACAATTTAAAACGGCACTATATTACTCGACTTCTTATAAGTTCACATTTGTTCGATAATTATAAGTTAGTTCTTCGAAGTTCCATTTGTTTTACCGTATGTCTCTTCGTTTACAGTAACTAAAAGAAAACCCTGAACATTAGATGGCGCTATTTATTCTTTTGACCAAATATTTACAGATATTCTATTTTTGGGTTGTTTGATGTCCAAAATAAAGTTACCACTACCCCCACAAAATGTATTACGGTTAACACAAATGTGCAAATAATTTTTGACACATTATTTGCACCATTGAGCATGTTCGCAGTTTGTATAGTTGTGGGGTTTTTTTTAAGTTGAATCCATTCTGTTTGCGTTTCTCGTTGCGTCGTGACACGTCCGGTGGAAAGAAGAATAATGGCCCCGTAGAATAATGACCGGGGGTCATTTTTCGAGGAAGAATAATCCCCACAGCTGTGTAATAATTGGATTATTTTTAGAAAAAAGACCTAGGGTCATTTTTCTTTACGTTAAACATGAAGAAAAGTGATCCCCGTAGAAAAGTGACCCCCACCATAAACAATAATAGATATGGGCTACTTAATATATAAAAAAAACTGTCTGTCGAATAATGACCTATATTTTCGTGAAAAAGACTGAGGAGGCAGCGAGCGTAGGATTATGAAAACTTCTTATTTCTGGGGAAAAGGGTTTTTACGTTAATTTTGTTTTCTTCCAAGTATTAGATATATAAGAAATGAGCTCATTGTCTAACGAGTATAACCTGGGTTGGGGCAGTTAACGCTTTATAATCCGCGAAGCGGGTTATAAAAAAGCGTAAATTGCTCCAACCCAGGTTATACGAGTATAACTTGGGTAGATATTGAGTTCATTCCTAATAATTTAAATTTCTGTAATATACTGTATAAATTGAGTACGTTTTACTTTTTAAAATGATATTAATTAAACTGTTCAAAATTCAAAAGTAACGTCAAGCGGATTGGTGACGTTGGTGCATTGTGACGTCTTGTAACGTGCAAACCAGGTTATACAAAGGATGACTGCACTTAACGCCAGGGTTTTTTTGGTCGATTCTATTGCTTTTATTTCTTAACCTAATATCACTTTTGTTAATTTTTTAAAGAGTCTAGTCAATTTCCAACATGAATTAAGATTTTAGACTGTGATACAATAAGCTTATTTTATGTTTTTCTCCTTCCAACTTTCAGAAAAAAGGAGAATTTTCGCTTATCTCCCCTTGATCAAGCATAAGATTGATATTTATATGCATGAGAGGTTGAGCTGACATTATCAGAATGGTACTAAAATTAGACTAGCATGAATAACAATGCCATGTATAAAAAATGTGATCACTCTTTCACCATAAACCTATCTATTCTAAATGGTACAAGTAAATATTTACTATGGTTTCAACAATAAGATCACGCCCATATACATGTAAGTACAGACGTCTTTAAATCAATGTTTGACAACATAACGTGTTCAAAAACATTGTCCTAGTTAGCACAAAAATGCTATCTTACACGTCACGTGATAGAATTTTGTATTCACAAAGTTACCTGAGGTGAGAAATCACGTAGTGAATTATAAAATTCAATATGCATCAACCCTTTACAACACATCCCTGCAAATGTGTTCCGAATGTTTTCGTTATCGTTGCTAAGTATGTAATAAATTCAGAGGTGCTCGAATGAAAGTTCACGAGACTTCCCCGAGATTTGTTTAGTCCCTGTGAAATTTCGAGCGGAAGTGTACATGTACGTGTTCGGATAATATTCTCAAAATACGTAAGTACTGGTCGTTTTTCATATCATATCCTACTTTTAATTTATGTTAAAACGAAAATCTATTAAGAGATATGTCTTATTTCATCATCATGCGGTTATTTAAACTAAACGATGAAATTCTGAAAAGAGTTATCGTTCGTGTTCAACCACTCTACACATGGTTGAAAATGTAAACATTTGGTTGCTTGATAAAATCATAGCCATGTTTTATGCTTTTGGTCTTCAACACAATGTTTTTTAAAAAAGAATGGGTGTCTGTTTTGTATAAAAACTTAGAAGTCAGTAGAAAAGTGGGCGGCCTCATTATCGTATGGAGATTCAAGAAATCGTGATGACCCCCACCAATGGAAACAAATTCGTACTTGGTAACAACATACTTTTATTTAACGCAATTACGTAAAGTTGCAGTTTAGATGTTGACCATTTCTGCAATTAAAAGTAAAATTCTCATTTGAAAAATTTATTTTCTCGCAAATATCGCACGTCCTTAATTGCAGTCATCCAAAGTTTGACTACATTTTTCTATTCAATCATTTGCCGAGTTACAACCAAAATTAAATCATACCTCGATATTCGCAACATTTGCTTGATGTTGCTGATCTAATGAATGGAACGTTATTTTTTCAGAGCAATTGTGTAAAGAGTACCTGACTATATAATATACATGTAGATCGATCGAATATATTTTAAAAAATTATATCTATCAAAGTTGATAAAGTAAAAAGAATAGCGTTAACATGTAGTTCACATTATTCGACGTTTTTCATGATGTCGTCATGACGTCACCATAGGACTTTTGGCTTACGTATCGGCACTAGACCATCGGACTTTGTCGCAGACCATTGACTTTGGCGTGACCATCGGACTTTGGAGTCTTACATATATAATGTGGACTAAGATATATTACCCTCTGTTCTTTTCATTGGGCAATACTTGATATCTTTCAGGTACAGTGTTGTTCTGGAAACCCCGTGTAGTTTTCGGTTTCACGTTTTTATGCTAGAGTCCTCCATTGTAATTTTGGAAACATCATCTATTTATTACTAAGTATTTGGTTCCATCTGGTTCGATAAATGTTTTAATTTGAGTTTTGGAACCGAACAGAAGATAAATGTAATCCTGTTCAGCGCGGAGAGCGAAATGTAAGTCAAACTGAAAGAGTACTGTACTGTGCCAAATGTTGTTGAAGGGTATCCTACCATTAGACTCGCTTATTCTACACGATATTTTTCTATTCCTATGTTAACATGTCTGCCTTATTTGTTTGTATATTCCAAAACTTTTTCGAGCATCGAAATCTTTTGTACTTTTTATCATTTAAAAAACTAACAAAACGACCCTCCGTATTTAAAAATTGAAGATTCGAATAAATGATTTCATACATGGTGTTTGAGTCACCTCAGCTACAAATGTCAATTTCCTCATCTTGCATACCCATTATGTATTTAAACATGAACGAGTCTGTTACCAATAGACTCAATCTAAATTTTGTTGATTTAGTGGCTTCAAAAATCTATCAGTGCTCTCTTCGTCGTGGCTTGCTTTAATCTTTTTTTCACCTGATATATCAGTAAATATATCATTTGTATTAATATTGTGCCAGAATCATGCAATCCTTAATATCAAGACTATCACTTTGAAACACCGCCTGTATTTGGTTTTTGTTCAATAACGTCCTTGATTGTGATAAGAAAATGCTCCTTCAGGCATGTTGCTAAACATAGGATGATGGCTACTGTGAGTGGAAAAAAAATAATTCTTGCACAAGTTTATACCCCTGAGAACTTACCTTAAACTGTTTGATAAGTGAATTAAAAAAAACAAAACTCTGCGGAAAAATGGTATTAATAAATTTAATAGCTTACTTTATTATCTTTATCCATTGGTTCACCTGTTTTATTCTTAAAACAAAAGAGGTAAATGTTTTATGTCGGATATAAATATTTTACGACGAAGTTGACTGTAGTTTCTTCACTCGTTTAGAAACGGTTAAAGAGGGGAAATTTCGCAGTCTGCGCGCCGTGTTTCCGGATGCTCATCCTCATAAAGACATTCGTGCCGAAACTGAATATTGTATAATATTTTAAACGTTCTATTTATTGAAATGTGATAATATCAAATATATTTCTATATCATAATGTAACTATTTATTTGTTTTATCTATTTTCATTATCCATTTAATTAAACACAGTGTTAAATTTTAAATAACTGCCAATTACAGTACGCAACTGGATTGAGTTGGTTGACTTTTTGTTTCATTGGTTCTCTAATGGATTGGTCTCTCTATTTTTTTATTATCCAATAAATTTGATTCCCTATTAGTATAAGTAACCGTTCAAACTAAGTAATATTAGACAGTACTTCATTTTCAACATCGGCGGTCAATCCAGTCAATCTACTGCATCTTGTGGTATGTAAATATTATATTTATCTATATATTTCTCTACTACCATGATAGTGATAAGGGCATTTTATTTTAATTGCAAAGTTTATACTTTATAGTATTTTGTTATAGTAATTTCTTAACTTGTTTGTAAATTCAAATATCAAATTGTTACAAAACAGGTTTTTTTTACCTTATAAATGAATTCTGTAGTAACTGTTGCTTATCGTCAAAGATTTCTAGAAACTAAACATATTAAAAGTACATGTAAAATATTTTATATCTAATGTATTTTTTCTTTGTTTATAGGTTAATGCCTCCTTTCTGCTCGGTTACAGACATTTCTTCATGTCTTACTAAGAGAACGCTTAAGAATAACCTCTCTGATATTGATATGAACGTAAAACTCTCATTGGAAAATAATATCGCATAGTGAAGAATATTTGGTTTTACATATAAAGGATCCATAGTTAAACACTTTTTTTTCAATTTCATCACATGAATATCAGCACCATATCATTAACTGAAATTTCGTTCTTTAATTATAGTCAAGTTTACATACATAAAAAAACCCTGTATTCGGCTCAAATTCAATTAAAATGTAGAGTCACATAGCGGTTATATTATTAACGAACAATCAATTTAACTAATAATGAACATTTCTTCTTTCTAAGGCCAATTTCTTTCAACATTTATTAACTTTATTTTTACTTAACTAAATTGTAACCTTTACTTCATGGTTACATATGTTACAATAGTTTTCTATAAGAGCAAGGCCGACTTCATTAACTTAGTATCTTCTTTGATCGCAATTGTCTTTTCAATCCGATAAAGTTTAAGTTGCTTCAACGGTCATTTTTTTTTCTCTAAGTTTATTAATTCATTAGTTTAATAAAAAATAATCGGTATATTTTAGTATATACCAGGTATAATATATATCAGTATATTTTAAACTTACCACACTTGGGGTTTGATCCACAGCCAACAAACGGATTAAAAGTTTCGTTTGAAAAACAGTTGCAGGGCATTTTACATTGACTTCCGCAATAACCTGCTGGACAGGGCATACTCCATTCCTCTCCATAAAATCCAATGCATTATTTTCACATACATAAAAATATAACTATTTCAATTCTTTACAAGTAAAGTTTCTTCAAAGAAAACTGCAGTTTTATTTTCATAAGAAATTTTTTATACCTGTGCACACCCCTACTCTAAAATATACAATAATGAACCGGTGCAAAGTATTTGTATTGTGCCACAATAGGGCCATGGTAGTCAGCTCAACTGGCCATCGCCTTGGCCCGAAACACGACGTCGCGCTGCATGAAACGACGACACTAATCATGGCGTCGCACTTCTTTGTATTATAACTTCACCCAACACGCCGTTGCATGTACTGTCTTACAAGATGTCATTGCGATAACTCAAGTTCATCCAACATGCATTTGAGATCATAACTTTTACAAGATGTTGTCCTTTGTGTGATGGCGAATTGTGCAAAGTTGTGTTTGCCCGATGACTCGTTTTATGACGCGTATTTTTCAGCTTTTGCATTGGTCTTTTCAAAACACTGGCCGCCGTTTTGTGCAGATTTTTCACTTTCGGTCATGACACACGAAAATAAAATTTAAAAAAAAGATGTACATAAACTTACTTATCTACTGAACATGTTGTAAAGCATCGAATTAATCCTATGCATGGTGATCACCAGTAGAAAAAACATATTCGTACATACGTATACAGTCGCCAAAGGCCTGCCATATTTTACATCTTATAAAATGGTTGTTCCCACAGACTAGTCGTCTTGTAGTGTCATCTGCTTTTGCTACACTTCCGTTTTTCAATCATATGCATATCGAAAATGATTATGATAAAATTAATATTTTTATTCACACTAATTGATAGAATTAATGGAATGAATACACACCTGTTAAGAGTTATAGCATTTCAAAAATGTATCTAACCGCACCTATATAATTAAATCTGCATGGTCCGATTTTTTTGGCTATCACAGTATTAAATAGTTTTCATACAAACCAGTTATCTTAGAAAGTTATAAACCTTCGCCTAATTACGCTAGCAGAATCGGTCTTCTTTCAAAGTTAGAAAAATTAAAAGAAAATAGAGTTTATTTCTCTTTGGGTAAACAAAAAAACAAACCAAAATATATTATAGGAATGTTTAGTGAAGGGAACCGTTTAGTTTCGTACCCGAATGTTTGGGTTTATTCAACCCGCATGTTATGCATCGATTGTAAACAAAACAAACTGCAGAAATAATAGTGAACAAAAGATACACATGTTTATTTTTTATTTGCCAGAACATTACTCAAATTTAGATTCTATTGAAAGCGATCTCAAAGATATAATTACAATCATCCCCGCATCGATGCCAGGGGCGAATTTTGACATGAGGCGAAATAACCTTTTTAATGTCGTTTGTTTTGTAAAAGAAATTTTGTACATTATTTTTTCATTGAAATATGGCTTAATTGACCGGAAAACTACTGTAATATACAATTATAGCTTTTTGATGAGGTCAATGCATGGTTTTATAGACCTGATGAGGTATATCGACCGAGGACGAAGTCCGAGGTTGATATACTCTCATCAGGTCTATAAAACCATGTATTGACTATAATCAAAAAGGCTATAACTGTTTTATTATAATAAATAATCTTTATTTTATTCAAGCGTTTAATAGTGAAATATTTTGTCGATTTTGTTGATTTTGCTATTATGACGTCACAATGTCGCACGTGCCAAAACCAGTATTTTGACATGAAAATCTATTTTTAGTATAGTGGATCAATACATTTTCTATTTTTAGTATAGTCAGGCCTGTAACAGAATTTAAAGCACGGTCGTGTGACAGCAATCGACAAATTATATGCTTGGGAAAAATATGATATTATAAATATGTCTATTATTATACACATATTTAGCTTAACCATCGTTTAAAAGCGTGCACAAAATTTGATATAAAATCGGACCAAGCAGCTTTAATATAAACAAAGTTACTTTTCACAGAAACAAATGTACCATTAATGATTCTTATTAAAACATGCAGAATCCAATTTTCAGCTTGTGTCAGACATGATATTGAATAAAAATCTGCTGTATTTAGATTTTTCATTTGTCATCAATTAAGATACTAAAACCACAAAAGATGGTTTTTAGGATAATGTCATGTTGTTAGTTTTGAATTTAGTGGGTGGGTGTAAATACAAAATTTACAGCATGTTGTCATATTGTAAATTTGTATTTACACTTCCACTCAATAATTTCAAAATTTACAACTGCTACCTGACAATAAGAAAACGTTAAAATATGATGTTTGCTATTTTTAACTGATCCGTTCATCGATTATTCAAAATATTAACAATTTCGTTGGAAAGTGGTTCATAATCGAATCAGATAATTTTAAAGCAGTAGAATTGATAACATTTAACTAAATACAGATACTGTAAAGCATTTCATTTTCAAAAATCAATATAAATGTTTTTGACCTGTAAACCATTTATATGTAATGGTTTTCATTATCAATTTTAGTATTAATTATTATCTCAAGAAGTGTTATTTTTGTATATATATATATATATATATATATATATATATATATATATATATATATATATATATATATATATATATATATATATGTGTGTGTGTGTGTGTGTGTGTGTGTGTGTGTGTGTGTGTGTATATTATATATATATATATATATATATATATATATATATATATATATATATATATATATATATATATATACTGAAATCATTTGGGAGAGAGTAAAGAAAGAAAGAAAGATAGATAGCAATATGTACAGGAACACTTAAACAAGCAGAATTGTCAATCAACTGACATGCATGTATTTATCATTATCAGTTTTACATTAAAAATTTCATCAGTCAGGGTTGATCATAATTTTTTTCCCAGTGTTTTTCATACTGATTTAAATTACAGTTCTTTAAAAGTAAATATAATTCAATAAGTAATCTATCGGTTATTAAGGTAAACGATGCACTCATATCCAATTTTGGTATCGTTTTACGTTTACATGCAAAAATAAACTGTTTCACAACAAGTGTCAATAAGTTATGAACTTTGTGAACATTATTGTTGTTAAATATACCAAATAAAACACCTATCTTATTTTTAAAAAGCTATTAAAAAATTAAACCTTGATAGAAACATTTCTTCAACTGCACACCATATTATACATATCTTTGTAACCTTTGTTAGCTTTCTTGAAAATTGCAATTGTATTAAATATATGCGCCTGTATTTTAACTCTTGCTTCTTTGATATTAATATAAGGACAAATTCTATTCCACACAGCCTTTTTCAGTTCAGCATATTCTAAAAAGCTGTGTTCACATGTAAATCATAAAGGGATTGAAGACTTATGAAATTGTCTTCTGAATAAAAAAAATTAATTATAAATATAAAGCCTGCCTTTGAAAAAAACTTTGTAGGAAAGCTGAGTTACTATCAATTCTAATTATGTCATAGGGCGCACTTGTTTCAGACATCCGGGCGACGAGCCGGTTCACTTTTATCACATGATCACATTGATGCGGCAAGATTTCTGAAACGAGTAAAATTTCAGCCGGAAAATGGCTGCCATTGTAGTAGGAGCGATAGGCCTATACATTATAAATGATGTTCTCGAAAGTGATGAGGAAGACGACGATTTGGAAGATATTTTTGCCATTTCAGGAGCAAGTTTAATGTACGCTAGATTAATGTAATCACTAAAATTCCAGTGTTAGACATAATATGAACGATAGGAACTGTTTGTTTATGCTTAAAGCGAACTAAAAGATTGAAAAATCAGCTTGAAATGATTATTTACTGCTATATTGAATTTATGTTAACAAAAACAGGGCATAAGCCTTGTTTACATAACAGATTTTTTAGCTTTGTATCTTGTTTATAACTCTACGACTGACTCTCAAATTTCATTTTCTCATTAGAAATGCATTCCTCAAGTATCGTATAATGGAGGAGGGGCATTCGATCCAATCCATCTAGCAATTCTTATTTTTAAAAATGCTTGTATTGAGTGATTTGGAAGATATTCTTGCCATTTCAGTAGCAATTTTTTTTTCGCATTTCGAAAATTTTAATAAAACTATTATATTTAATTTTTTTATTTTTTTTTTTCAGTGCAAGAGATGACAGAATAAAGTATCAGAGATACTATGAGACAACAATTAGAAACTACCTGCCAGACTCTTTTAAACGGTTTTTTTTAAAGTAAATAGAGAAACTCTTGAACTTTTATGTGAAAATCTTGCTCTTCATCCAACATTAAGTGCACGTATTGTTTCTGGTGGAAGACCCCAAATTCTGTTGGAGAAAAAAATTCTAATGACCTTAAGGTACCTGGCATCTCAAAAAACTATTTGCGAACTAAGTGACCGCTTTGGTGTAAGTGAACACTGTTTTCTTAAAAGCAAAAAGCAGGTTATAATGGCTGTGATTGATACTTTTTTCAACAAATGCATAAAATGGCCAGATGTAGCAGATTTTCATAACATTGCAAGAGAATTTAATGAAATGGGGGCATATAATTTTCCAGGTGGGATTGGAGCCATCGATGGTTGCCATATACCAATCGAAGCACCATTACAGAATGCCAGTTCTTATTATAACAGAAAAAAGTTCCATTCCATCATACTTCAGGGTGTTTGTAAAAATGATCTACTGTTTACAGATATTAATGTTGGTTGGCCTGGAAGGGTACATGATGCTAAAGTACTAAGAAATTCTAATCTCTGGGAAGCTGGATTCGATAAATGTGCACATGGACGCTACCATATTTTAGGAGATGCAGCATACCCCCTCAAACAGTGGCTTCTTACGCCTTACCGCGATAATGGCCATTTGAACCAACAACAACGACGCTACAACTTGCAGTTGTCCTCTAAAAGACAAGTTATCGAACGTGCATTTGCATTACTAAAAGGACGCTTTAGAAGACTCAAGTATCTCAATATTAAAAAAGAAATGGATATGTGTCAAACTGTAGTTTGTACATGCATACTTCACAATATATGTATTTTACAGAATGACAGATTGGATGACATTATCAATGTAGATTCTGATGATGAAGATGGTCAAGGGCATGTAAATGTTTATCCATGGCTTCAGAATGATGCCCAGGAAACCCTTAAAAGAATACAAATTACAAACAGAATGTAGATAATGTACCTTGTGCAAAAGATCATGACTACCTTGATTATATATACAACTCTTTTTTACGTGTATATAAAATCTTCAGAAGCTACTTCATTGTTTTTTAATCATTTATTGTACTTTACCAACATAAACAAAGTTGTCAACATAAACAAAAAATAATTTAACCTTAATATTCGCGTGCAAAATAACACCTGTATAACGTTTGTTAATTATGCTAGTTTATCCAACAAAAATTACATGAATTATAAATTCCTGCGTAAAACGAAGTCAATTTTAACAATTTTCATCTTTTAATGTCTAAGCTCTCACCGTTCGATGTACTACAGTGTATGTTTTTCGATTGTGCGACAATATACATATGTAACAGCACAAAGCCAAAGCACATGTTAAGTTCTCTAATGAGGGTTTTTGTTAAAACATATTCAGACTGTATCACATCATTTGCAATTATGAAGTTGTGGGGTATGTTAAGGGGGATGTGCGGCCATCTTTTACATTTGAGAAGAAAAATGTAAACATATTTATTAACTGGCTAGTTTCTGTCCAAATCTTACTAAAACACTTGTCAAAAAGTACAAAAGCGATAAACATGACGTTCAACATGTTGTTTTGTATGCAAATTACGCATGAAAGGGCAGAACAATGCATTTTTAAATCACTTTGAACTGCGCAGCTACAGAATAAAATTCAAGATTTAAAAATATGAAAGGAGGTCATTAGTGTCTACTCTACAACAATTTGTTAAAAAAAAGGTCAAAGCCTATATAAGTTGTAACTTTGTCTCAAAAGAGGGTACCCCATTCTTAAAATAAGTCTCAAAAACCATCAATTTGCACGATATATTTCAGTCTGTGTCTATGGAGGTACATTAGAATTATATTTTCATTGAAAAAAATATGTAATTTTTTTTCTTTAAGGCAATTAATATTTTGGACCCCTATCCTACTTCTTTAAAGAATTTAATCTGATTTATACTCATAGAACTAAAACAAAACAATTGGAACTAGTATAGATATGTCTGTCACATTTAGTCCAGATTGTTTTGAATTGACATTTATTTTTATCGATGAAAATATAACGTCAATGTGTTTCCATAGACACGGGAGTTTTAAGTATAGCCTGGAATTTTCTTGTTCTAAAAGTAGATAACATGCCGACTGATGAAAATAGGGTACCCTATTTGAGGCAAAGTCTCTACATCTATGCAAAATTTAACCTTTTTCTCAACAAATGGTTGTAAAGAGAACACCAATGAATTCCCTTCATATTTTTCAGATTTTTAAATCTTCAAAATAAATCTGTAGTTGCAATTTTAAGTGATTAAAAGGCATTGTCATGTTCTTGTATGCATAAATTGCATACAAAACAACATGTAGAATCTCATATTCATTGCTTTTATATCTTTTGGCAACAGTTTTGGTCAGTTTCGGGCAAAAACAAGCCAGTTCAAGAAATGTTTATATTCTTATGCTCGAATATAATAGATGGTCGCACATCCCCCATAACAGGGCTCGAGTTGGGCTTCGTCAATTTCGCAAATGGCGAATTTTTTTCAAATTTGGCGAAAAAAAATCCAAATGTGGCGGAAATTAATTTTAGTTACTCCTAAGTGCAACATTTTCTCTTTTTCCCACCCGTTTGTTTATTCGGTCAGTTTGTGTTAGTTCAATCAAAACGTGCAACTGGGAATCTCGCATCGCTTCAGTGCACATAGCTCTGACCATAGATTAGCCCCAGGTTATTTATGGCTTCAGACAATCGATTGCTATGTAACACTCGGAAGTGCTATCATTGCAGTGGTCAAGTGTCATACTGGAAGTCATCCATTTTTACATTAAAGGTGCGAGTGATCGTAATCTGAAAATGGGGCTAATTAATGAAACTGTTGAACTTGCTAAACTTCTTTAGTTATGAACAGAATTAGATATATATCATAAGCTTAAGTTCAAAATTTTAAGCCAAAAATCTTATTTAATATTTGTTCCCAAGATCAGAAGTTATGAAATACTTTATGCAATACAGCTGGTTGCCATAGAAATCACCAGCGTACTGCATGTGATGACAGTTTTCTTATTTCTGTTAAACAGCTGTTAAAGACCTTGAAATATAATCCACTTGACTTGCAGGCAGCGGCATATTTGCCTCCCAAAAATATTTATTTATTCTCAAAGTCACACCTAAGTCAGATACATGTAAATATGGGCAGTTCTACAAAGGATTTTATTTACTGTAATATACAAACTGAAAAAGAAAATAACTTTTTATTAAAGCTGTGAAGTATGAGGTTGTATGCAACATATTGACATAAAACCCAGCAAGTTATTTTACAAATGGGAGATTGTAAACTTGTAGCTTGTTAATTATAAAATAGTCTAGAACAAAAGTAATAATGTCTTTGTGGCATTGTTTGGTTTTTGGTATTTTTTTTATATTAAAGGTGTTTTTGGTTTTTATTTTACTCCAAACTTAAAACTGTAGAAATTTAGTATCTTAACTTTTCAAAAGATTTGATACCATACTTCTCGGAAATCATTTAGTGATGCAAATGGAAATATGTCCATGATGAGAGTGAATATGTACAAACAAAAAATTGGTCAATACATGCATATTTTAAAAGTTCAAAATATTATTAACTAAAACATTTAGGCCTACGTAAACATGTACATGCACATGTATATGCGACATGATAGAAATAATTATAAAACATAGGGCGTTCTTCCGCGCAAGGATTTTGGTCCAGTCACGAAAAGCCTTCTTTTGATGATAACGCTTAATACAGGATGAAATGTGAGCAATAATTTCCACAGAGAAATTAAACTTTGTACTTTAAACTGTGTACGTTTTTTATACTACTTGGATTGGAAAATCAAATTTCGTTAAAGATCTATTCGCTTTACAGCAAAGCATCATTAATCACATGTTTCGGAAAATATAACTACTTCACAACTAAAGTTAGTATTGAAGGTTTTTTAAAAATCCAAAATATGCAAAACAATGTAACAAAATTAATTTGATTTATTAAAAGTTACAATATCTCAATTTTCTGATCACATCTTTCTTTATCTTACAAATAGCTTTAATAATTGAAGTTCTGCATTAAATTCTTAACATATCAAGATTGATTTCCACTTAGAATCCTTGGCCTATGTTAGCAAAATGATTCGGTATCTTAAAAGCAAACTTTCGATTCTTCAGAATATCCCAGTTTTTAAGTATTGATTTTTCAAAAAAAAAAAACAAAAAACCAACACGATTTTTTCTTCTCTGTACATCTATAATGCATGATAATGTTAAGGCTTTGATAAATCTTCTCTTCCAAGGGTAGTAGAACAGCTTTATACTTTTCGAATGCCATTATTTAATGCTGACACAAAATTTTGCTTTAGATATTTTTAAAAAATCCCGGATGCTATGGCTCAGTGAGTATTCGAAAGTTATATATCAAGAGTGTCGAATAATTGTATTTAATAACAGTCTGACTAAGATAACAAATTCAAATTAAATTGATTTCTTAACGTCTAGCAGGAACACTAGTAATTGATAATAATGCAGGTAAACAATCCGTCAAATATTACTCACTCAACAACTAAATTTGATAAGGTCTAATATTCCCCCCCCCCCAATTTGATAAGGTCTAATATTTACCCCCCCCCCCCCAATTTTTACCAAAGTTTAAATAATATCAAATCAAAACCATATACTCAATAAACCTCATAATAAAGGTGTATCACAATACTTTAGGATTTAGTCTTCATTCTTCGATAGATGTTCATCTAAGACGCCATTAAGTTAGGTCCTTTCCCGCATAAAAACATGATCCTTCTGTCCTTTTAATTTGCCTTTGGAAGTATCGAGAACACGTCTGTTCAAATAACATTTTCACATTAAATCATACACATCAGAGTAAAAACTGATACCCGAGCAAGGAATCGCTCGATGTTTCCTAGTCTAAAACGGTTAGAAAACACCTAATTTTTTTCTCCAAAATGTCTTCGACCGTCACTTCCGGTCCTAACCGGAGTTCGAACAATTCGTTTTACTGTTTTTCTTTGACATTTTTATTTAGATTGATAAACAGTTATGTACGATTGGCAAATATAAATATATCTCACACGAAACTGCTTAATAGTTTATTTAAAAAATAACAAACTTTTCGGCGAATCATTAAAACCTTTCTCCGTGGGGGGTGGGGGTGGGGGTGGTTGGGGGTAGAATAGCTTTAAAATGCTAATATTAGTGGTAATATTCAAATATTTAAATTATGATTGTGTCATTCTCTGCAAAAACAAAAACGGAGGTGGGGGCGAACCCACCCACCCCCCCCCCCCCCGGGGTTCCGACGTCTATGGTATGGTATTTTGATATTCCATAAACTATACTGTAAGTGTGACACAAGTAATAGCTTTCCAAAAAGCTTGCCTGACTAAACATATTTATTTCATTGCAAGAACTTGGTTCTATGAATTTTAATCTGTCTTTGATTTGTAGTTCGTTCTTCTCGCAGTCTTCCAAATGCGCGTTTCTAAAGTTGGACTGTTTCAAATTATCTTTACTAAGGGGGGGGGGGTTTACTTTAAATGAATTTTACATATTATTTATTTTAAACCTAAAATATTTTGCGTACATGTAATTTTCTCTTAAAACTTTATTTGCCGCCAACAAAATAAAAATATAGCAATTAAAACTTAATTACGAACACAATACAATTGTTAGAATAATGCTTAGCTTCCCATCATGGATTATTCCACTGTAGTGGCGCGTAAAATTATGGACTGCTCCTAAGATTTTGACAATATGGCGCGGAGTAGAATTAATCCTGTGCCTCCTTTTATGCAGATTGGAATTGCCCACCGACTTGGGTGCATTCCATAATACCCGTATCTGTGGAGTCAATAAAACTCTTTTTGGCATTTGTTTAGTAACAACTTTTACTTGTTATATATTAATTTTACTTTAGCTTAGCAAGAATCAATCGATAACTATGCACTTATTATTTACATTGAGTAAAACACGGAAGTTACACCCCTTTTACAATGAATGCAATCCCTCAAAGCACAGTAAACGACCATGCCCGCTTCTTTTCTCTAATGAATATTAAGCTAACGTAACAATACTTAGTAAATACTTTAATACAAACTGGCAATTTTGTTTAGAAATGATAACCGAACACAATTATAGTTTACATTCTACCGTGTAATATTATAATCATTAGGTACAACTTGTAAAAAATTGCGATTCCCCACCCCCCCCCCCATTCACCGTTCAAATGTAGGGGTCTTTCTATTGGATTGCACACGTGTACAGTTAACTTGCTCAATGCTGCTTTTTACATCCAATACAACAATTTTGTTTTTCTTTTAAACAAAAAAAAAATAATATCAACCGATGCATGCTTAATGTGCCGGTTAGGTAATAACTTGTTGTGATGACACCCCCTCCCCTTCAACCGTTCAAACAGTGCTATCTATTTCTAAGCATGACAAAGTTAGCTTTTTAAAAAGCAAAGAAATCAGCCAGCGGAATTTTACTTTTAGGGCAAAAGTGAATACACCTTCTTTTAAAATATTAGGTAAATAGTTTCCAGAACAATATAATAATACGCGGGTGCACATTTAGTTTGCAGCCTTATTGTTATGGCTGTACATGTAGGTGACGAGATATGCGTGTAGCGGTGTACATGCAATGTATGACTGCACATCTACTTAATACTTATAGTTGTAATTTTGTTGACATAGCTCTCTGATTTTTATGGTTTGGTGGCAAACTACTTCCAATATATTTACTTTTCAATCTCACTAAGAGAGTTTGGAAGATATACGCGGACTCCGGACTGTGGCTGCGAACGATTCCCAATGACAGTCTTCCAATACATTGATGCGCAGTTTGACCTAGAAACTGACTGGTTTCATAACGTCTTCGAATATTTCTAACACGAACTGTCTAATTTCTTCCTAGAATTCCAATTTACGCAAGCGCAATTGAAGTTTCATCCTAACTTAATATAGTCTGACCGAATTACACACGTGCACAGTGAACCTCTTTTTTGCTTTAAACACTTGCTCACTATTGCTTAATTGTTACATCCATTATAACGTTTTCGTTAATTGCGAATTTGAAGGTCGTCACATTATTAATATGCATTGGTAAATCTTTTTTCAATGAAAAATGATATTGCTAGCTTCCATTGTTGACTGCACTGTTTCGGATGTTGTAACTTTTAAACCTTAGATATGCCTGACATCATGACGTCAGGCAACAAGAACATTGTCAGTTTGTAAGTTGAACGTTTACATTTCCAAGACATAAGAAAAGCGACTATCATTTTACTTTGTCATTGAATTGCAAGAAAAGCTTGCCATTTGATGATCATGATCAATTGTTCAATTTTATTTTTTTTTTTCGACACCCAGACATTCATATACCTAATTTATGATTGATTTTTAAAAATAAACTGATGTTTATATGCTCAAGCTCTCCTTGTACTATTCATCGTTTTAAGTAAACGATTGTTTTAAACGAATGGGGATTTTAAATTTCACCGTTTACAACCCCCACCTGTTCAATTATATGAAATATTTTAAAGTTTAAATATAAAATATTCTAATTAAGAAAAGGTTAATTTTATGTATTTTTGAGTCCGATTCTTTAATGTATTGTTCTGTTGTAATCTTTTATGTCCATGTAGGTCATTTTACAAAAAGTGTGAACTTTTAAAAAACATTGCAATGTTGCAATTCATTTGGACGACTAGCCAAGCAACTATGGCTCTTGTTTATCTTATTCTGTTGCATACACATTGACTAAAGTGTATATCTTTTCAGTTTTGACTTAAGGTGGTAGGGGACACTTACATATAGTGACTTATTGTTTATCGAAATAAACAATAAAATAAAGTGTAATTATATAAGTAGTTTCTTTCCCAATATTGTCACCTAACAGCGTAGCGCAGTGGGTAAGAGGGTTTACTACGAATCTGTAAGTCATGAGTTTTAATCCCGCTGGGGTTTTTACAATTTTTACCTTTCCAAATATTTTTGAAAGCTATTTTTTGGTTAAATATTGAAAAATTGAAAAATTCTAAACCGATAAAAGTATTTCAATTATAATATACTTTAATCTACATTAATATCGACAGATGTCCCATAACACATTGAAGAATCTGTACTCTTAATAATCTAAATAGCGATGTACTACTCTAGATCTCTTTTTACTTAAAAAAGAAGAGAAAAGGATACGAAGTAGGTAGGAAAAGGACCTCAAAGGAATTCATCGTCAAATAATCATGTAAGGATGTCGTTACTCTTTGCCTAGGCTTTTGATGTTATATTTGTTAATTCACAAATTTTATTTGCTTTAAATTTTAATTCATAGGTGGAATACTCTGAGCTTTAAAAAAAAGTGCAAAGAATACGTAGTTTTGGCATAGTCCATACCATAGAACAAGGGTGAGGACATTTGAATCAAGTATCTTTTGACATGAAGGCAACTTATGTGTGTGCGATTAGAATCAATAACTTCAAAGGACGTCTTGCATTTAATTTCTATACACCGATATGTCAAGTGTTTTTAAAAGCCTTAGGTATAAAATGCTGGTTCTACGTCGGTTTTGATGAAAGAACAAAAAAATTCTTTAACAATAATCTCAACAAATAACATGTAATTCATTAAAAAAAAAACAAACAAAAAAACAACTAAACAAAACAAAACGAAAAAAAAAAACAAACAAAAGACAAAAACACTTGGTTTTTCCCCCGAAAAGCATTATCCGATTTAACCAAAAAAAAAAATGGATTCAGATTAAGAAAGTAAATAAATATGAATTCAATATGTCCCCCAGTAAAGCAAGATTTTCACGTCGCATCTTCGAAAATAAGCAACTTTAATTTCCATAATTATGTTCTTCTGAATAAATACGTGTAGGTGTTTGTGCAAACCTTATTTAGTATAACATGAAGTGTAAACAGTCGTACATAATAACATACAAAAAGAATGAGATACTAGTACACACAGTATAAACTCCCTTTGTGGTATAACAAAATACCTCGATTTACTAAGCGTGTAACTAAGCTTTAAATAATAAATACAAATCAGTTCTAATCATAAGTCTTAAGATTTCAGTTTACACAAATTGCGTAATACTTGTGCTCTTATTTAAGATTTAAGGCGCCAGTTTTTTAAAATAAAAAAAAATATGTGGTAAGAGGACACAAAGTCATCTTTAGTAGACATGTTGACTGCAACTGATTGTTATTATAATTTTTTTCAGTTTAGAAAAAAATACTACGTTACAAAGCTAACTACATTCGAACCCGCTAAAACATTAAATCGTTTAATGAAGTTAATTAAAGCTTCTTAAAATGGTACATATCATTGGTATACTATCATGCATTTTTACTGATACCTCGTGAAATTCAATTGTAAAAGCATTTTCGATGTAAATAATTAACTATAGAGGTGAAATGCAGTTTGTAGACTTGCATTTCTCTCGGATGACATTGATCCATGGGCCTTTTGTAATACCAAAAGCTTTGGTTTTATAAATTTGCCGGCTTAAATGCATCAAAGCAGTAACTTTTTAAAAATAAATTAATTGAACAGTCATGATACACAATGCCCATGATATTTTGTGTGACTATCTGCAATCATGCTATTCATAGAGTTCCGCCAGTGTTCATCAGAACATCTGTTCATCAGTTTCTTGAAAGTGAAGCTTTTTAATTTATACATTTAACACATTCAACACATAACTCAAAAGTATTACTGGTATGCTTTGAGTACTAAATTAGACTTGACTGTTTAACTTATATTAATCTCGTATCATTGCTCAATTTTTTTTTTCTTTATTAAAAACAAGATAAATATCTAGTGTTTCAAGCGACTGTAAACCCAATTGAACTAAATCATTTCAAAGATTGCGTCTATTGTTTATCGTATCAAGAAACATTGATTTTTCTATTCCTAATGTCTTCTTTATTCCATTTCTTGAGACAACCTTTGTTATTGATCAATTACAACTTGTTTTTTTTTTAAGTTTCAGTTTACACAAGTTGCATAGTTGTTCTACTCTTTTGAAGAGTTGAATAGACCAAAGTTTTGTCGAAACTTGTTTGCACTGGAGTCATATAAAAGAATCCTTGACTACATTCATTATTTTGCTGAGATAAAAGACTTTACCAGAGCAAAATTAAATGTAAGTACTTGATTTTATACACATTAAAAGACTTAAAATTTATAAAACTTTTTTTTTAAGAAAAAGCATTTCTTGGTTGAATCTCCCCCCAAAATAACCAGCATACAACAAAAATTTAGCAAATATATTCTTCATCAGCTTGTTCAAAAGAGGATACGGTAAAATGCTGTAACTGTTAATAATTAATAGTTATGCTTCTGCATATTATGAATGCAACTGCTAGCGTGTTTGGTATTGACTTCAAATCTACATTGCCTGAATATCTGATGTCGTTTAAATTATATTGTTACAAGACATTGAATTTGTTGCTTTAGAAAAACGAATTATTCATATAAAAGACTTTTGGTGAGTATACTTTAATGATGAGATGTATTCAAAATTGATTAGCTAAATTCTAGTACATTTCAAGTCAAATCATTTTGCTTAGTTTAACAAACTTCGGTTCATATATTAACATAGTCATATCATAGAATGTAAATCAATGCCAAGATAAACTATATCTAGTATTAAAGGGAGGGGTTGAAATCATGATAATATACGTTGTTGCAATTTACTAGATTTTTAATGAATAAAATTTGAATCATTTTAAAGATGATTTTATTGATATTTGATTTTAGAAACCGTGCTTTTTACGTTCAAATATTATTAAGTTACTTATGATAAGAAAGGGAATGAAATAACAATTAACACTGTACAAATGTGACAATTTTGTATCGGTCTGAAGTGCGATTTTTCTCAGATTATGTCATTTGATCGATCATTACCCGATATATAACCCCTCCAGGAATAGTAAGGGCTTTTATTTTCGATTTCAAAAAATAATCTCTGCTTGAATTTGTCAAAGTATAGTAGTTCAACAATAACAGTAGAATATTATTACTGGAAATTTAACAAGCCTTTTATATTGCTTCATCCATTTGAAAAGAAAGAAAGATTTATTTTAAATCCTAATAGGAAATATTAAATAGTCATTATAAAAATCATAACTTTTTGTGAAACTTTCAATGTAAAATTATCAATTTAAGTGTGAGATTCAGCTATTATAAATTTTGTATAAAGCAGAAGCTAGTCATATGTCATTTGTTTTCTTTTAAGAACCAGCACCGTATACAAAATATGAATACACTCTTGCACTGGCATAATTATGTATAATATAGCAAAGGGTTAATTGCAGGTCTGGAATTAAACAATACCTACAGTTTTAAAAACTCGTAATAAGGCGTCACCACATGCTGATAATATGATTTAACTTAGACCTGGCTTTGATCTCGGCCCTTTAAACAACTTAAATTTACTTTTAAAGACCCCGCAATTAGTAGCATTAAGAGGTCTTGATAACCGGGGCCATTTTTCAAAGGATTTTTTCATGAAGTAGTGCTCTGTATAAAGATATAGAAAAATGATTAAAAAAACACCCCAAAAAACAAGTACACTTAAGCTATAGAGAATAGGCCCCGTTTCAGTGCCGTTTTTATGCTTTTTTCCTGTAATATTTAAGCACTGCTGGATACTTCAATTCTGACTTATATGCACTCTTAAATTTACCAATATTAGCATACAATTTTAAACAATTGAAGGTTGGTTTTTTTTAAATTTCAGTTTACACAAGTTGTATAATTGTTCTACTCTTTTGAAGAGTTGAATAGACCAAAGTTTTGTCGAAACTTGTTTGCACTGGAGTCATATAAAAGAATCCTTGGCTGCATATTACGTTCATTATTTTGCTGAGATAAAAGACATGATAGAAATAATTATAAAACATAGGGCGTTCTTCCGCGCAAGGATTTTGGTCCAGTCACGAAAAGCCTTCTTTTGATGATAACGCTTAATACAGGATGAAATGTGAGCAATAATTTCCACAGAGAAATTAAACTTTGTACTTTAAACTGTGTACGTTTTTTATACTACTTGGATTGGAAAATCAAATTTCGTTAAAGATCTATTCGCTTTACAGCAAAGCATCATTAATCACATGTTTCGGAAAATATAACTACTTCACAACTAAAGTTAGTATTGAAGGTTTTTTAAAAATCCAAAATATGCAAAACAATGTAACAAAATTAATTTGATTTATTAAAAGTTACAATATCTCAATTTTCTGATCACATCTTTCTTTATCTTACAAATAGCTTTAATAATTGAAGTTCTGCATTAAATTCTTAACATATCAAGATTGATTTCCACTTAGAATCCTTGGCCTATGTTAGCAAAATGCTTCGGTATCTTAAAAGCAAACTTTCGATTCTTCAGAATATCCCAGTTTTTAAGTATTGATTTTTCAAAAAAAAAAAAAAAAACCAACACGATTTTTTCTTCTCTGTACATCTATAATGCATGATAATGTTAAGGCTTTGATAAATCTTCTCTTCCAAGGGTAGTAGAACAGCTTTATACTTTTCGAATGCCATTATTTAATGCTGACACAAATTTTGCTTTAGATATTTTTAAAAAATCCCGGATGCTATGGCTCAGTGAGTATTCGAAAGTTATATATCAAGAGTGTCGAATAATTGTATTTAATAACAGTCTGACTAAGATAACAAATTCAAATTAAATTGATTTCTTAACGTCTAGCAGGAACACTAGTAATTGATAATAATGCAGGTAATCAATCCGTCAAATATTACTCACTCAACAACTAAATTTGATAAGGTCTAATATTCCCCCCCCCCCCAATTTGATAAGGTCTAATATTTACCCCCCCCCCCCCCAATTTTTACCAAAGTTTAAATAATATCAAATCAAAACCATATACTCAATAAACCTCATAATAAAGGTGTATCACAATACTCTAGGATTTAGTCTTCATTCTTCGATAGATGTTCATCTAAGACGCCATTAAGTTAGGTCCTTTCCCGCATAAAAACATGATCCTTCTGTCCTTTTAATTTGCCTTTGGAAGTATCGAGAACACGTCTGTTCAAATACCATTTTCACATTAAATCATACACATCAGAGTAAAAACTGGTACCCGAGCAAGGAATCGCTCGATGTTTCCTAGTCTAAAACGGTTAGAAAACACCTAATTTTTTTCTCCAAAATGTCTTCGACCGTCACTTCCGGTCCTAACCGGAGTTCGAACAATTCGTTTTACTGTTTTTCTTTGACATTTTTATTTAGATTGATAAACAGTTATGTACGATTGGTAAATATAAATATATCTCACACGAAACTGCTTAATAGTTTATTTAAAAAATAACAAACTTTTCGGCGAATCATTAAAACCTTTCTCCGTGGGGGGTGGGGGTGGGGGTGGTTGGGGGTAGAATAGCTTTAAAATGCTAATATTAGTGGTAATATTCAAATATTTAAATTATGATTGTGTCATTCTCTGCAAAAACAAAAATGGAGGTGGGGGCGAACCCCCCCCCCCCGGGGTTCCGACGTCTATGGTATGGTATTTTGATATTCCATAAACTATACTGTAAGTGTGACACAAGTAATAGCTTTCCAAAAAGCTTGCCTGACTAAACATATTTATTTCATTGCAAGAACTTGGTTCTATGAATTTTAATCTGTCTTTGATTTGTAGTTCGTTCTTCTCGCAGTCTTCCAAATGCGCGTTTCTAAAGTTGGACTGTTTCAAATTATCTTTACTAAGGGGGGGTTTTACTTTAAATGAATTTTACATATTATTTATTTTAAACCTAAAATATTTTGCGTACATGTAATTTTCTCTTAAAACTTTATTTGCCGCCAACAAAATAAAAATATAGCAATTAAAACTTAATTACGAACACAATACAATTGTTAGAATAATGCTTAGCTTCCCATCATGGATTATTCCACTGTAGTGGCGCGTAAAATTATGGACTGCTCCGAAGATTTTGACAATATGGCGCGGAGTAGAATTAATCCTGTGCCTCCTTTTATGCAGATTGGAATTGCCCACCGACTTAGGTGCATTCCATAATACCCGTATCTGTGGAGTCAATAAAACTCTTTTTGGCATTTGTTTAGTAACAACTTTTACTTGTTATATATTAATTTTACTTTAGCTTAGCAAGAATCAATCGATAACTATGCACTTATTATTTACATTGAGTAAAACACGGAAGTTACACCCCTTTTACAATGAATGCAATCCCTCAAAGCACAGTAAACGACCATGCCCGCTTCTTTTCTCTAATGAATATTAAGCTAACGTAACAATACTTAGTAAATACTTTAATACAAACTGGCAATTTTGTTTAGAAATGATAACCGAACACAATTATAGTTTACATTCTACCGTGTAATATTATAATCATTAGGTACAACTTGTAAAAAATTGCGATTCCCCACCCCCCCCCCCCCCCCCATTCACCGTTCAAATGTAGGGGTCTTTCTATTGGATTGCACACGTGTACAGTTAACTTGCTCAATGCTGCTTTTTACATCCAATACAACAATTTTGTTTTTCTTTTAAACAAAAAAAAAATAATATCAACCGATGCATGCTTAATGTGCCGGTTAGGTAATAACTTGTTGTGATGACACCCCCTCCCCTTCAACCGTTCAAACAGTGCTATCT
The DNA here is from genome assembly GCA_020458035.1 of Magallana ariakensis. Taxonomy (NCBI): domain Eukaryota; kingdom Metazoa; phylum Mollusca; class Bivalvia; order Ostreida; family Ostreidae; genus Magallana; species Magallana ariakensis. Next base: position 40,676,884 of record CM035814.1, on the reverse strand, counting down.
ATTTCTAAGCATGACAAAGTTAGCTTTTTAAAAAGCAAAGAAATCAGCCAGCGGAATTTTACTTTTAGGGCAAAAGTGAATACACCTTCTTTTAAAATATTAGGTAAATAGTTTCCAGAACAATATAATAATACGCGGGTGCACATTTAGTTTGCAGCCTTATTGTTATGGCTGTACATGTAGGTGACGAGATATGCGTGTAGCGGTGTACATGCAATGTATGACTGCACATCTACTTAATACTTATAGTTGTAATTTTGTTGACATAGCTCTCTGATTTTTATGGTTTGGTGGCAAACTACTTCCAATATATTTACTTTTCAATCTCACTAAGAGAGTTTGGAAGATATACGTGGACTCCGGACTGTGGCTGCGAACGATTCCCAATGACAGTCTTCCAATACATTGATGCGCAGTTTGACCTAGAAACTGACTGGTTTCATAACGTCTTCGAATATTTCTAACACGAACTGTCTAATTTCTTCCTAGAATTCCAATTTACGCAAGCGCAATTGAAGTTTCATCCTAACTTAATATAGTCTGACCGAATTACACACGTGCACAGTGAACCTCTTTTTTGCTTTAAACACTTGCTCACTATTGCTTAATTGTTACATCCATTATAACGTTTTCGTTAATTGCGAATTTGAAGGTCGTCACATTATTAATATGCATTGGTAAATCTTTTTTCAATGAAAAATGATATTGCTAGCTTCCATTGTTGACTGCACTGTTTCGGATGTTGTAACCTTTAAACCTTAGATATGCCTGACATCATGACGTCAGGCAACAAGAACATTGTCAGTTTGTAAGTTGAACGTTTACATTTCCAAGACATAAGAAAAGCGACTATCATTTTACTTTGTCATTGAATTGCAATAAAAGCTTGCCATTTGATGATCATGATCAATTGTTCAATTTTATTTTTTTTTTTCGACACCCAGACATTCATATACCTAATTTATGATTGATTTTTAAAAATAAACTGATGTTTATATGCTCAAGCTCTCCTTGTACTATTCATCGTTTTAAGTAAACGATTGTTTTAAACGAATGGGGATTTTAAATTTCACCGTTTACAACCCCCACCTGTTCAATTATATGAAATATTTTAAAGTTTAAATATAAAATATTCTAATTAAGAAAAGGTTAATTTTATGTATTTTTGAGTCCGATTCTTTAATGTATTGTTCTGTTGTAATCTTTTATGTCCATGTAGGTCATTTTACAAAAAGTGTGAACTTTTAAAAAACATTGCAATGTTGCAATTCATTTGGACGACTAGCCAAGCAACTATGGCTCTTGTTTATCTTATTCTGTTGCATACACATTGACTAAAGTGTATATCTTTTCAGTTTTGACTTAAGGTGGTAGGGGACACTTACATATAGTGACTTATTGTTTATCGAAATAAACAATAAAATAAAGTGTAATTATATAAGTAGTTTCTTTCCCAATATTGTCACCTAACAGCGTAGCGCAGTGGGTAAGAGGGTTTACTACGAATCTGTAAGTCATGAGTTTTAATCCCGCTGGGGTTTTTACAATTTTTACCTTTCCAAATATTTTTGAAAGCTATTTTTTGGTTAAATATTGAAAAATTGAAAAATTCTAAACCGATAAAAGTATTTCAATTATAATATACTTTAATCTACATTAATATCGACAGATGTCCCATAACACATTGAAGAATCTGTACTCTTAATAATCTAAATAGCGATGTACTACTCTAGATCTCTTTTTACTTAAAAAAGAAGAGAAAAGGATACGAAGTAGGTAGGAAAAGGACCTCAAAGGAATTCATCGTCAAATAATCATGTAAGGATGTCGTTACTCTTTGCCTAGGCTTTTGATGTTATATTTGTTAATTCACAAATTTTATTTGCTTTAAATTTTAATTCATAGGTGGAATACTCTGAGCTTTAAAAAAAAGTGCAAAGAATACGTAGTTTTGGCATAGTCCATACCATAGAACAAGGGTGAGGACATTTGAATCAAGTATCTTTTGACATGAAGGCAACTTATGTGTGTGCGATTAGAATCAATAACTTCAAAGGACGTCTTGCATTTAATTTCTATACACCGATATGTCAAGTGTTTTTAAAAGCCTTAGGTATAAAATGCTGGTTCTACGTCGGTTTTGATGAAAGAACAAATAAATTCTTTAGCAATAATCTCAACAAATAACATGTAATTCATTAAAAAAAAAAAACAAACAAAAAAACAACTAAACAAAACAAAACGAAAAAAAAAAAACAAACAAAAGACAAAAACACTTGGTTTTTCCCCCGAAAAGCATTATCCGATTTAACCAAAAAAAAATGGATTCAGATTAAGAAAGTAAATAAATATGAATTCAATATGTCCCCCAGTAAAGCAAGATTTTCACGTCGCATCTTCGAAAATAAGCAACTTTAATTTCCATAATTATGTTCTTCTGAATAAATACGTGTAGGTGTTTGTGCAAACCTTATTTAGTATAACATGAAGTGTAAACAGTCGTACATAATAACATACAAAAAGAATGAGATACTAGTACACACAGTATAAACTCCCTTTGTGGTATAACAAAATACCTCGATTTACTAAGCGTGTAACTAAGCTTTAAATAATAAATACAAATCAGTTCTAATCATAAGTCGTAAGATTTCAGTTTACACAAATTGCGTAATACTTGTGCTCTTATTTAAGATTTAAGGCGCCAGTTTTTTAAAATAAAAAAAAAATATGTGGTAAGAGGACACAAAGTCATCTTTAGTAGACATGTTGACTGCAACTGATTGTTATTATAATTTTTTTCAGTTTAGAAAAAAATACTACGTTACAAAGCTAACTACATTCGAACCCGCTAAAACATTAAATCGTTTAATGAAGTTAATTAAAGCTTCTTAAAATGGTACATATCATTGGTATACTATCATGCATTTTTACTGATACCTCGTGAAATTCAATTGTAAAAGCATTTTCGATGTAAATAATTAACTATAGAGGTGAAATGCAGTTTGTAGACTTGCATTTCTCTCGGATGACATTGATCCATGGGCCTTTTGTAATACCAAAAGCTTTGGTTTTATAAATTTGCCGGCTTAAATGCATCAAAGCAATAACTTTTTAAAAATAAATTAATTGAACAGTCATGATACACAATGCCCATGATATTTTGTGTGACTATCTGCAATCATGCTATTCATAGAGTTCCGCCAGTGTTCATCAGAACATCTGTTCATCAGTTTCTTGAAAGTGAAGCTTTTTAATTTATACATTTAACACATTCAACACATACCTCAAAAGTATTACTGGTATGCTTTGAGTACTAAATTAGACTTGACTGTTTAACTTATATTAATCTCGTATCATTGCTCAATTTTTTTTTCTTTATTAAAAACAAGATAAATATCTAGTGTTTCAAGCGACTGTAAACCCAATTGAACTAAATCATTTCAAAGATTGCGTCTATTGTTTATCGTATCAAGAAACATTGATTTTTCTATTCCTAATGTCTTCTTTATTCCATTTCTTGAGACAACCTTTGTTATTGATCAATTACAACTTGTTTTTTTTTTAAGTTTCAGTTTACACAAGTTGCATAGTTGTTCTACTCTTTTGAAGAGTTGAATAGACCAAAGTTTTGTCGAAACTTGTTTGCACTGGAGTCATATAAAAGAATCCTTGACTACATTCATTATTTTGCTGAGATAAAAGACTTTACCAGAGCAAAATTAAATGTAAGTACTTGATTTTATACACATTAAAAGACTTAAAATTTATAAAACGTTTTTTTTTAAGAAAAAGCATTTCTTGGTTGAATCTCCCCCCAAAATAACCAGCATACAACAAAAATATAGCAAATATATTCTTCATCAGCTTGTTCAATAGAGGATACGGTAAAATGCTGTAACTGTTAATAATTAATAGTTATGCTTCTGCATATTTTGAATGCAAAGGCTAGCATGTTTGGTATTGATTTCAAATCTACATTGCCTGAATATCTGATGTCGTTTAAAACATATTGTTACAAGCTATTGAATTTGTTGCTTTAGAAAAACGAATTATTCATATAAAAGACTTTTGGTGAGTATACTTTAATGATGAGATGTATTCAAAATTGATTAGCTAAATTCTAGTACATTTCAAGTCAAATCATTTTGCTTAGTTTAACAAACTTCGGTTCATATATTAACATAGTCATATCATAGAATGTAAATCAATGCCAAGATAAACTATATCTAGTATTAAAGGGAGGGGTTGAAATCATGATAATATACGTTGTTGCAATTTACTAGATTTTTAATGAATAAAATTTGAATCATTTTAAAGATGATTTTATTGATATTTGATTTTAGAAACCATGCTTTTTACGTTCAAATATTATTAAGTTACTTATGATAAGAAAGGGAATGAAATAACAATTAACACTGTACAAATGTGACAATTTTGTATCGGTCTGAAGTGCGATTTTTCTCAGATTATGTCATTTGATCGATCATTACCCGATATATAACCCCTCCAGGAATAGTAAGGGCTTTTATTTTCAATTTGAAAAAATAATCTCTGCTTGAATTTGTCAAAGTATAGTAGTTCAACAATAACAGTAGAATATTATTACTGGAAATTTAACAAGCCTTTTATATTGCTTCATCCATTTGAAAAGAAAGAAAGATTTATTTCAAATCCTAATAGGAAATTTTAAATAGTCATTATAAAAATCATAACTTTTTGTGAAACTTTCAATGTAAAATTATCAATTTAAGTGTGAGATTCAGCTATTATAAATTTTGTATAAAGCAGAAGCTAGTCATATGTCATTTGTTTTCTTTTAAGAACCAGCACCGTATACAAAATATGAATACACTCTTGCACTGGCATAGTTATGTATAATATAGCAAAGGGTTAATTGCAGGTCTGGAATTAAACAATACCTACAGTTTTAAAAACTCGTAATTAGGCGTCACCACATGCTGATAATATGATTTAACTTAGACCTGGCTTTGATCTCGGCCCTTTGAACAACTTAAATTTACTTTTAAAGACCCCGCAATTAGTAGCATTAAGAGGTCTTGATATCCGGGGCCATTTTTCAAAGGATTTTTTCATGAAGTAGTGCTCTGTATAAAGATATAGAAAAATGATTAAAAAAAACACCCCAAAAAACAAGTACACTTAAGCTATAGAGAATGGGCCCCGTTTCAGTGCCGTTTTTATGCTTTTTTCCTGTAATATTTAAGCACTGCTGGATACTTCAATTCTGAATTATATGCACTCTTAAATTTACCAATATTAGCATACAATTTTAAACAATTGAAGGGTTTTTTTTTTTAAATTTCAGTTTACACAAGTTGCATAATTGTTCTACTCTTTTGAAGAGTTGAATAGACCAAAGTTTTGTCGAAACTTGTTTGCACTGGAGTCATTTAAAAGAATCCTTGGCTGCAGATTACGTTCATTATTTTGCTGAGATAAAAGACTTTACCAGAGCAAAATTAAACGTAAGTACTTGATTTTATACACATTAAAAGACTTAAAATTTATAAAACTTTTTTTTTTAAGAAAAAGCATTTCTTGGATGAATCTCCCCCCCAAAATAACCAGCATACAACAAAAATATAGCAAAGATATTCTTCATCAGCTTGTTCAAAAGAGGATACGGTAAAATGCTGTAACTGTTAATAATTAATAGTTATGCTTCTGCATATTTTGAATGCAAAGGCTAGCATGTTTGGTATTGATTTCAAATCTACATTGCCTGAATATCTTATGTCGTTTAAATCATATAGTTACAAGCTATTGAATTTGTTGCTTTAGAAAAACGAATTATTCATATAAAAGACTTTTGGTGAGTATACTTTAATGATGAGATGTATTCAAAATTGATTAGCTAAATTCTAGTACATTTCAAGTCAAATCATTTTGCTTAGTTTAACAAACTTCGGTTCATATATTAACATAGTCATATCATAGAATGTAAATCAATGCCAAGATAAACTATATCTAGTATTAAAGGGTGGGTTGAAATCATGATAATATACGTTGTTGCAATTTACTAGATTTTTAATGAATAAAATTTGAATCATTTTAAAGATGATTTTATTGATATTTGATTTTAGAAACCGTGCTTTTTACGTTCAAATATTATTAAGTTACTTATGATAAGAAAGGGAATGAAATAACAATTAACACTGTACAAATGTGACAATTTTGTATCGGTCTAAAGTGCGATTTTTCTCAGATTATGTCATTTGATCGATCATTACCCGATATATAACCCCTCCAGGAATAGTAAGGGCTTTTATTTTCAATTTGAAAAAATAATCTCTGCTTGAATTTGTCAAAGTATAGTAGTTCAACAATAACAGTAGAATATTATTACTGGAAATTTAACAAGCCTTTTATATTGCTTCATCCATTTGAAAAGAAAGAAAGATTTATTTCAAATCCTAATAGGAAATTTTAAATAGTCATTATAAAAATCATAACTTTTTGTGAAACTTTCAATGTAAAATTATCAATTTAAGTGTGAGATTCAGCTATTATAAATTTTGTATAAAGCAGAAGCTAGTCATATGTCATTTGTTTTCTTTTAAGAACCAGCACCGTATACAAAATATGAATACACTCTTGCACTGGCATAGTTATGTATAATATAGCAAAGGGTTAATTGCAGGTCTGGAATTAAACAATACCTACAGTTTTAAAAACTCGTAATAAGGCGTCACCACATGCTGATAATATGATTTAACTTAGACCTGGCTTTGATCTCGGCCCTTTGAACAACTTAAATTTACTTTTAAAGACCCCGCAATTAGTAGCATTAAGAGGTCTTGATATCCGGGACCATTTTTCAAAGGATTTTTTCATGAAGTAGTGCTCTGTATAAAGATATAGAAAAATGATTAAAAAAACACCCCAAAAAACAAGTACACTTAAGCTATAGAGAATGGGCCCCGTTTCAGTGCCGTTTTTATGCTTTTTTCCTGTAATATTTAAGCACTGCTGGATACTTCAATTCTGAATTATATGCACTCTTAAATTTACCAATATTAGCATACAATTTTAAACAATTGAAGGGTTTTTTTTTTAAATTTCAGTTTACACAAGTTGCATAATTGTTCTACTCTTTTGAAGAGTTGAATAGACCAAAGTTTTGTCGAAACTTGTTTGCACTGGAGTCATTTAAAAGAATCCTTGGCTGCAGATTACGTTCATTATTTTGCTGAGATAAAAGACTTTACCAGAGCAAAATTAAACGTAAGTACTTGATTTTATTCACATTAAAAGACTTAAAATTTATAAAACTTTTTTTTTTAAGAAAAAGCATTTCTTGGATGAATCTCCCCCCAAAATAACCAGCATACAACAAAAATATAGCAAAGATATTCTTCATCAGCTTGTTCAAAAGAGGATACGGTAAAATGCTGTAACTGTTAATAATTAATAGTTATGCTTCTGCATATTTTGAATGCAAAGGCTAGCATGTTTGGTATTGATTTCAAATCTACATTGCCTGAATATCTTATGTCGTTTAAATCATATAGTTACAAGCTATTGAATTTGTTGCTTTAGAAAAACGAATTATTCATATAAAAGACTTTTGGTGAGTATACTTTAATGATGAGATGTATTCAAAATTGATTAGCTAAATTCTAGTACATTTCAAGTCAAATCATTTTGCTTAGTTTAACAAACTTCGGTTCATATATTAACATAGTCATATCATAGAATGTAAATCAATGCCAAGATAAACTATATCTAGTATTAAAGGGAGGGGTTGAAATCATGATAATATACGTTGTTGCAATTTACTAGATTTTTAATGAATAAAATTTGAATCATTTTAAAGATGATTTTATTGATATTTGATTTTAGAAACCGTGCTTTTTACGTTCAAATATTATTAAGTTACTTATGATAAGAAAGGGAATGAAATAACAATTAACACTGTACAAATGTGACAATTTTGTATCGGTCTAAAGTGCGATTTTTCTCAGATTATGTCATTTGATCGATCATTACCCGATATATAACCCCTCCAGGAATAGTAAGGGCTTTTATTTTCAATTTGAAAAGATAACCTCTGCTTGAATTTGTCAAAGTATAGTAGTTCAACAATAACAGTAGAATATTATTACTGGAAATTTAACAAGCCTTTTATATTGCTTCATCCATTTGAAAAGAAAGAAAGATTTATTTCAAATCCTAATAGGAAATTTTAAATAGTCATTATAAAAATCATAACTTTTTGTGAAACTTTCAATGTAAAATTATCAATTTAAGTGTGAGATTCAGCTATTATAAATTTTGTATAAAGCAGAAGCTAGTCATATGTCATTTGTTTTCTTTTAAGAACCAGCACCGTATACAAAATATGAATACACTCTTGCACTGGCATAGTTATGTATAATATAGCAAAGGGTTAATTGCAGGTCTGGAATTAAACAATACCTACAGTTTTAAAAACTCGTAATAAGGCGTCACCACATGCTGATAATATGATTTAACTTAGACCTGGCTTTGATCTCGGCCCTTTGAACAACTTAAATTTACTTTTAAAGACCCCGCAATTAGTAGCATTAAGAGGTCTTGATATCCGGGACCATTTTTCAAAGGATTTTTTCATGAAGTAGTGCTCTGTATAAAGATATAGAAAAATGATTAAAAAAACACCCCAAAAAACAAGTACACTTAAGCTATAGAGAATGGGCCCCGTTTCAGTGCCGTTTTTATGCTTTTTTCCTGTAATATTTAAGCACTGCTGGATACTTCAATTCTGAATTATATGCACTCTTAAATTTACCAATATTAGCATACAATTTTAAACAATTGAAGGGTTTTTTTTTTAAATTTCAGTTTACACAAGTTGCATAATTGTTCTACTCTTTTGAAGAGTTGAATAGACCAAAGTTTTGTCGAAACTTGTTTGCACTGGAGTCATTTAAAAGAATCCTTGGCTGCAGATTACGTTCATTATTTTGCTGAGATAAAAGACTTTACCAGAGCAAAATTAAACGTAAGTACTTGATTTTATACACATTAAAAGACTTAAAATTTATAAAACTTTTTTTTTAAGAAAAAGCATTTCTTGGATGAATCTCCCCCCAAAATAACCAGCATACAACAAAAATATAGCAAAGATATTCTTCATCAGCTTGTTCAAAAGAGGATACGGTAAAATGCTGTAACTGTTAATAATTAATAGTTATGCTTCTGCATATTTTGAATGCAAAGGCTAGCATGTTTGGTATTGATTTCAAATCTACATTGCCTGAATATCTTATGTCGTTTAAATCATATAGTTACAAGCTATTGAATTTGTTGCTTTAGAAAAACGAATTATTCATATAAAAGACTTTTGGTGAGTATACTTTAATGATGAGATGTATTCAAAATTGATTAGCTAAATTCTAGTACATTTCAAGTCAAATCATTTTGCTTAGTTTAACAAACTTCGGTTCATATATTAACATAGTCATATCATAGAATGTAAATCAATGCCAAGATAAACTATATCTAGTATTAAAGGGTGGGTTGAAATCATGATAATATACGTTGTTGCAATTTACTAGATTTTTAATGAATAAAATTTGAATCATTTTAAAGATGATTTTATTGATATTTGATTTTAGAAACCGTGCTTTTTACGTTCAAATATTATTAAGTTACTTATGATAAGAAAGGGAATGAAATAACAATTAACACTGTACAAATGTGACAATTTTGTATCGGTCTAAAGTGCGATTTTTCTCAGATTATGTTATTTGATCGATCATCACCCGATATATAACCCCTCCAGGAATAGTAAGGGTTTTTATTTTCGATTTGAAAAAATAACCTCTGCTTGAATTTGTTAAAGTAAAGTAGTTCAACAATAACAGTAGAATATTATTACTGGAAATTTAACAAGCCTTTTATATTGCTTCATCCATTTGAAAAGAAAGAAAAATTTATTTCAAATCCTAATAGGAAATTTTAAATAGTCATTATAAAAATCATAACTTTTTGTGAAACTTTCAATGTAAAATTATCAATTTAAGTGTGAGATTCAGCTATTATAAAATTTGTATAAAGCAGAAGCTATTCATATGCCATTTGTTTTCTTTTAAGAACCAGCACCGTATACAAAATATGAATACACTCTTGCACTGGCATAGTTATGTATAATATAGCAAAGGGTTAATTGCAGGTCTGGAATTAAACATTACCTTCAGTTTTGAAAATACTTCAGTTTATTTTATTCATCATATTTCAAGTGCTTTTCGCCGTACGTGTTTTCCTTTTACTATGAAAACAATGAAGTAGAAAAGAAAAAGAAAAAAATATGAGAAAAGAAACTATTCTTTTCTATCAACACTGAAGATATTTTTCTTTGAATTTCTAATTGTATAAGAAGTGAATTATTTTTTAAAAATCTTTTATTTGGTTTAACTTCAAATGACGTCATGAAAAAATATCAAATACACGTAGTTTAAATTTCAAATCGGTTTACGCCAGTGAAATAAGGATAATTATCGAAAACAATTATCAATAAATACATTAATTCACGTAATATTTTTTTGTTTCTGAAATGCTATGTCTGAGCAAGCATGGATTTTTTTTCCCCTTGGAAATTGATCCGTACTCATTTTTGTTTTTGAAATGCAAGATACTGCAAATAGAGTAACAGATATTTATGTTCTTACAGGAAATGACTAATAACCATACAGGAACAAATCCATATTTTCTGAATATTTTTAAAATGCATGCAATAGTTTGTATTCAAGAAATCGACCCAGAAAAGGATTTGCACAAAATTGCTCAGATAAACATGGGTACCTGTACACACACGACTGAATATTAAAAAAAACGAACTTCTATAAAACTTCTTTACTGCATCCATTTAACCTCACTTGATTATTCTTTATATTGAACTTTTAACCTCAGTTGGTTAAAACTAAAATTGTTTATGTTCTTTGTCAATTATTCAAACAATGAATTAAATCTATTATTGTTTCAAGTCTAACCAAGAATCTTTAACTCGTAATAAGGCGTCACCACATGCTGATAATATGATTCAACTTAGACCTGGCTTTGATCTCGGCCCTTTGAACAACTTAAATTTACTTTTGAAGACCCCGCAATTAGTAGCATTAAGAGGTCTTGATAACCGGGGCCATTTTTCAAAGGATTTTTTCATGAAGTAGTATAAAGATATAGAAAAATGATTAAAAAAACACCCCAAAAAACAAGTACACTTAAGCTATAGAGAATGGGCCCCGTTTCAGTGCCGTTTTTATGCTTTTTTCCTGTAATATTTAAGCACTGCTGGATACTTCAATTCTGATTTATATGCACGCTTAAATTTACCAAAATTAGCATACAATTTTAAACAATTGAAGGTTTTTAAATGCATAAAGATAATCTAAATCCGGAAAAATCGTACCGAACCTACTTGAATTGTGTCTATTTAAATCATAGGGAGGAGACATTTAAATCACATTATTCTTTTGGTGGAGCGATTGGCACGTTTGCTGAATAATACTTTTTGCATTATTTTAGGTCCGAAAAAAAATCGAATAAAGCTTTGAAGTTGCATATTACCATAGCGATAAAAAATACCCCATTCATGACCATACAAAGTTGATGGAAAGCGATTTAAAACGTCCCAGTATTTGACAATGAGCACATTTGACAAGACTACCTGGATTTGACCCACGTGACTGTTTGAAATAATTTTTTCAATAATGCCTCTTTTATCTTTTCCACAAGTTTGTACATGATTAGGCTGACAGTAAACAAATGCTTTGAATTGAATGCCCGTCATCGATTTACTATGTAAAATCACGAATGTCGGCTTAACCCTACTATGTTGTCAATATATGCACTGAATTCAGCGCTAAAACTTCTGATTCTTATGGTTTAAATATCAATAGATGATGTGAGATAAAAAAAATTGCTTAAATTGAATCTTCTTTTTTTTGTTCACTTTTTACCGGGGCCCATAAATGCACTTGTCCTTTTAAAATTAAAATATTTGGATTTTTTACTAATTGGTAGTTTACGACGAACATTATCATATGTCAAAGTTGAACGATCTCCGATTCTCAGCAATGTTCGATAACTCTAAATTTTTCGGATTTCTTTTATCCGTACCATAAATCTGACGTTTATACGGACAATTTTAATAGTATTCTAGTGTTAGTATTACCATCAGTTACACAACTACATGCTTAGCGTGGCGGGTTCACGGAGAGCTACTTATGAAATACATGTTGGTAAAGAGTTCGAGCACCTTTTTATTCCATTATATCCATCGTAGACAACTTTGTAAAATGCATGGATACCATCTAAAATTTAATTTCATTTATAACGTTTAAAAGAAACATAACACTTTTAAGATGAAATAAATACTTTGAGACTGAGGATCGGAGAATCTTAAGACAAGGCTTAACAATGGGAAAATTGCAGTTTTTATTTTAGGTTTTATTGTTTGTTTGTTTTTTTAAAAATATGTTGTTGATCATGACTTTTTTAATGTAGCCACATGAGCAAAAGATTCATTTGCAAGTATAAACAAACAGAATATATTCTTGCATGTTGACAACAGTTTAATAAGTTAAGTTGTAAGTTTACATAATTTTAAGTATAGACATTTTGTAAAAAAAAAAAAACGTAACGTAAGTGAAACCTAAAAGGGTTTAACTTGGATAACGGCACATATTAAGATACAACCTCAAAAATGCGTTATTATGTATTGCCACTGAGATTAAAATAGTTGCGATAGTAGAAGTTATTTGGTTATTCAGCCGGTTAGAAAAAGTAATGTATTGTTTTAGGTTTGGATGCAATTTCATATGTCTAAATGCGTTAGAGACAATCGATATACCGGTAATTATACGGTTTCCCGGTGTAAGATGATGATTGCAAATCACATATTGGTATACGAGAGTTGTCCCAAAATAGCGTAGACAGAACATATAACTTAAAATATGTTTATTGCAATTTCATTAGACTTCTATGTTTTGTTCAAAGACCCTTTGGCAAACAATACTGAAAAATTCAAACCTCTACTTTATTTCTTTATTGAGAAAATGAAATAATAAGAATAAAAAAATAAAAAAAAATAATAAGTAAGAACAAGTTTTGCCAGGCGGCGCAATGTGCGACGTCGAAAATGTCCTGTCTTTACGTTGTTGCTAAACCCTCCACATTGTTTAAGATAGCATTAATGTTTTATTTCCGAAAATGTCTTAGAAAAATAATTTCTTTGAGTATGTACTCTGAGTGCACATTCAGTATAAATATATACTTTTTTTCTGAAACAAAAATTCTGAGTACAAACGATCTGTTGCCTCCAAACTTGCACTGTATTACTTGTTGTCTAACGTCCGTCTTACTGAAATGTGTCGTTTACTATTTTGACGTACATTTCTTTTGGTCGAGATTTCTTTCTTTTTTTCACTTATTGTCATCATACTCGTTCGAATATTTTCAATGTTGTTAGACTTTTAGTTCAGAAATGCATTTCTGAGCGATTTTGTTAATTTTATTCACTTCAAAAAACGCTTAGGATTTGTTTCAAGGTCTTTACGAAATTTTATCAGTTACCGCTGCGCCGCCTTAAACGCTGATGTCATCATTTTATTACAATTTTACACTTCAACTTATCACAAATACGCGCTATAAAATCTTTAAAAGTTTTGTTATAGCCAGAACATTTTCTGGGTAAATAATAAATTTATAAACAAATTTAAATGTATTTATTATTTGATTTTTTTTGTTCATTCTTAAAGTACTTTTTCTCGCAATTTTTATTTTATCATGTTGAATTTAACTTTTCGTTTTTGACATTGCGCCGCATGTCGAATTTATGATCTAGAATGCTTTCATTTTACTAATTTAAACTCAAACAATATTTTATTTCAAAACATAATTTGAATCGAAATTACTTGAACCCTTTGTGGCACAAGTGTCATCTTCTTGTGTCTTCGATTAATAGAATAACGGCACTTGTCTACGCTATTTTGGGACAACCCTCGTATATCAGGGATCCTACGGTCGGGGATTTCTTCTTATGGAATCACTCATTTTGCAAGGTCTCTGATTTTATGTTAATATTAGTATCATACAGTTAATTTTATATGATTAGAAAATGAAAAAAAAACCAAACATTCCTTTACTTCAGATCTTAGTTACATGTACATTGAAAGTCCTAATGGTCGAAAATTCCGGTAATTTTGTTTAATCCGAGTTGAATGTTTTAGAATAAAATATGAACTGAACTACTTCTCCTTTCTTGATAACTTGATTGCTAAGGATGACAACTGCCTTATCTATTGCTTATATTGTTGGGCGTATTCTTTGTAGAAAGCATTTCCGAGTATTAACGACACCACCCCTGCGAATGTTATTGTCATTTAAATTTCGACCACGTGGTTTTATTTGACCCCTTTCAGTTCCGCAGTAAAAAATCATGCCTCGTGTTTATAGTCTATTGTAATCAAATATAAAATCTAGACGTTTATTGATTTTGAACTTTATTTTTATTAATTGGTGGAGAAAATGAGTTCAAGAAATTAATGTTACAATAGAAAATATAGGGTTTTTTAAGCTGTTGCAACATTTAACAAGCACACGGCGGGTGTGACCGGTCAGCAGAGGATGCTCACTCCTCCATGGCACCTGATCCTACCTCTATCTTGGAGGTCCGTGTTACTCTGCTTTGAATTTGTATTTCGTTCGTTTTATGGATTTTTGAGATGGTTGACGGCTTGTTCTTGTCATTTTTTTTTTTTCATTAGTAGCGATCTCCATAAAGATCAATTTTCAATCCGCGCCTGACCTAGTAATAGCATCAATAGTGAAACAGACTATACTATTTTATGCAGAATGTTACTTGAAAATTGCTCGATATACTAAGTTTTTGTACAAAACGGACACCAATTCATTTTTTAAAAAGCACGGTATTGCAAACCAAAAGTATAAAACATGGCTATGATTTTATCAAGCAACCCAATGTTTACATTTTCAACCACGTGTAGAGTGGCTGAACACGAACGATAACTCTTTTCCGAATATCATCGTTTAGTTTAAATAACCGCTAGATGATGAAATAAGACATATCTTTTAATAGATTTTCATGTTTTAACATAAATAAAAGTAGAATATGATATGAAAAACGGCCAGTACTTACGTATTTTGAGAATATTATCCGAACACTTATACTTCCGCTCGAATTTTAACAGGAACTGAACAAATCTCGGCAAAGTCTCGTGAACTTTCATTCGAGCACCTCTGGATTTATTACATATTTAGCAACGATAAAGAAAACATTCCGAACACATTCGCAGGGGTGGACACACAAAGAAATGACGGACAGGATCTCAAGAACACTGCGATATCACCGTTCACATGAAGGGGAATCCTTTGGTTTAAGTACTCAGAAAGACTCGGATATATATAAAAGTACCCAAACAGGTACATAAACAAAGAGTTAGGATTTTAAAAATATTTAATTTTAACAATTGACATTTAAAAAAAGTCGCAATGAGGCTAGCTTAGCGCTTTCCAGTACTTTGAGTACTTTGATATATTATTTTGATTTGATATAAAACACACGGAATGAAATACTCGTGTAAAATAAGAAATTTACACTTTATTATCTAAACGATTCAAACAAATTGACATCCCGAAATGTTCTTCACCAATTACTATAATTATATTATATAATAACGGTTATGTGATCAACAAATGAAGGAATGTGACTCAAAGCGTTGTAATGCCATAACTTGAACACAATAAAATAACAGCCGATATGTTAGAATATGCTAGCGGTAAACAATTATATATATATTGATTGCATTACAAAACCAAAATCACGACAAATTGTGTTGGCTTGGCGGAGTATTGTATGATGGCGCGAACTTTACAGAACGCTGTATTTAGAATTTTACATTTGGCACTTTCTAAACACTGTCATCGTCGGAAACCATTTGTTAGTCTAACATAAACGTATGCGAGACTGCCCTTGGGTTTCCACAATGAGCACCATAGGTTAATGTAAATCTTTTGGTTCTTTTTCGGTGATGCCACCAAACACGAAAATTAAAATATAAAGGGACTTACTTATTTTGACCAGAACAGGTTTGATTGCCACAAGATGATTCTATGGTAATCGCCAGTAGAAAGAAACAAGTACCAACAAATTTAAACAGTCGACGAGGACCTGCCATGTTTACGTTAAATAAACAAACATTATTGTGCATATAATCATCGTGTTTTAATCAGTGTCACTTCCGCGTTTTCCTGGTAAAAAAATATCGGAAATATTTACTCTAAACTTATACTAATTAAAAGAAATTAAAATAAAGGCTAGGCCTCAATTAAAAGTTATTGCATATTCCAAAAGGTATCTAACGGTACCAACATTATTAAATTAATTGAAAGTAAATTATTTGGATTTTCATTTTGCTAAGTATTATTCAACTTAAATTTAGCTTGCGGCCAAACATTCCATGCGTCAATCTTAAAGACAAGCCCCATGGTTAATTTGTTGACCACTGAGCCTCCTTAAATTTTTATTTCATGCAATCTAGATAAAATAATCAATAATTCTTACCTTCGTACTTATCTCTACTGTTGAATCTTTGAAAGGTGACTATGGCTAAGGCCATTGCAAGTTTTTTCTTTGTTTAGCGTCCATCCAAAACTCAAAAACCTATCTATCTATCAGGAAAAACCCCACAAACCTTAGAAAAAACACACAACTTTAAAGGTTCAGCAAAATAAAATTTATTAAATATTTTGAAGTATTTTCTTCATTTTGTAACAAAAATAACAAATAACCACTATGGTTTCCATTTTGAATGTTGTTATAACTAATATAATTTGATTTCCGATCCCAGTTTAAAAATTTGATCCCCAATCCGACATATGAAAAAGCGATCCTACATTATGAACAACCATTGTGTTTTTTATTTATTTTTAAATCTTAAAACCAATCCGTCCGCGGACGCTAAACATAGAAAAAACTTAGAATGGCCTAATTTCGAGTATTTAGTCAATTACTAGTATACACGGAGAAATTTATTTATTTATAGAAACATGTTTATATACATTCGCATACATCATATCAACAACAGTAATATGCAATTATACATTCTATAATTGTTTTAAAATGGGTGCTTAAAGGCTTTATAATTTAATTCTGATTGTAAAGCGGCATTTGATTGGATAGAAAAATTTAGTTAAATTTGTATAACCTGGTTAGCACGTCACAAGACACGTCACAATGCACCAACGTCAAAAACGTATTGATCCGCTTGACGTTACGTTTGAATTTTGAACAGATTAATATCATTTTTAAAAGTAAAACGCACTCAATTTGTACAGTAAATCACAGAAAATTAAATTATAAGTAATGAACTCAATATCTACCCAAATTATACTCGTATAACCTGGGTTGGAGCAGTTTACGCTTTTTTATAATCCGCTTCGCGGATTATAAAGCGTAAACTGCCCCAACCCAGGTTATACTCGTATAACTTGGGTAGACATTGAGTTCATTTCTTAAATATACAACGTTGAACGTTTAAATGTTTTTGACGTCACGTTACTATGTTACCATTATAAAGCTTCTGAAGATTTTAAAATGAAAAGGCTTAAGGTATATTGAACGTTTTTCGTGTTTTCTTTTTTAATTAATATATATTATAATAGATAGATGGATGATAGATAGATAGGTCGATCGATAGAAAGATAGAGTTTTGGAACCAAACAGAAGAGATATGTGTTCCTGGCCAGCGCGGAGATCGAAATGTAAGCCAAACTGAAAGGTTTTAATTTCTTTAAAATCTTTTTTTAATACTGAGTTGAGAGCTAAAGTAATTACTGTGTAAATTATAAAGTATGTACTCTAAACACAAGTTAATCTACTAAATATCAGTCTTAGGTCTTTCATGCGATAATGTTCAAGTTTATAAAATGATAAATTTTCTTTATTGATTCATCAATTTATAGGATTATACAAAACTAATCGGTTAATAGTATAATTTTAAACTTACCACACGTGGAGTTTGAGGTACAGCCAACAAACGGATTACAAGTTTCGTTTGAAGAACAGTTGCAGGATGTTTTACATTGTCGTCCATAATAACCTGCTGGGCAGGGAATACTATATTCCTCTCCATAAAACCCAATGCATTCTTTTTATATACATAAACACACATATCCATTAACATTATATACAAGTGTAATTCATTCATAGAAAGCTGCAATTTCATACTTATGAACAATATTCTATACCTGTGCATATCCCCTCTATCTCTCGGAAACCAATACAACATCTAAAATTCGACGAACTAGAAAAAAAATCACAAGTTGAAACTGTGCCATTCAGTCAATTGAAAGATTACTGAAAGGTAACTGAGAAGTGACTGAATGGCATATTTGTGCCATTCAGTCACCTTTCCAGACAATTCAGTTATCATTCAGCTGACTGAATGGCAAAGCTTCATCCTGTGAATGAAAAATCATTTGTATCAAAAACAAATTTTAATATTTACAATTTCAACTGTCTTTGTCTGTGATAACATTACGAATCAATTTTGAACCCTAAAACCCAATAACTTCATAAAACATGAGTGACACAAAATGGGCGTGTCTTATAGCATAACCGAGAGACGGTATTGGCTGCGCCGCGCAGTAATACATAGCATGTGCTACACGAAAAAATAGTGATTTTAAATAATGCTGTTTTAAAGTGTACAAATTGGAAATAATGTAAATATAAGTAATAAGGAATCATTCTTTGAATATTATGAGGTGATAATTTCGGTCGGAGCGTGGTCAAATCTATCATAAAGCCCTTCGGGCTTTATTGGATTTGACCACGCCCCGACCGAAATTATAACCTTATAATACTAAAAGAATGATTCCTTGTTCCTTAAATAACGGCAAATCATTGCACAAGATTTGCATTGTGCCAAAATAGGGCCATCAAGGCATCGTCTCAGTGTGCTGAGAAACGCAGCCATTACTTTGTCCCGATTAACGACATCGGGCAATTTGTACTTTATAGCGTCGTCCAGCATTACGTCGCGAAACTGTAACTTTACACGTCAACATGCCGTCGGACTGTTTTACAACACGCATTTGGGCTATCGTATCTTTACACAACAAGTTGCTGCACTCATAACATTACAAGATTGTCTTAAGAAAAATAATCTTACAATAAACACTCCATCGCGTTGTCATGCCATACTTAGACACATCAAAATCCTGACATATAGTGTAAGAGTGATCAGGAGACGTAGAATTGCGCAAAGTTGTGTTGCGCAATGACCTGTTGTTTGTCGAGTATGTTTTTTAAACTCCCTTTTCAGCCTTTGCAATTCTAAGAACTATAGGTTTGTTCACATCTTTCGCTTTCGGTAATGTCACTACACACTAAATAAATATTCAAAGTATAAAAAACGGATGTAAAAGGAACTTACTTATTCTTTAAAAAACAGGTTTGAAGGCCGTGAATGATTCTATGATGATCGCCAGTAAAAAGGAATATGTACAAACATACAGACGACAAGGGTGTGCCATCTTTACCATATCATAGCAAGACTGTTTCAATAATTATCTTGTTTTGAATGGTTTCATCTGTTTATGATTTATTCTCGGTTTTTTTTTCAATGATATAAAAATCGGAAATAATTATTATCAAGTTAAAAACTTACTCTTATCTAATATACTAATAAATACATTTAATTGAATGACTAGGCACCTGTTCATAATTATACAGCAATTCATGCCGTACGAATATAATTAAGGCAGGTCTCTCTTTCATCAACTAACTTACTATTGACAGATACAAAATGTATCCTTGATATTTCGTTGATTAGTTGCAGAAAATTAAATTGCATTGGCCATATATGATATTGAATGAAAATGTGCTGTATTCATGTGGCACGCCAAATTCACAAAAATGAGTTAAAATTGTTTCACAGCTGATAAAATACGTTTTTTTAGGATAAGA
Source organism: Magallana ariakensis (assembly GCA_020458035.1). NCBI lineage: Eukaryota > Metazoa > Mollusca > Bivalvia > Ostreida > Ostreidae > Magallana > Magallana ariakensis. Next base: position 40,656,888 of record CM035814.1, on the reverse strand, counting down.
AAAGTTCATAATAGCGAGCGAAGGACCAGTGCGCGGGAAAAAGTACGAGCTAAACTTGCAGATTCATCAAGACAAAGGACGAGTGCATTTATGGGCCTCGGTATAAAATGAAAAAAAAAATAAAGATTCAAATTAAGCATAATTTTTTACCTAACATCACATATTGATATATAATCCATAAGAATCAACAAGTTATAGCGCTGAATTTACTGTATATAAAAAGCACGAAGCTTTACAACATAGTAGGGGTCAGCCGACACTCGTGATTTTGTATAGTAAATCGAGGACAGGCATTCATTTCAAAGCCTTTGTTTACTGTCAGCCTAACCGAGTACATGTACAAACTTGTAAAAAAGACAAAATACGCATTATACATTTAGAAAACTCGTGTGAAAATAAGATGTTTGTACTACATTGGGATGGTACCTAAAATATGTAAAAAAAAAAAACGTATGAAAACAATTTTTTTCTATAACAAGCGAAAGCTATTATCTGCGTGACCCATGTTTGAACCCACGCATGGAATAAATTATTTCAGTCACATGGGTTCTATCCAGGTAGTCTTGTCAAATGGGCTCACTGTAAAACACTGGCACGTTTTAAATCGCTTTCCATTAACTTTGTATGGTCAGGAATGTTTGTTTTTGATCACTGTGGTAATATGCAACTTCAAAGCTTTATTTGATTTTTTTCAGACGTAAAATAATGCATAAAGTATAATTCAGCAAACGCGCCAATCGATCCACTAACAGAATAATGTTGATTTAAATGTCTCCTCCCTCTTATTTAAATAGACACAATTCAAGTAGGTTCTGTTCGATTTTTCCGGATTTAGATTATCTATAGTCATTTAAAAATCCTCAATTTTTTTAACTGTATGCTAATTTTGGTAAATTAAAGCGTGCATTAAATCAGAAGTATCCATCCGTTCTTAAATATTACGGGAAAAAAGCAATTTGTTGATATTTTCTACATAAAAACGGCATTGAAAAAGGGCCCATTCTCTATAACTTAAGTGCACTTGTTCTTTTTGGGCAGCATCTAATCATGCTTTCTAGCTCCCGTAGTGTTATGCCAAAATGGCTGACATTTTACTCGTAGTTACGGTACCGTGAGGTTTGAAGACACGAATTTTGAGTATTGCACGAGCTTTTGTGAGAACTAAGAGATCTAATACGCTTATAAACAAAGCAAACGAAATTTTATGTATGACCTCACAGTGATTTCGCTGCCGCGATAAATTTTGAGGTAGATCGAACACGTGTACTCGCTATTTTGGTATAAACTGAGATCCTTCGGTTGGTTTATATATTAAAACTCTTTTTTAAAGCGCTAAGCATAGCTCAGCGCTTTATTGTCGTTAGACTTCTACTTCTGGTGCATCAAATAACCGCCCCCTATGAGCAGAAATTTACATCAATAAAACTGGTTAGGGAACCAGTTTCGGGGTTTTACGCACATAATTGCACGGGCTATTGTGTATCTAATGTGCGGGGCTTACGTATATCATTGCAGGGGCTGCAACGCAGTTTTTGCTGCATTTCCAATGTGTTAAGAATTTTCAAATTTCACAATATTTGACCAAAACATAAGTTTTAAAAATTTTTGGAAAGGTAAAAATTATAAAAACCCCATCGGGATTCCAACTCATAACTTACAGATTCGTAGTAAACGCTTTAACCAATTGCGCTACGCTGTTAGGTAACAAATTTGGAAAAGAAAAGAATCATAATATTGTACTTGATTTTATTATCTATTTCGATCGCAAATACGTCAGAACATGGAGATGTCCCATACAACCTTAAATTATACACAACGTAGATAAAAACCGGCTTGTAAATGTCATGAATATAAACATGCTAACTTCCTTTAACTCTAATTAAAAAAAAGATATGGACACTGCTTCTCAGTTTCATGGGGTAACATCCAAAGGTGAAATTTGAAATTCTATGTTCTTTTCTCCCATTGCTGCCAAAAAATTCACTTTTCTTTTTTTAAATAATTTTCCAACAAGTAGTTCTACTTGTCACTGAATGATGATAAATCATCTTGTGAAGAGATGTATTCTCTTAAAATGTTCACTTAAAATTCAATATATGTTTTCCAAATTGCATGGAAACTACATATCTCCTCTATATTTCAGTACGGAAGTTTTACCTTGTATGTTGTAATATCGGTATGTTGAAAATAAATATTAACTCATTATTCAAAGAAATTTGATTTGTTAAAGCGTTACTTTAATATGTTCTCTATCTAAAATGAGTTGTACAAGGTCTAATTCAAAACATGATGGTCATCAGCAAATAAACGTAATCGATCTTTTCTCATTTTGTGTCATTTATTATTAATTGCAAATTTTTACCACACCGTCGGTAATTTTTATTACATAAATTTTTAAGAACTGTTTTATTTTAACAAAATGTTCTTATTGATAGTTTCGGCTTTCGCTATGCTAAATAGCCATTAAGCGATGCTGCAAAATAACCTTTCACAGAGCCTGTAGCTGCATAACAAAACAATATAGTGTAGTGTTATTTAAGATGGAATAACATACATGGAAAAAGTCACTCAAATTGCCAGTAAATTAATTGAATATAAAAGATATCATGATAAATAAGCTGTATGTCAAATTATAAAAATAAATGGGCAATTTGGGGGTAAGAAATGAATATCTAATAATTCAATTCAACAAAAGCCCTGGCCAGCGGGATTCGAAATCGGGATGTACGGGTCATAAGCCGACACTCTAACCACTCAGCGGATTTAATTGCATGTTACCGTCGATGAACTCCTTTTTACAAAACTAAATGGTGTTTCGATCAGAGATCAGCAATTTGGTGATGATGTGTTATTCCACCTTAAAGTGCTGAAGACGACTTGTAAATAGCCATAGTTCTTGGTGCCCGCCGCTCTCCCCACAGCACGTATATAAGGAGCTGACTAAACATTTCAAGTTTGCATTGTAAATCTCACCTGCGTGGATGTATATCGTACCTCTCTTACATTTATTACTTAGACGCAACAACTTTCCAGGTAAATGCAGTATATATATGCACAAGAAGATTCAGAACATCAATTATAATGGTCAATGCAATACATTTATAAAGAAATTGCACGTATAACAACAATATAAAAGTGAAAACATTAGACAAACAAATGTATTTAACCAGGTGTGAAATGAAGTGTAACAAAATCAAAGGCTTTTCAGATATACCAAGTTTCAGGCAAGTGTCCATTTACAAGTCAGTTTAACATTACCTTAATGTATATGATAAATCATAATATACATTTAAAGAGAACGTAATTTCTTAATAAAAAAATTAACTGATGAAGGATAAATATGGACAAGTACAACTTCAATGTCATTTTTACCCTTCTGGCCTTGGATACTTTCAATTGATATTAATTAAGCATATACCAAAAATTCAATAAGTCTCATTTCTTACTAAGCTTGCACAAAGTAAATTTCCTTTAGAACCAAGCTTGGCTAGCGGTTTTCAGTACTTTCAGTACTTTGATTTCTTTTGCTTTGATAAAGGGATATAATATGTATACACGCAAGTTCCATACATGCATTTTACCACATGTTTTACTGTCATATCGATTCAAGCTAATTTTGTATACAGTTAGTATAAGTGGGGAGAAATTAAAATAAAGCATTTGTCAACAAAGTTACAGCCTTATTTTGATAAATAAAAGGAATTAAGAGAAAATATAGACATTTAAATAAAATCTATATAGATATTGCATATGGTAATACGGTTAAACTTGAAAATAGGAAATTACACACCTACAAGGTGGGGGCACAAGAATTGCAATGTATATCTAGCAAGCAAAAAAAAAAACAAATTAGAAAACATAATTGAAGAGCCAAGAAAAAAAATAGATCATATAACAACAAGAAGAAAAGAAATAAAATAATATTTATCAGACTATTAAATATTTTCCAAAAGTATATCAAGGACGGTTTTATGATGGAGCAAGTATGTATTTTGCTTTTTTTTTCTTAACATAAAAATATTATTTTTCTTTCAAAACTGTCAAAAATAACATACGGTTGACAATGATGCGAGATACGTGTAATTCCTGCTGCGCTTGCCCCCAACGGTCGCACCGTTAAACATATTATAATTTTGATTTTGCATTTAAAAAGATCGTTGTAAATGTTCTGATTTTATTCTGAGTAACTTTAAATTCACTCTTCAACTTTTAAGTAATACTTTTCAAACAAAATCACATGTAGGACTTCATATTTATTGCTTTCATATCTTTCGGCAATATTTTTGGCCAGTTTGGGGCAGAAACAAGCCAAGTCAAGAAATGTTTAAGTAAACAGTTATCTTTAACTAATCTTTTTAAATTAATTCACTTTGACCTCTATATGTTGTTAATTAATAATTAATAATTAAAGAGAGCGAAGCGAGCTATAAGAACGAGTGCGGGGGAAAAAGAACGACCTTAACCTACAGACTCATCAAGAAAAAGTTTTTGGCAGCATCCCATGCAGCATGCCCTCTAGCTCCCGTAGTGCTAGGCAAACAATTGCTGAGATTTTCTACACTCTTCCATTCCATCATATTGTGTAGAGATCCGTGAAAAAAGCAAACGAAATTTCAAATATGACTTCGCAGAGATCTCGCACTATATTTAACGCGATATATTTAGAGGCGGATCAATCATCTGTACTACGTGTACTTGCAATTTTCAGTGAAAGTCAATTGCAAAAGATTTTTTTGGGGGTGTAATTAATGAAATGTGTAATTGCAATGCAATTTATCATAGCTTATCCAGATATATTTTTGACATGCATTGCTCTCGGATGACCTTTTCATGCCCATGAGTCTTTTGTAATTCAGAAAGCTTTGATTTTATATTTTTGCGATTTAAAATGCATAAAAAGTACCATTTCAAAACTAATTGTTTACTCTTCATTTTTGTGAAACTTATTCATCGTGTCATGTTAAAGAAATATTGACATGTTGTTATATCATTTTAGTTTATACACAAAGAAAACAAAATTATAAATAATCTGATTTGAGTACCAATATTAGACTTGAATATTTTACTCATATCAAACTCGTATTATTGCTTCATCTTTGTTTCTATACTTAAGACAAGATGTCGAGTATTCTAAGCGATTGTTAAAATAATTAAAGGGCGACTTCTATTGTTTATCCTTTTAAAAAAGCACAGCATTTTATATTCACTATGTCGTCTTTTATTCCACTTAAGGTAACTCCAGTGTTTTAGAAATCCGTGTCAAACCAAACATTTTTAAATTTTAACAGTTAAAACAACTTTTAAAATTACTATAGAGACCAAAATATTTATACCTCTGCACGTTTGTTTTCCTACAGTGAGCTTCAGCTCACAAGGTCCAAAAATTGTTCAGCCAAAATATAACACAATGAAGCATGATCTCATAATTTTTTAAATTGTGCATCAAAATACATCATGTTAGATTATAATTTAAGCAAATCAATTGATTAGCATTAAATCATAAAAATTTTATTGATTGTCTACAGAAAATATAAAAAATATTACATTTTTTCTTGCCACGACCTTCCAAAAAATCACAAAATTGCATCTTTTTGAAAAATTCTACAAAATTATTCAGTTTACATACAATGTTTAAAGAATATTTATTAAGCGTTACATATTGTGTTAACAAAAAACATAGTTTATCAAAATTGACCATCTAGATTTTGCTTGATAGTCTCATGAAAACGTGTACCTCCATATTGAAAATGTAAATTTTACAAGTTGTTTTTTGCAAACTTTGGAAATAATTGAAATGTACCAAAAAGACACAATCTAACAGTCACTAAAATTGATATACTCAATGAAACTGTATTATACATATAAAATTAAGGTCGAGACTGTCAAAAAACACATATAATTGAGTGCAGTAGTACACCCCCCCCCCCCTTTCTGTCAAAAACTTTCAGTTTTTAAACATATTTATCTGTAGATTAAACACCAACCAGTGTTATGTAGTTTTAATTAATGTTCAATCTACGCAAGTACTTACTTATCCTCTTCTTGTCCCGGAGGACACATGAGGTCGTCAAGCTACATAAACGCAGTAATTGTTGGAAGAGAATGCATACAATACGTACAATTATATTACACACTTATTTATCATTTTTACATTTTGTTGCTTTCCTTGCTTTCTCCAATCCCTCTAAACGACGGAGATGCGATATTTTAACAAATAACCCACTTTTTGACCAAACCATTATTATTTTAAAACACTTGTGCGCCAACATTATAACCGGAAATTTAGCACGCCGTGTAAAAAAAGAACCGGATCCGAAAGACACTGGAGTTACCTTAAGGGGACAGGCTTCGTATTTGATTAATTACAAGTAGTTTTTAAGAAGATTCAACCAATCAACGTTATCTTGCAGTTTACTAAGATTGCATAATTTGTCTACTCTTATGTACAGTCAAACAGACCAAAGTTTAGTCAAAACCTTGTTTGTACTGAAGCCACATAGGTGCCATATAAAAGAATACTTGACTGACTGCAGCTTATGATATAAATTATTTGACTCAGATAAACGACTACACGACAGCAAAGTTTAACGTGAGTACTTGATTTATTGACCTTAAGGAGTCTCTCTTAAACCAAAGTTAGAATGAAAATAAAACTTAAAGAATTTAATATTTTATTATAAATTTCTTTTCGATGTCAAAAGTATTTAAACAATATATGGATAATTTAAATAAAGTAAAGATTAAACATATTTGAATAAATATGGTATTTAATTTTATTATTTTAAATTACTTTTAAGAAAATCAAATAAGTTTGACGTTCTAAAAAGCATTATTTGCTTTCGGTTCTATATGTATGAATGTTAACAAAATACTTTTTGTGAATTCTTAATTCATACCGGTTCTTAATTTGGCTTTGATGGCTTGATATTTAGATGGTGTCAGCCCATAATCAAGCAAAAATGCATTACAGTGGGTATTAACATGGGTCTATGAGATTTCTCTTAGGTTCTATACACTTACCTAAAAAAAAATTCATCTCTAAAGTTTTGGCAAGAATGAGAGAGAGAGAGAGAGAGAGAGAGAGAGAGAGAGAGAGAGAGAGAGAGAGAGAGAGAGATTTTGAACGTAAAGAGCAGGATAAATTCTTCCCTTATGCATTAATTTAACAACAACAAGGTATCATGGATACGGGCTGGTCACAGGACCAGATGCCTTGATTTTGTCAAGCACAATTCCGTATTTAATTATATCTTAAAGGACATAAATTAAAATAATACCCGCCTTACGTTTCCTGTATTTACATTTGTTGTAAATCATAAGTAATTTAGTCCCAACGCATTTTGAATAAACCCATTAAATGACGTATTTTTTTTTAAACTGTGTTGCCACACTACGACGATCCTTCATTTAAATCCTGAACCTTGCTCCCATGTGTAATCATACAGATAGCCTCAATGTGCATAGACAACGATTATAAGGGTCTTCTTGCGTAAGATCTCTTGGAGATGACTCGTTCGAATTCTTTCAAATTTCAGGGTTGATGTATTGTTATATGAAGTTTATTCGGCATTACAGTTTTTGGAAATTTACTTCCGGTCGGAAGTCATCGTCCATAGAAAATTTTCAAATAACAATTTTATCTGCGCCATACCTCAAAAATTCACTAAATTTTCAGCGATGAAAGACGTCATGGTTTTTCTTGTGCATCTAGGTCAAGGGAACGTCCGTCGTTTCTTCTGGTTGTCACAGGAAGTAGACAAAATATGAGTTTTTCAACTTTTTTGTTTTCTAATAATTCTTTCGTGCCTATACACTTTTTAAAATGCACAACATATGATTTGTTTTGAAATAGATCGGCGCATTCTCTTTGTGATGGTCATTTAAAGTCCGGAGCAATGGTTTTGGTTATAGACTTGTGCTTGGGGAACTCGGGTTAAAGTCCCGATTGGTGATTTTATTCTCTTCTTTTATTATTATTTTGCTTAGATTTACCATTTTATTTTTTAAATGCTGTATTGAATTCTTTTTGGTTTTAATTTCGCAAAAAATCATAATCATAGCGTGTTTTCCCGTACATGTCTATTGAATTCCTCAGAAATTTAAATTTGAAGAAATTTGTCACTAGTAACGAGATAAAATATGGCTTTTGAATTGGATATCCTTCATATTACCTTCTGATCAAAAATCAGTCTGATTAAAGCCATTCACCTTTTCATGACAGGTATCGATAAAACGTCATTTTCCCGCGATCTTTATTTCTAAACCAATCAGGGAAGATGTTCACTGCTTTTAGAACTCTCCTAAAAAAATATTCGACATGCTTGTTTTCTATGGTACCTCCAGTATCAAAGAGTTACAACTCTCATAAAACAGATACAAGCACGTCTGGTGGTTGATTAAGGTGTATTTCAATTGTATTCGAACGTAGAGTTCGTGTGAAGATGACCTCTTATCGATACCCATCAGACCCTGACGAGTGTAACTTAGAGAAGGGGGGTGGTTTTAATCAGACTGATAAAAAATTGGACGGAAGACGCACTCGGTGCTCGGAACGAGATTGCATCTAGTTAGGGGCGACAGAAGGCGTTAACTGTTTATAACTTTAAGTAGTGTTTTTTGTTTGGGTGATGATTCCTTTAGATATCCAAGCAACATGTCAAAATATTATGCATCTAAATACAATTAACCGGCTTATCAGTCAGAGCGATTAACTGATAAGCTATTCAGTATTTTTTAAATTGTCATTTCAACTTTAACGCTTTTTGTTTAGCAGGCGCATTATGTTAGACATCTCCATATTTTTTTATATTACCTAAAAACTAGGTAGCGTTTACTCTAGTTTGCTGAATAACATATGTTTGGGAAACCTCAAACTTCCTGTAATAAGTTTAAATGATATACGGATAATTGTACTGTTTCTTTGGTTGTTCTCAAAGACGGTTAATCATATTCATTAGTGACTAACATTATATCATTCTAGCAACTAGTTAAAACCATAGCTCAGAATTTGGATTGATACATAATTTTTTTTTAATGCGATTTGTGTCTGAAAGAAAAATGTTGAAAAACATTAATAACGCAGTTTATATTTTTGTTCTAAGTGCGTTGGCTTCCTCCCAAATTTAACAAATTTGGAATTTTAAAAAAAGTTGATTAAAGTGGTCCCAACGTATTTTTGATAGAAAAAATCAAATGACGTATTTTTTCAAACTACGTTGCCACACTGCGATGATCACGTTCTAAAAGCTTGAACCTTAAGCTTGGTCCCATGTGTAATCATACAGATAACCACAATGTGCAATTAGGGTCTTCCGTCTTCAATCAATTTTGCAGAAGATTTCTTGGAGTTGGTTTGTTTGATTTTCAAATTTCAGGGTTGATGTGTTGTTACCTGAAGTTTATTCGGCATAACAGTTTTTTTAAAAATAAACTTCCGGTCGGAAGTCATCGGCCTTAAATATTTTTTTAAATGACAATTTTATCTGCGACATATCCCAAAAACCAGTAGATATAGAGCGCGGAAAATTCAGCAAAATAAACGTCATAATTTTCTGGTACATCTAGGTCAAGGAATCGTCCATCGTTACTTCCGGCTTTACAGGAAGGAGACAAAAATGATTTTTTCAAAACTTTTATGTTTTCTAATATTTTTTTATATCTTTTATGATTAAAGTATGAGGTTCTACATGTACATGTTGTTTTGTATGCAAACACGCACACAAGAGCAAAAAATGTCTTTTTAATAGTTAAGAACTGCGCAGCTACAGACTTAATTTCAAGAATTTAAAATCCGAAAAAATATGAAAGGAGGTCCTTAGTGTGAACTGGTTTGTTTCTGTTCAAAACAGGCCAAAACAGTTGCCAAGAGATGAAAAAGCAATTAATTTGAGATTCTACACGTTGTTTTGCACACAAGAACAGGACATTTTTTGCATTTTTTAATCACTTAGCACTGCGCAGCTACATACTTAAATTCAAGATTGAAAATTTTGAAAAATATGAAAGGAGGTCAGTGTTGTCCAATCAACAACCATTTTGGGGGAAAAGGTATAAACTTGCTTATTTAGGTTGCAACTTTATCACAAAGCAGGGTATCCTATTTTTAAAATAGGTCTAATAAACTATCAGTTCTTACGATATATTTTTGTCTGTGTCAGTAGAGGTACATTGAAGTTATATTTTCATTGAAAAATATATGTATATTCTTTTATTTATTAGAATCTTTTTTTTCGGACCCCTATCCTACTTGTAAAAAGAATTTACTTAAATTTATACTTAAGGACGGCGGACCCAATTCCTTTCTACAATAGATTTTTTATTCAAATTTTTACAGAATGTTAATCAGTTAATGGTAAGTGAAAATCAATAAAAAATTTACATGATCATCGACTTCCTTATTTTACTGAGGACGTTTCAAAATTTGGGTACGAAAATCCTCAGATATAATAGAAAGTAATGGGAATTTTCTGGGGTGTGGTATAAAAACTGATATTTTAAAAATTCTGCGATAGATTTTTTACTCTAATTAAATTGTAATATTAAGAAGTCAATTAGCTTACCGATGAACAGCAAAAAAATGTAGGTCATCGACCTAAATTTTTTGAGGGGTTGTATCAAAGCACACTACATGGTTCATTTTTCTTCAGAAATATCATTGAAAAAAGGACATGATTAATTATTTCCTGAAGTTACATTAACTGCTATATAAATAAATATTGTAAGGTTAAGGTATAAATTAAATATCTACCAGATTATAAGACTATAAACTGCCTTTGTGCATTTTATGATTTATAAACCGTAGAAATATAACGGACTTGTCGCAAATAGAGGAAATTCGGACTAATTCTTTTTTCTTAATTTTCTTCATATAGAAATATTTTGTATCACAAATTATATTTAGTAGAATGAAAATTTTATTATTTTCTTTATTCTGATATAAGTAATTACGACAATCATATTCATAGCATATGCGCGGAATCTGCGCAGAAGTGCGAAATCTTGAATTGGGTCCGTCGTCCTTAAAGAACTGAAAAAAAACACCAAAACTTGGGTAATGTATATCACATTCAACACAGATTTCTTTGAAGTGACATTCATATTTTTCGTCAATATGTCTATATAGAGACAGGAGATCTAAGTATAGACTGGATTTTTGTTCTAAAAATAGATCCCATGCCGGCTGATAAAAATAGGGTAACTTACATGTATTTTGAGGCAAAGTTACAACATCAATGTGCAAATTTTAAACTTTTTTCTCAACAAATGATTGTAGAGAGGACACTAATAAATCCTATTCATATTTTATCAGATTTTTAAATCTTCCAAATAAGTCTTCAGCTGCGCAGTTCGACAGCTCTTTCAAGTGATTAAAAAGGCATTGTTCTATTCTTTTATGCATAATTTGAATGAAAACAACCTGTAGAACCTCATATTAATTGCTTTTTTATCGTTTGGCAACAGTTTTGGTCAGTTTCGGGCAGAAACAAGCCATTTCAAGAAATGTTTACATTCTTATCTTCAAATGTACAAGATAGCCGTACATTCCCCTTTTCCCCTTAAGGTTATTTGAGATTCCAACGACTCTAAACCCCCCGCTTTTATATTATTACATGTGCAGGGGAAAACTTCTAATAGCTAAACTGTTATGATGAATAATAAAAGCAAGTCTGGATATTGCTCTTAACCACTTTTGATCGGGACTGGAGCGTGGTGCTAGACCCGTGAAAATGTGAAAAAAGGGCAATTTTTCAGAAAATTTTGAGACCGTCCCTGGCTATTCTATACAGTGCTATATGTAAGTTGTACTTGTTTTATTCTGAAATGTATAAAAATTCTCAAGAGTCGGGACCATGTGTCCCCTGCATGCAAACCAATTTTAGCAAAATTAAAAATCCACTGAAAAACTAGATCACATATATGAGCACTATCTGCCTCACATTTCTTCGACCAAAAAAAACTATCCCCTGCCACCTAACGTACTTGTTATTGGCCCCTGTCAAACGTGAAAACATGAAGATTCAAATTAAGCATCATTTTTTATCTCACATCATCTATTGATATTTTTAAAACCATAAGAATCAACAAGTTTTAGCGCTGAATTTAGTGTATATAAATAGCAAGAAGCTTTACGACATCGTAGGGGTCAGCCGACATTGGTGCTCTTATATAGTTAATAGAGGAAGGGCATTCAATTCAAAGCCTTTGTTTACTGTCAACCGAGTAAACACTTGTGGAAAAAATGAAAGACGCATTATACATTTAGAAAACTCCTGTAAAAATGAGAAGTTTGTACAGCTTTAGGCTGGTACCTAAAATATGAAAAACGTATGAAAATTTCAAGGTTTTTCCTATAGAAAGGGACAGCTATTACCTGCGTGACCCATGATTGAACCCACGCATGGAATAAATTATTTCAAACAGTCACGTGGGTTATATCCAGGTAGTCTTGTCAAATGGGCTCACTGTAAAACACTGGCACTTTTTAAATCACTTTCCATAAATTGTTTGTTTGATCACTTTGGTCATATGCAACTTCAAAGGTTTATTCGATTTTTTTCAGACGTAAAATAATGCATAAAGTATAATTTAGCAAACGCGCCAATCGATCCACCAACAGTATAATGTTGATTTAAATGTCTCCTCCCTCTGATTTAAATAGACACAATTCAAGTAGGTTCGGTACGTTTTGTCCGGATTTAGATCATCTATAGGCATTTAAATATCCTCAATTGTTTAAACTGTATGTTAATTTTGGTAAATTTCAGAATGCATATAAATCAGAAGTATCCATCAGTGTTTGAATATTACGGAAAAAAAACAATTTGTTGATATTGTATACATAAAATCGGCTCTGAAAAAGGGCACATTCTCTATAGCTTAAGTGCACTTGTTCTTTTTAGGATAGATAGGCTATAGTTTTAAAGATGTGCACTATTAAGTTCTTTTATGCTAGTGGTGTCATTTCTTGGAGCTCACCTAGGCACGAAAATAGCCTCTTTAATTAGGGGGCCAAAAGACTCGTAAAGTCTATTAAAAAACATTTAAAACGATCAAGATTTTGTAATGCATTATAGAAGCAAAGTTGTTCATCGTAACAATATATGTTTGAAAAACTCGTTGCCACAACCATGTACATGTATTACGTAATGAGAGATTTTTAGGGGCCAAAGTCCCCAAACATTGACGCAATATATCTAGAGAAGGAGGCATATTTTGTGAAACATTGTAGAAGATAAATTATCTGCATTGATCATCTACTCAATCCCACTGATCGAAACACCAATGACTGTCCCAATTAGGATCAACTAGGCTGGCCCCTAAATTATTCAATCATTTGTAAATCAAAAATGAACAACAATTTTCGATGGGTGTAATAAAAAAATATTTCAGAATTCAAGAAATCAAAGTGAGAGGGTGGTTCTGAAATTTTATTGATATTTCACCGTATCTTTTCAAAACATTCGACGGAAGACCTACTCGTTACTCGTAACGAAATCGTCAATTTTTATTTTTATTATTTTGTAGACTTGGAGTAAAAGAAAAAGGCATGGAATTTTATCAGTATAACCAACAGAATGTAATTAAGGGCTTGCTCTCTAACAAGAAGAATGTTTTCCTTGATACTTTGAACAGAATCATCAATAATGAAGATTTTGAGGCCGATTTTGAGGAGGTCAATTTAGAGGTTAAAATAAAATGTAATGGAGAATCACTTTTGCATAGAGTATTAAAGTACAAAGATTCTGTTACACTCGAATTTGTTAAGAAGTTTGCGGGGAAGAATCCTGAACTTTTAAAAGAGCAAAGAGATTCAAAGGAAATTGCGAAATCGGAAGTTTTTCGAGGTCAATCTCCCTTGCACGTCGCAATAGTCAACGGATATGCTGAAGCCGTTGAAGAGATTCTGAAAATTGCTGCTAAAAATAACATGACCCAAGACTTGCTTCGCATACCTGCAACGGGAAAAAAATTCAAGAATACGGTTTTAATGGGGCAGCTACCAATAAGCGCTGCCGCTCTTGCCTGCAAGGACGAAGATTTCAAAGTATTAGATATGCTATTTGGAGAAGATGCTTCACGTACCATTTCAATCCAAAACATGGAAGGGGATACTGTATTTCATTCCTTGATCGAATATGCAGATATTCATTCTGATCAAATGCAACATATTGAACCCACATTTAAATTCATCTGGAATAAATTTGCCGAACATTGCGAAAAATTTAAGTTTACGAAAGTAACAGATATTCTTTTCTGGGAAAACAAATCCGGCATGACACCACTCCGACTAGCTGCAAAACTTGGCGTCAGTGAGCTTTTTAATTATTTGATCAATATTGAAGGTGTCTACTGTTTTCAGAATGTAAAAGACGGTCTATTTGACATTAGAATGTACGATGTTACTGAATTTGATCGATTAATTAGTCATACAGAGAATTTGGAGGATAGTCAAAAAGGAAAAATCTCAATTTTAGAGAGTCTTTTTGATTCTAAATGTACTCATAAAGAAGCATTTCAAATCCTGGATCAAGAATTGGTAAAATTCATTTTGGATAAGAAATGGCGCACCTACAAAACGCCCCTCTTTTTGTGGATGTTTCTACATATTATATTTATGTGTTTTTTTACAGCATCGACAATTGAAAAATCAAAGCATTATTTTCTTTCCCAGAACAATGAGACATCGATTTCGTTCGAGGTTGGAATATTTTCTACAGGAGTAGTTGCGTTGCTTATTGTGGGCGGAATAATTTACCTACTTTTCTTTTGTTTGTGTATAAACGAGTTACGTAGACGTTGTAATGCCGAACATAAAAATCATTGCAATTGGGGAATAATTACGCATAATTTAAAATTCATCTTGTGTTTGCTTATCACATCCGTTGGTGCATTAGGAGAATCTTTTCTCATTCTTCTCAAAACTCACTGTGACTATCAATTAGTATTTGCATTGATGTCTGGCTGGTATTTTACCCTATATTTCTCTCCTTTTCGAAAAGAAACCGTTTCTTTTACATACATGATTAAATCGGGTTTTTTTGAAGATTTTATTCCCTTTGCATTAATTTATTTTTGTCTGTTGATTTCGTTCACCACAATTATGTTTATGATTTTCCGCGGCACAGATGGTGTAGAAGAGTTTGATACCTTTGGAAGTTCCCTTCTGGCGATGTTCAAACTAGGAGTAGGTCTGAATGACATAGGCATGCTGAATCAGGCTAGGATCCCAGAGCTAGCCTACATACTATTCGTAGTGTATGTCATTCTTTCATTCATTCAATTGTTTAACGCTTTAATTGCTGTTATGTCACAGACCTTCTCTGAAGTTCATGGTTTTAGAAACTCGTACGCTCTATATAACAAATTAAGAATGATAGAATTGTTCGAAGACATTTTTTTATACGGTATCAAATTAAAATACCCATTTCAAGCTATCTTTAACAAGGCAAAACATTGGAATGAAAATAATGATGACACTGAGGATGAAATATCAATTGTACGAAGAAGTGTGAGAATGGAAGGATTTGAAAAAGGAAAACAAGAAACACAGGTGCGCTTCTTTTCTACAATGGAGTTGGATGACCAAGAGGACAATAGAGATGACAAGGAAGAGAAGAAAAAGAAAATGAATAACACTATGGCGGAGCAATTGCTTAAACAAAGAGGACCTAAAAGAAAAACTCCAAATTTAAAGAAATCCAGCAAAACTAATCCCCAGACAGATATAATATTCGTTAATATCCAAAAAAGTAACAAATCATCTCAATATCCAGAAGACATTTTCTAATTTATAAAAAAAACAGCGGCATGGTTATTATTTTCATCAAAATTTACTTTTCCATTGTTAATGTTAAAAATACATTTACATCATTAAGGTATTTTTATATTGTCAGCCAAAATGTCAAGTTTTAAGCAAGAAACAGAGCTGATATTTCTTTGCTATGTAAACAAAGCTTGTATCAGGTTATTGTTTACATAAATACTGGTAAAAGCGTTTTCTACTGTTAAATTCTTCTATCTTCAAAATTATGCAACCTAAATGAAAACAAAAACATCGAACGAGCCTTTTTTACACAAAATAGAATCGTGAGCTCTGATTTTCAATTATAACTTGACAACTGACGTTAAAATTTTGGATCATCATTCAAAATACTGTAGTTAAAATTTGTAAACATTAAATAAAATTTAAAAAAGATTTGAAGAGAAAAATTGTGACCTTGTCCCTTTATGTACTTTCATAACTACTTTCGTGCATTTCCATAAATGTCTTTATGTAAACGTTTTATTTACCATAACGAGTTAATTTATTCCTATAATCGTTAAGGACAATATCATGAACAATATGTAATTAACTTTTTTCAATATTGACTTTAATTGTGGTAATATGTGTATGTCTTTTTGCTAAATTATTGATAATGCCACTGTACTATATGTTTGTCTGTTTGGAACCTTAATTGTCTTTTTGTAACATATGTGTCTGGTGAATACAAATTACATTACATGTCAGTGTACTGTAAAAAAAAAAATGCTAAAAAATGAGTACCATAGTATAATGAGAAAATATACCCTGCAATTAAGACAAAAATTTAACAATACTTACCAGGGTATACTTGCTTTATCTTTTATATTTGTAAAAAAATGTGAAAGTTTATAACTTATGTAGCATGACGAAAAAAAACTGATATTTCTTTCGTTAAAAACATTATTTGAATACGGCATATGAAGTTTTCAATTATTATTATCATACATCAATGAGATAAAAAGAAATTGGCTTTGCTCAGAGTAATAAGGGCATCAAAAAGAAAATGATATGCTCATTATAATCTGCACTACACATATATTTAGGGTAATCTAGCATACTTTGATTAAACATGTCATTATTCAAATTACTGGCTTAATTTGTCAACTGACAGTGTACATTGTTTACTTTTCTGTTTCCACAATCGTAAAGCTTATTTGTTAATCTGTAACATATTTCAATAGCCTTCTTTTAAAAAATTAAACTAAAGGTGGAGATCTTACACTAATTATAAATTGTAAGATTTTTTATTTAATGAAACATATACAAAGGTATTTGAAATAAGTTTGCACAACTAACAAATTATTATTCTTTTAAATTTATTGATAACGGTTAAAATATTCGTATAAGCATTTACTTTGATTTTGGTGTAAAAAAAACCAAATGGTGTTTCAGATTCTTTTAATAATATTTAAAAAGCTTGATATCAAATTTCAATTGGAGGTCCCAATTTTTCTAAAACAAACATTTTAAAGGAGTAAATTACAACAGATATAAAAGTTTATTATATTTATTACACCTTGATCACAATGACGCTGGCATGCATATGTATAGGTTGTGAATTTATTTGTTATGTACATGTGTAAAACATTTTTCTTCAGAATGAGCTGGTATACTTTTAATTGATTGCATTATGTTTGCTTGATAATATAAAACAATTGATATACATGTTTGCTTTATAATATATCAATATATGTCTGTAATAAAGAGTGGGTTTTGTTTTGCGATCACCTGAATAAATATAAAATTTCAATATTCGGTATCCGTTATTCTTTTCAATTTTAAAGATATTTTTAACTACTTTAATTTAAAAGACTGTCTATTTTAAAAAGCTAATTATCAGTGTTTGTTCTCATTCCTGGTCTAAAAAAAATTGGTCATCCATCCGAATGTTTTAGACCGGTAGTTACATACCTGCACTATGTCTATTGCAGGAAAACAAAATTCACAATGTGCTCTTAAAAATATATAATAGTGTTACCTCCATTTGACAAAACAACCAAAAATTGAAAGAATATATCTTGCCAAACAAGCATCATTAATTTATTAACGGATTTTGTGTCTACAGTTGTCATCATTTAAACAATAAAATGCTTTCATGCGGGATATAAAGGTGGCGACATTGCAGAAAAAAATACATGACCGAGTAAATAATAAAGGCAAGGTTCTTTGTTCAGGATGTTTAATATGTACAAAAAGGTGATTCTGTAAATAAATATATACACATGTAAATATATATACAATTTACACACAGTAATTCATAACGGTTTAAATAAACCTTTAAACGTTATTATAATCTTAGTTTACTTTATGTAGACACTAAGAAAAGTTATGTTATATAAATTAATACAAAAAATACCTTGTGCGAGGTGTTGGTGTACAAAATTGCCGGACCAAAGTGAAACAAAATTAAAAGTTACCGAGTTTTTATAATAGAAATTATCGATAAAATTATCTGATTCGATAAAACTAACCAATGGGGACAACGACGGAATGGAAGAGTAAAGAAAGTGTTCACCAACTCCATCCACCTGCGCACAAGAACTAGCGTAACTTAATTCATAATTAGATATAATTTTAAATTTGAAACCATATGCATTTGAAAGGAAAAAATAACAATAACAATCCGTCAACCATCTCAAAAATCCATAAAACGAAATACAAATTCAAAGCAGAGTAACACGGACCTCCAAAAAGTGGAGGCAGGATCAGGTGCCATGGAGGAGTGAGCATCCTCTGCTGACCGGTCACACCCGCCGTGTGCTCTTTGTCGTAATCGGGAAAAGTCTGTAGACAATTGGGTGATTAAGTAGTAAATTTGTTGTATAATAAATAAATGATTAATTTTAAATCTGCCCAAATTTATATTTACATCTTTCTTTTAACTAATTAATAAATTGATAATAACAAGAGGCACAGGGGCCACATCGCTCACCTGAGCAACAATAGCCTTAATTCTGATCAAATTAGCATTACAGTATCAAAATAAAAATATCTTGACAACTAAGTACAGTAGATCTTGCTAAACATTTTTAATAAATCTGAAGAATTTTTTATGGTAAATACCAAGCCCCTTGTGTTGTTGTACGTGTAAGAAGATTTTTCTACCCCCTTAAAAGTTTGAATTAAAGAAACTTGAATCTACGCTATTTGAGGATACCTCCACACAAGTTTGAGCTTTTCTGGCCAAAAAGTTTTTAAGAAGAAGATTTTTAAAAATGTTCTCTATATATTCCTATGTAAAAACTCATACCCCATTGTGACCCAAAACTACCCCCGGGGACCATGATTTGAACAAACTTGAATCTACAAAACCTGAGGACGCCTCCACACAAGTTTAATCTTTTCTGGCCAATCAGTTTTTGAGAAGATTTTTACAGAGTTTCTCTATACATTCTATGTAAAAATCAATCCCCCATTGTGACCCCACCCTACCACCGGGGACCATAATTTGAATAAACTTGAATGTACGCTACCTGAGAATGCTTCCACTCCAATTTGAGCTTTTCTGGCCAAATAGTTTTTAAAGATTTTCTCTATATATTCCAATGTAAAAATTCATATCCCCATTGTGGCCCCACTCTACCACCGGGGACCATGATTTAAACAAACTAGAATCTGCATTATCTGAAGATGCTTCCACTCCAATTTGAGCTTTTCTGGCCAAACAGTTTTTGAGATGAAGATTTTTACTCTATATATTCCTATGTAAAAATGCATCCCCCATTGTGGCCCCATTCTCCCCCCACCCCCCGGGACCAATATTTAAATAAAATTGTATCTACACTATCTAATGATGCTTCCACTCGAATTTGAGCTTCCCTGGCCTAATAGTTTTTAAGAAGAAGATTTTTAAAGATTTTCTCTATACATTCTTATGTAAAAATCCATCCCCCCATTGTGGCCCCACCCTACCCCCGAGGACCATGATTTGAACAAACTTGAATCTACACTATCTGAAGATGCTTCCATACAAGTTACAGCTTTTCTGGCCTAATAGTTTTTGAGGAGAAGATTT